>CM042746.1:34763859-34771359 GCA_022496165.2 Catalaphyllia jardinei | reverse complement strand
GAGCCTCAAACTTGCTTGTCTTGGTATTTTCGATATGTTCTTTCCATTTCTGGCATTCTTTAAATTATAGCCCATAATTGCTGGTTTTCAGTGTCACACCAGTCAAAATAGAGCAAAATAAAAAATCAAAACCGTTCAATAGATTAAGTCCAGAATCAGGGAAAAGAAAGAAGGTAGATATGCAAAGACTCTCGCCAAGATTCAGGTCACAGCAATTTTTTTATGGCAGATATGCAGAGAAACGTTTTCCCCAAATTTATAGAGATTTGTATGGAGACGCCATACTGGTGCCCATCTAGATGGGCACCAACATGGCGGCCGGAAACCAGCAGAAACATCTGTCACTGAGCTTGGCTACAAAAGCGTGAATTTATCTCGCGAAGAACTCAAAAACGTAACAATAATACTTTATTCTAACACAAGAACTGTTCAGATAGCCGAATTCCCCGAAATAAGTCACTTTTTAAACCAACATCGCAGCTCTCTCGCCCGTCATGTAAATGCCGCGTCACGCAAAAGGTTACAAATTCAAGCGTAGTTTATGGCTAAACCAAGAACCCATTCGGAGTGAACATTTGCATGAATATTAGTTTTCAGCTGCTCTTATACATTATGAAAGTAAAATCTCAGGAGGATCAATAGTTCTCAAGTTTGAATTTAGTGACGTCATGTGAAAACCAGCAATATATCATATTTTTACGAAAATTGTGGTCACGTTACCCCAGCTGCAAAGGGCCCATTAAGGATTTGAAACCTACCCTAAATGATGTTAGCGGAGAAAAGCTTCATCTTTGTTATTTCGCATGTTCTTTTGTAAGATGCAAATGCTTCAGCTTCTATCATTTTTATTGTTCCCCAGATATTTTCAACTAGTTGCTTATCTTAAATTTCATTTATTTTTCACTTATATCCTCACCGGTCGCTTCTGAAGATGCAGAACGTCAAGTAAAGAAATACAATTTTTGTTTTCGGGCAATGCGTTTTATTGTCATGTTTATCACCGCAGTTTGCGTGTTATTTCTTTTTATATTATTTCTTTTTTACTTTATTTGTTTCCACTCTAACAACGACTACTTGCAATGTAAAAGAACTTACAATACAATACTACAATGATAGTTACACGAAAACACCCTACTCGTAATTACGTTACAGTACTTAAGCCAAATATTAATACCAATAATTACACCGGATGATTTACATAGGGCAGAATGCTCTGACATTCATTAATTATTATGCTCAGCGAAGCGCAACTACACGCTCTGAAAAGCCCCGAATAAGAGACGAAAGGGCCAAAATTGGCCTAGTAGCGTTGATAAAACTCGCTTCCATACTTTCAAAAACGAGTGAGCTAAAAACCTACGCGCGGAATTTTGAAGAGGAATGTTGTAGCTATATTTTAAGACTAAAATAAAGGAGATTGATTAGATGGAAGGGCTATCCTTTTGCACTTGAAAAGAAGGAGAAAATGGGCCTTTTTTGTATGGAGGCCGTTTTTAAAAGCGTTCGGCGTTCAGCCTGATAGATGCCAAGAACTTCAGGCCGCACATAGTGCCGGCTCGGGAGATCGCAGAAGTTTCAAGGCTCTTATAGTAGCCCTGAGGCGGACGAGAACGTTTTTCCATGTTTACACACGTACGATTTGAATTGTTGACAACTGAAAGAAAACTGGGATATTTATACTATTTTCGACGGATCGAAATGCACCAATGGCTATCATGTTCTTAACAAAAGATTTTGTTCCGACCAATCGTGGTTAACCGATCGAGAATTTATTAGTTTCATACAATCTTTAATATCATTTAGTCTTTGCGATTAAAAGTGGAGACTGAAATACGCTTGTAATTCGAAATGAACTGGAAATTTCTTAATAATAATAATAATAATAATAATTTATTTACTTATAACGCGCAAGTATCAATACAAATTTTCACCTGCGCGGAACTAAATTCATTAAAAAAACTAATAGCAAGTATATAATAACTAATATATAAAATAACTAATTAAAATTCTATGAATAACATAAAAAATAAAAACTGGCCTTAATATCTAAAGAAAAATTGTATACGTCGAGTAAACAATTAAAACATTTAAGAAAATGCTTCTCTAAAAAGATACGTCTTGAGTGCTTTCTTATTAGTATTAAAGTAAAGTTAAGTTAAGTAATATAAAGTGGAGTAATAAGACATATCAACTCCGGCATATCTAATCTACCAACAAAATCGAGCTCAATCGATAATTCAGTGTTTGTTTGAGTTCGCCGGAAATCGAATTTCTTTCATTTTAGGTGGTATGTTTTAGTGTTCTAATGAAGCTCAAGCAACTTCCATATAAGTCTCCCTTAGGAGTTAAATCCATGTCTTCTAACGACCATATGAGTGTCCCCGCCTCTGCCGGGTTTCTAGATGTCTAACACAAAAAAAACACGAAGTGAAGGAGTGAAGGTGTGATGGAGTGAAATCGTTCTACCACTACAACTTAGATGAAAGTGGCTGTTAGCCACTGAACATGGAAAATAAATTATAAAAAGGCGTTATGAGGCATCGCTTGTTGACGAAGTGCTTGTGATGTGAGTGCAGTCTAGGTTTCGAACAAACGCATAAAAGCTTTTCCGTTCTGGGTTGTGTTGTAATATTTGTAAAATAAAAAAAATTCAAGGTTAACAAAGTGTTTGTTAATGAGGCCTGCCTACACGTTTTCATTACATGTATTTGGACATGTTTTCTCTGTGTTGCATTGAAAAACGGCAAGATAATTTTGTTTTGTCAGAACTGAGGTATAAGGTGAGCGAAAAACTTGGGCCTGCGGTAGGTAAAGAAAAGATTAACACTTTCAAGTACTTGTAAGCAATGCACAAATACCTCAGTGTGATACATGCTGGATTATCACGCGATTGGTTAAGAGTTCAAATCCCATTGGTGTATTAATACTTGTCATGTTTTGTTTTCTTCTTCGCTGCTTTTTCTTTTTCTGTCAAGAAACCATTTACGGAAAGGTAGTGGGGATAAAGTGAAACGTCATGACTAAAGTACATCAACAACGTACGCAAACTTCAAAACAGGAGAAACAACAATCAGTATTGTCATTGTTTCTCTTTGAGATAAACGCTTCGTTATCTGGACTGGACTGGTTTATTAAAAATCACATCGCAGTAAAATACTGAATTGCGTTATCTTTAAGGACATTTCGTAACGCTAATTACTTCACGCGAATTGTTGTTTTAAAGGTATAGCTGTTATCAATTTTTTTTGGGAGCAGTTTCTCTGAGTTGCCTGTTTGTGCAAGTTTAACCGATACCAGCCCTTGACCTATCGCGTGTGGGACATGCTTGTCGACCTAAACTTGTTGGTACAGACCATATGTTCTTATTATGAGTTTCCTCGTCAGCGCAAATTTATGCGGTACTGGATAAACCACAATGCAACAATGAAACCAGTACAATATGTACCGAAAATTCAACCAGTGTAAGAGCGTAAAAGCTTGTCTGTTGGCTTGTGCGAGGAGAACTAACTCGTGATACGATCACAAAAAAAATTTACTCGAACCCAAGCTTACAAAAGACTACCAGTTCGCCGTAGACACTAGACCGCTTGACAGGCGCTCATCTCTCGTAAATAAATAAATAAATCAGGTCATAACATAGTATGGCTATACACTTCGTTTAAGCCACACAAAAATATAAAACAAATAGCGGTCATAAACTGTAAACTAATAAAAAAATATGCATTTTATTAACTTTACGTTTCGTATGCTAGTCAGTATACATTTTCAAAAGAATAACCGTTACAAATTTTTGGAAAGCTATTTAAACTGTAGCAATGGGGTCTGGAACCTAGACAAAACATCTGCAGTAGAAATTTAAGACCTTTTAAAGGTCTCCTTAACGTTACAGTGATAGTCAGTCTTGCCGGACCCCAAAATGTCAAAATGGTCCAATTTGATGTTGTGACCAGTTGTTTTAACGTGAATAAATAATAGCTTTGTAAAATAGTAGCTTTGCAAAAATTAATAACCGACCGAGTATGATCACTAGACACTTTTGTATTACTTTTACTGACTGCAAGAGAACCACTACTAGCACCGATTGTTATCTCATCCATGTCTATTTTAGTAGAAGGATACATTTCGTAGACTATGGTGTAATAACCTTTCGGTAAATAAACTAAGTCAATTGATAATCGAGTACTGTAGTAACCAATTTGAGAATCATAGTCAATTTGAGAGATCAGTTTGTCTATTAACTTTGTAAAAGTCTTTATCTAGAGAACATACTTTATGCAAATCATCATCATCTTCTTTAAATAAATCATCTGTCATGACTTTAAGAAATTTATGATTTAGATATTCTTTATTGACGGCGCTTTTTCAATCTTTAGCGCGATAATGGAGTGGGTCATCTACTTTGTGATCAGTCATTTTCGAGATGTAGAATATTCTTAGATCCTATATCTAAATCACCTGTCATAGCCTTACTTCCATCAAGCTTTAAATATCTATTATCACCAAACCCAAGTGTTACAGGCTGCTGTGTTCCAGTAGGGTTTGGTAAACTATAAATTCTATTACTATTCATAAAAAGGGCTCCTCTCATTTGTATTTGAGATGACCCGTAAATAATGCTGTTATCCATTCGTAAATCACCTGCCATTGTTTTACTTCCATCACGAGGAAGCAATTCATCGTCTACATATTTTTTATTAGTTGCATCAGCGTCATCTACAAGATCACCTAAACCATTCATCCTATTATCATTTAAATTTAAATTTTCAAAATAGAGAATCCCATGATTATCATCAACATCACTTAAATTGTAAATATTATTAGTTCGTATTGTGTGATCGTCCGGGTGAGAATAGTTCTGAAAAGAACTGTTGTTGGTGACTGAAGTTTCGACAACCTGAGCGGAAGTCATCTTCAGAGTCAAGTGAATAGTGTTTGTCAGTCGATGATGTTATAAGTCTGGTCCGTTGATAGTGATTGGTCAGTTAAGCCATGATGGTATTGGCTGGAAGACTCATGTAAAGTTAGTCATCAGTCATTGGTCGGTTTCGATCCGTCTTTTGTTAGTCAAGTTGGTCTGTTAGAGTCCGTCTATTGTAAGTCAAAATAATTAAGCCGGTCTGTTAGAAGTCCGTTTGTCGGTTTCGTTTTCGTCGCGGATAAGTCGTTTGTAAGGTGCCGGTAGTTGTTGACATCTGTTAAGAGGCGTTTTTCTAAGTTAGTGTACCAGCTTTCCAGAGTCAGTCGTTGAAAATAGTTTGTACTGTAGGTTAAGCATTGAGCAGAGTCCCAGTCAATGTTGTGGTTTGTCAGTTGATGATGCACAGCAATGTGATTGTTGACATCATTATTTCTCGTGGCTCGTTTGTGTTCAGTCAGTCTCGTGTTAAGGTTTCTGCCAGTCTCACCAATGTAGGAGGCCTGGCAGTCGGAGCATTTGATCTTGTAAACAGCTCCCTGTCTGTTGTCGGGTTCGTCTCGGTCTTTAACGTTGGTCAGTAAGTGCCGTAACGTAGTTGTAGGTTTGTGGGCTACGCGGATGTTGTAGGGCTGTAAGATCCGTGAGATAGTCTCAGAAGTTTCCTTAATGTAAGGTATAGTCACTGTAGTAACAGGTGTCGGATTCTTGTTCGTTGCGTCAGTTTCATATACAATTTTTAGCGTCTGTGCTCGCTACCTATTTATTTATATACAATTTTTAGCGTACGCTGACTTTTAGCGTACGCTGGTTAGCGTCTGTGCTCGCTACCCTATTTATTTATATACAATTTTTAGCGTACGCTGGTTAGCGTCTGTACTCGCTACCCTATTTATTTATATACAATTTTAGCGTACGCTGATTTTTAGTGTCTGTGCACGCTACCCTATTTAGCCTACGCTAGTTAGCGTCTGTGCTGGTGCCACCATTTTATACACTACTATCATCTGTACTATAATATCAACTAGTCCCAGGCAGGAAGCTAGGGTCAAAGAAAAGCCATGTGGCTTTATCTGATGCTGTTGCGTGTTATTTCTTAGTTAGAGATTGTAGACACTAGTGAATCTCGAGTTCGTTTCGGACTTTGGATTGCTCGAAAACGTCCGAACAGTCGCGGACTACATGTATCTTACTTACTTATTTACTTACTTGCTGTATTTACTTACTTATTTAACTGCTTTTAAATTACTAACACACCCGATTACTTAGTGGCTAAAGACAGTGACCACAAAAAACAATAACCCCAAAAGATTCGCAACCCATTAGCCTGAAATGTCAGTATTTCCTGCAGATAACTGACATTTATGGCTTGTACACCAGGTAACGTAAAGTACATAACTTCTCAAGCAATATTTGCTACATTTTTTGTACACGTGATCCAATAACATCTATACCATCTGCCTCAGTACTTGTCAAGAAAGCTATAGTACGTTTCCTTGGCAGGCGCGAAGTTGTCATCTGGTTTTACCTCGATGTGACGAGTATACAGGACGTCATGGCGTCTCCACTAAGCCTTGCAAATTCTTTGACTGCTTTTACTGAAAGCAACTATCATGACTATCATGTTTTACTTAACAAGCCTTTCTTCGGATTGAAACGCCGCATATGAGTCGTTTTTTCGAGAGTATTTTACTCAACATGTTTCCTTTGAATTGTTAAAAATAGATTTTACAGAAGTTTTGTTTGTTGTGTTTTTTTGGTAGCGTACTACTGCTACAGCACATGTCTGTTACTTTTTCTGTCTCTCATTCTAAGCAATTTTCTTGCTATCCTTAGAAAACTTGCCGTTGTCAGCTTCGATATATCAGCTAATAGTAACAGCCACTGACAAGTGTTTTTTGGTCCTTATTAAAGAGCTTTTCCTTTTCTGTAGACTCATTTCCAGCTGCCGCGCGGCCCACTGGTGTGTACACACCAGCGATTTAAAACATTTGTCAAAAAATTGCGTTACTTCCGTTTCTTTCCAAATTTAGGGTATATCACGTTAAAGGTTTTATCCAATTGCATGCAGAGTTTGGAATCTTTTCGTCATATCCCCCCTCCCTCGGGCAAGTTTTGTCAAGTTAACTAGTTAGTATGCGAAACGACAGCAATGGCGTCGGTCGCGAGGAAATGTTTATTGTCCTGTACGACCCTTTTTTTTTGCTCAAAAATTGGGGCAAAATCTTTCGGAAATGGACTTCTGGACATTTGTAACAATACAGAAAATGGCTCCATTTAAACTAGCTCTGCTAAATTGGATGCCCCTGGATAAATAAATAAATAAATAATAAATTTTGGACCATTTACTAGCTTCCCAATTATCCAGAAGTAGAAAGAGAAAACAAACAGCGGTTACAAACATAGTAAAGTTTCGCATGGTATATTATACTTGACGTTTCGTATGCTACAACATACATCCTCAGAAGTGACGGTTACAAAAGATGACTAAATTTAAAAAGACGAAAACGAAAGCGAGGTATTGGTAACTAGCTAGAGAACAATGGAAAAAGAAACTACATCCGGTGTGAATTAATACAGAAGAA
>CM042746.1:34719974-34733624 GCA_022496165.2 Catalaphyllia jardinei | reverse complement strand
GAGGTCGTGGGTTCGATTCCCACCGAGGTCAAAAGATTTTTTCTTTACCTCGTGTGGTTCCCTGATTCCCTTTACTAGGGCTAACGCCCAGTGGGTTATTCATGGGTTATATTAGCACTAAAATTTACACTTTAGAGTTAATTCTCTGTTACATCATTTTTCCTCTGTATGGTTGGGGCTTCATGTAAATATACACGGTGTGATATGTCACATTCTGTGAGGGAAGGACTGTTATATCATATATGTTTGGCGGTTGGGCAATCCTGAACGAGAAAAAGCAACAAAAAAAAGCATGTGGAACAAAACAAGAATGAATCTTACATGGCCTGACACTTGACTCATTTTGGTGAGATTATCCGCGGAAGAACTGCGTACCATGTCTAAAACGAACTTAAGAGGGATTACTCTGATCATCCCTTGTATAAACTCACCATAAAATTATACCATCCTTGATCTTGATAAATATTTCCTGGCTTGTTGAATCGATAGGTAGGTACGTCTTAAATTCTTCATCGTCCTTCAGTGATGTTTTGATCCAGTCAACAAAGGCGATCCGCTCTCCTTCAAAATACGAATGCCTTGTGCCTTCCGCCGAACTTTCTGATGTCCCTCCAAAAATTTCTAGTTGTTCTCGCCTTCGGATTAAGTTCATAAACTCTGAGCCTGCAGATTTCTTGCTGTATGTGTTATAAATCTGAAAAGAAAAGACCTTGGCTTTTTATTGAGTCAGGCCAAGGTGTGCAAATCGATATTTCCCAGTGGTTCAATATCACACGTTGACAAAATCAAATATTTCTTTGATATAATTTAAAAAGTTTCAAAATCGGTACTATTTTCTCTTGATATTATAAAAGTAAAAGAATTTCCTTCTAACATGGAGTATTTTTTAAAGAAAATGTTATTTAGAGTACATTACTCGCAAAAAAAGTTTGGACGATTTTAATTTCGCGCACAAAGACAAAAACATCCGAATTTTTTAAGCGTCCGAAACATTAACAGTACAGCATAAATTATTAAGCAAACTCAAAACTCTTAGCTTCCTTTATGGAGCAAGCTCAACCTGACACTGCTTGAGATACGTGAACGCTTAATAGAATTTGTGTTATTTTCTCGTAAGTGAATCTGTAAAACCTGCAGGGGCAGTAAAACTATCATTTGACAGATGTTGTTTCAGTATAATTCGTGTTTTGTTGGCGCAAATTTATTTTCGGCTTGTTACAAATCCGTTTTGCTCTGTAATGGGGACATTTTTTATTTTTCGTGGTTTTCAGGAGGCCGCCCACACCAACCCTACCAAAACATAGTTATGTTACTTATTAACTTAAATGGAAAGGAAATTATCGTTTTCTTAATTTTGATGCAAATGGTGCAGTCATCTTAAGCATGGGTTTCCTGTGATTATTCCAAGGTCAAGGCCGCATTGATGAGTCTTTCAATTCTCAAGCCAGATTTCCTTCAAAATGTATTGATATTGCCAGGAGAAGATAGACTTTGAACAAGGAGTCATCTGTGCTGTGATTTGCAGGTCACACCTGCCACAATGGCAGGTGAAAAGTGAAATTATTAATACAGCTATTCTTTTAAGTTTATTTTCGTCACAATTTGTGTTACAACCTAAATTAACTAGAAAGAGGCCAAGAATTTCTTTTTAGCCAAAGTGGCTTTGTCACCGAAATGATCTCTGAGCTTCAAAGATCAACTCATTCGCGCATAATTGCTGATTATTTTACTAATGAGAACCAGTTGATGGAAAAAATTACCCAATGCTAAATGTGACACGACGAAAAATAAGAAAACACTATAACTTCTCGCGGCATATTGGTTAATCGATGTCATGGGACGAAAGTTACAAAGTTCTAATCTTTTCTAAACTGCGTAAGCTCAATATATTATCAGTCAATCTTTCGCGTAAATTGAAATGTGCTAGAACGCTAATTACCTCAAACAATAACAACAAAGAGGGCGTCCAGGGGGTCCAGTGTCAGAACTAAAGCTTAAAAGTAATTAACAAGACATGGTTTTCGCAGCTGTTCCAATTCCGATTCATCTGCCCTCTCACACAAAAAATACTTGAAAAAAATTAACACTCACCCTAAAAAATTCATTGAAATCGATCTTTCCGTTCTCGTCTTTATCAGCCTCGTCGATAATATTGCGTATTTGATAGCCAGGTATATCTTCTCCAAGAGCTTTCATCACGTTCCCGAGTTCGCTTGCCGTAATGGAACCATTACCGTCCAAGTCAAACTTAACGTTAAGATAAAAAGTAAAATAAAAGTAATGTTTTGACTCTTTGGAGCTTCTGACCTATTTATTAATATGGCAATTTCAATATAAAGAATCGGTAGAAACATCCTTAAAATATAAAATAGCTGCCGGTACGGCAGAGCATTGAATTGCGCAACTAAACGTTGCAAGTGACATTAAGCAATAATTATTATTCAGAGTAGCTATTTTAACTTCGGTCTGTCCTCAATCATCGAAAAAAAAATTAAAGCATTTCTGTGGTTAATAATCAGTTAAATATCACCATTTATTTAATTTTGCTTCAGCCATATAGCCTTAAGTTAAAAAGTACTTTGATCATGAAACTTCTTACGTCCAAAAACAGTACGAGTTATTATACATTTCGCCGATAAAAAGTAAAAACAAAACTTTAATGTAAAAGGTTGTTAAAATTATGAGTCTAAATGCTTTCGATGATGATCAAACAGACCGAAAACGTTTTAATTTTAGTCTGGGTTATAATATTGCGTTACACGATCTTTATTTGCATAAAAACGTTCCATTAGGTCTATTTAAAGCAAGCTACGAATGAGTGACCTCTGCTACTCAGAAGATCATTCCAAATCTGAATCAAAGAAAATGTTTTAGCAGCGGACCGCCTCGAAGTTTTCTCGCGTGCAGAAAGCGAACGAAAGAAAACCACTCGACCCGATTTTAAACTGGTAATTAAAGAAAAGTTTACCTTGTTGAAGGACTTTCGAACCTCGTCCTCCTTCTCAAACGAGACATTAGGATCGACCATTTTGAAAACAACCAGTGCAAATAACACTTCTCTTGTAAAGAACACACCAGGGACAACTAAGTGCAAATCAAAAAAAATCTGCCCTCTGTCGTTTAGTAGGCCGCTCGGAGTTCTAGGACGCTTATAAGCAAAGCACTCCCAGTGGTCAACAGTCACTATCTGTGACCAAATTTGGTCATCGTAGAGTACCCATAGGGGATTTACTAAGATTGTTTTTCTGTTTCCCGTCGCCTTTGTGCTTTGCTAGAGAGAAGGGCATTAAATATTAACTGCCTCAAATCGGTCAATTTTACTATTTACGTTCCATTGCAGATCACTTCTATTTTTGAGCGTTTAAAACTTTACACAAAGTTCTCTCGTGCCAGAGAATTCCATTCCTTCACAGCAACTACAATTAAACTCAGTTTCTTCTTTGCGAAGTTTAGGTGAAAAGAGACATTTTCCAGCTTCATTTGTTCCTGAGTTAACTTTGCGAAGTTGAGTTTTGTTTCAAACTCCTGACACAAAAAAAGGCCGCGATCTTGTGAATTTAAAATTTCAACAATTTTGTTATTTGGAATACTGAGCCGCTCTCCACTTAATAATTAGTTTTGACAGAAAGTCTCCGTAAGTACTGTTTTTCGTCAAGTATTTCTGTGTTTGTTATCATTCAAGCTATTATTAGATATTGTGCACGACCGCCTGACATAAAAACAAAAGTAAACATTGATCGAATTACATCGGCGAGTTAAAGTTGATTCAACAGTTTTTGTATTAAAGGGACACTATCACGATTTAGTATAAATCTACTAGCGTTCTTTCACGAATGACGTCCTGTGATTGGCTACGCTACTCACGTTCTATTCCGTGATAGATAGTGAGTAGCGTAACAGCGTGCGCTAGAGGCCGCGTCTTTCTTCGAAGTGTCTGTGAAGAGTATTTAGATGAAAGTTTTGAACGACTAGTAGATTTATACTAAAACAATTAGATTATTCGCTCTCGATTTCTATGCGTGATAGTTGACTCGGGCTGCGCCCTCGTCAACTATCGCGCGATAGAAATCTCGAGCGCATTCTCGTTCCCAGAGGCCGCGCTCCTTTTTGGTCAGCACCAAGAATCGCGACCTCTGGCTCGGTCCAACGACATTCCGGTTTTGAATGGCTTTGTAATGACAATAGACTGAGACCAGAACCAATCAGATTTGTCAGACTTGACTCTGAGCATGCGCAGAGTGACGGGAAGTCCGTGAATCGGGGACCTCCGGTGTTGGACCTGGCCAGTGCTGACCAAAAGGAGCGCGGCCTCTGGGGACGAGAATGCCTCGATTCTAATTGTTAAGTAGTGCACGCGCGAACTTGACTGGTTTCTTTCATCGGAAAACAATAGAACTGTCACTTTGTCGCGTCATGCCGACGCGACAAAGTGACAGATAAGCGTTATTTATATCCCATTCGCCACTCGCGTTCATCTCTCAATTACAGGAAGAAAGGTGAACTCGCTCAACTAGTCAGAGAAAGCGACTTGTTTTTTCGTGTTAAACGGCAAATGAAAACTGTGTTGACCAATGTAGTGGTGAAACACGTGAAAAGCCGCACGAGTAATGCAAAAACAAGGCAACGGTAATATGCTGATGTGTAAATATTACTGATTTTATACACGAGTCCTTACCATATTTACAAAACTGTCCAGATAGCTAAAAACAAATAAATCGGAGTCAATCTCACAGAGTATACCTGAGCTAAGAGAACCTGATAGAATGTCTGTATATCGAGAAAGAAAACCAACGAGTGAAGGTCTGCTTGCTCGATCCTTTCAGTCTTTCCTCCTCATGAATCGGTTTCTTTGCAAAAATCATGCTATGTTGCTGGTTCCATTACTTCTCAGTCCCCTCCCGATTTTCTAAACCTTTCTGAAAGCTGCCGGAAGAAAGCCGTTTTTGTCCAGCGCCATAACACTTTCCTCCACTCGAAGTTCCGTCAAACGGCATTGAAGTTAACACCGAAAGGTCCCGATTACACACAAATTGACACTTAACGACAACCGTATATCACTGATCTTTGATTCTGAGACGCTTTAAGACAAAGTTGAGGATGATGCAAACGGATTTGTGAAAGCTCTATATCAATTCTCGCATCTTTGAATTCTTGACCTCCTGAACAAAAATCAAACTCTTGCGCATGCGCAAAAACGTGATTGTGTTCCTTTAAAAACCGCAAGCGAAACATAGACTTAATGCTAAGCTAAGAATTTGACAACATATCATGAAAATAAACGTTTCTTAATAGATAATATATGTGCGATGTAAATTGGCATGTGGGAGGCATGGTGGCCTCATGGTTTAGTGCGCTCGACTCCGGAGCGAGCGGTCCGGGTTCAAGCCCCGACCGGAGACATTGTGTTGTGTTCTTGGGAAAGACACTTTACTCTCATAGCGCCTCTCCCCACCCAGGTGTATAAATGGGTACCGGCGAATTGTTGGGGAAAATCTAACAAATTGCGGGGAAGTGACCTGCGATGGACTAGCATCCCGTCCAGGGGAAGTAAAAATACTTGTAGTCGCTTCATGCTACAGAAACCGGGATAAAATCCGGCAGCTATGGGCCAGTTGGCTCCAAGACTCCACTTTATTTTACTTTATAAATTGGCGTCCCGCTAAAATTTTGATTCAGTAAACATTGATATGTTTCGGCCTCTTCGTATGAGCCCAGCCAACCAGGCTGGCAGCTCGCCTAGCTCGCGACTCTTTCCTCCGTAAAAATTTCGATGCGTTCATACGAGAAGCCGGGATGGCCCGGTTACCGAGATCTTGGTAACCGAGATGAAACTTTTTCCATATAAACACTCCAGCCGGGGTAACCGGGACGAAACGTTTTTGACAAAATAGCTTCGCTTTCGCAACACAGCAGCAAATGGCATTGTCTGTATTTCCATTTCAAAAGTAGGAGTATGCGAATTAGCGTTATTAGGAAAGTTAGAAGGGTCCACGAAATCACCAACGATATAAGTTTACGTTCCACCATTTTGGTTTTGTTTCTTGAAGACCTTAAATTTCATCCCGGTCGACCGGACTGACCTAGTTAGGTTGCCAGGCTTACATGAAGAGGCCCTCAGATGAAAGGAGTTTGATGAAATGTAGAGTAAATTGTATGGAGTTCCCGAGATGGAGTTTGACATTGTGACTTCGCGTTATCTTTTTGGTATCAACACAGTACAATTATGCTCTGACTGTGATAAACTGAAATTATATTTGCCTGAAAATCGATTAATCGACTTTTAAACAATTGTGTTCCACATAACAATGTCAAGTAAAAGAACGCGAAACCAAATACTGTGTTTTAACTTGGTCAGTGGCCCAGTCAATATTCGTTTTCGATATTTCAGCGACGCTTTTACGTTAAACTTTCATAAATCAAAAAATTTCAAACACCTTTGCTTAATCTGTTTCTTTTCTTTCGGTTTTTATGAGGACTCCGAGTTCTCGAAATACAGTGGAATCTCAGATTACGACCGCGTCTCCTCAGTGACCAGTTTTCCAAAATACCAAAAGTTTCCAAGTCACTATATTTGGAACCTCTTGTAAGCGACCGCGATCACTTTTAAAGCCAAAAGTTTGAATTTTTCCTTTGTTTTTAACCTCCCGTAAGCGACCACTCGACAGATAATAAGTAGTTATAGAAGGTCATTTTAGTCCTTGTTACTGGGTTCCCCTTGAGTTTCGTGTGGGTTCCCTTTGGATTCCCTCGCAAAAAGTGGGTTCCCTTTATTAATATGCATAACGGTTGAGTCAATGACGTCACCGATTGTTATAGCCCAGGGAAAAATGCGTTCCTCCATACTAATAATGTGCCTTCCTCCATACTAATAAGCGTCATTCTAGAACAATAAGAGTAAAAAACGGTTGCCTAGGCATGCCCGCTAATAGCTAACCCTGATTGGCTCATGAGAAATCTTTTACGTATTCAAAATAAAAGCGAAAATTTTAACGAAAGCGTCATTCCTTCATTCAGCTTGAACACGCTGGAAATTTCAAAACTTTGTTCGATTTTCGAAACGTTAATCATGAAGATGGCTTTTTTCAAGCGTCAATGATTTTAAACTGCTTTAAACGCTTGTTTAATTGTCCGTGATTTGGAAACGTTGACAAGCGCAAATTTTGAAAGCTAATAATTTTTGAGGTTCTCTAGCTTTCTTTGAAAACGTTCTCCGATTTTCGAACCCGGCCTCTTTTAATCCCGATTGCTTTAGGTAGAATCTATTATGTTTTTATCTGACCTCTCAGCTTTGCTTACGAGAAAGAGAGAAAGAGAATTAATTCTTAGCTAACTTTTCTTGTTTTCCGCTCCGTTAGTCACTCTACTTTCAGCCCTAGATTTGCATACAAACTCAAGAGAAGAAGCCCGTTGGAGCGCTAATTAATTGTCAACACGCGCGACAATGACTGAAAGTTTTTCGAACAACACGTTTCTTGAATATTGATTGTTAATAGCGAACACAAAAAAAAATGATTCAAATACACAAAGTTTAACACAAAGTATCAGGAAAGTAGGATGAAATGAACAATAAGACTGAAGTCCCCTTAACAAAGAAATAAACTCCAATCGAGCAACACACTAGATAGGCGCTTTGGCGTTTTTGGCTGTTGTTGCGTGTTAAATTTCATGTCATAAACAGTTTTGTTGTGGAGTACTTGTTCAATTTTTTTACCCGAAACACAATGTTTTACATGCTTGTTTTTTAGCACGCTCCCGTTAGACATTTAAAGTTTGTGTAAATAGTTTCTCGCTTTTTGAAAATTGAAAATAAATATTGTGTATAGTTTTACACTCGTGTTAATTGTACGTATATTGAAGACTTAATATTTCAAAAAGAATGTACTTATAGTTTGAAAATAAATCATTGGTTGAATTTAATCATGGCTTGTTTTCTTGTTTTCAGGGAAAAAACACAACGCTAAAATTGGCGCTTTTGGCGTTTTTGGCTGTCGTTGAGTGTTTAATCACCAATAAATTTCGTGTCATAAACAGTTTCAGCAAATTTTAACCTTTTAGGCGAAGGAAAAAAAAGCACACAACACAAGACAAAAAGGACATTTTCGGGACAAAAGGGACAAAAAAGGTCATTCAGGACAAAAGGAGACCATCGGGACATTAGAGGTCTTTTTCTTTTTAGGAGTTTCTCTCGCGCGTGAAATCGCGCGCGGGGCTACAGCGCGTAGTTTCAGATTTCGATCCATGATACCCCGCTTCTATGAATTATGAACCTTTCACGATATGAATGACAGATTTGCTTTCGCTGCGATGTCTTTTATTTATATAGAAAGCTAGGGAACCTCAGAAATTATTACACTTTCAAACATTTGCGCTTGTCAACGTTTCCGAATCACGTACAGTTAAACAAGCGTTTAAAGCAGTTTAAAATCATCGACGCTTGAAAAAAGCCATCTTCATGATTAACGTTTCGAAAATCGAACAAAGTTTTCAAATTTCCAGCAAGTTCAAGTTGAATGAAGGAATGACGCTTTCGTTCAAATTTGCGTTTTAATTTGAAAACCGTAAAAGATTTCTCACCAGCCAATCAGGGTTAGCTATTAGCGGGCATGCCCAGGAAACCTTTTTTTTTTGTTCTTATTGTTCTAGAATGACGCTTATTAGTATGGAGGAAGGCACTTTATTAGGCCCCGTCCACACTGATCCGTTTTCAAACGAAAACTCCATTTTCAAAAAGATTTGCATCCACACTTATCGTTTTCGTATCGTCTTCTCCCGTCCATACTGCAACGCCTTATCCATTTTGAAAATGTTTTTATCCCCTCAGTGCACATGGTAGCGTCTGTCCGCCATTTTGGATACTCACGGTCGGGTAATCTGGCGCCCGGTGGTGTCTATTTTGATGACGTCACCGTTTTCAGATAGCATCATTTTCTCCGTCCACACTAGAAAACAGCGTTTTCAAAACGTATCGTTTTCAAATCGCTCCACTCTGGAGAGCGCTTTCGAAAGGCTCCGTTTTCGGTGATCGTTTTCGGCGTTGTCGCGTGGACGATAGTCATATCTGGAGCAAAACAGCTCCGTTTTTGTTTGAAAACGGATTAGTGTGGACGGGGCCTTAGTATGGTTATAACAATAGGTGACGTGATTAACTCGACGCACTTTTTGCGAGGGAATCCAAAGGGAACCCACACGGAACTCAAGGGGAACCCAGTAACAAGGATTAAAATGACCTTCTATAGAACTACTATAAAAATATACACGAAAAAATACTCAATTCTGATTGGCTGAGAAAGGAGTGCAGCTCTTCTGTAACACGAGTGCAAAATGTGTAACACAAGTGCAAACTTGTAACACAAGTGCAAATTACAAATGCTTGATGATTGGCTAAAAACACAAAAGAAACCAACAAGAACCAATCAGATTAGAGCTGTTTCTATAGCAACATATTGGCGGAAATTTTGAGACAAGACGCGGAGGAAAATGGCCGGGGTTTTCAGCAAACAACGATTTGGTTTTGCGAGCGAAAAAACGATTGAAGAGCTAAAACATTTTTTCAAAACCCAAATACAGTAAAGAGTACGTCTTTCTGGCTGAATGTATGGGAGACGTGTTACAAATAGACTCGATTACCAGCCTCTGTCTGGGAAGGGCGCTCCTTCCCCGAACTCTCTTCTCAGGGAGGGTAGACCAGATATGAAAGAGCACAAAGAGAAAAATATTGTCAACCAAAATCGAGGAAAACGAGCCAGAAAAACTAAACAAGCTACTTGAAACATTCTACGCTGAAGTAAAAAACAAAACCGGCGACGACTACGAGCCAGACAGCTTAAGACTGATGATAGCTGCACTTGATAGACATTTAAATGAGAAAGTTTTCCATCATAAGAGACAGGGAGTTTCACTCTTCCAAGCAAGATTTAGAGGGGAAAGCTCGGCAGCTTCGCCAATCCGGTATGGGCAAACCTCCAAATAAAGCCAGAAGTTTAACTGAGGAAGAAGAGGAGGTGCGGGGGGGGGGGGGGCAGAAAAATTTAGTTCCAAAACTCCAGAAGCGTTTATTTCCTCTATGTGGTGGCTTTTGACGCAGTTCTTTGGTCCCCGCGGCCGTCAAGAGCACCACGCAATGAAAATGGAAGATTTTCAACTCTGCAAAAATGACTAAGGTATAGAGTTCGTGCAGTTTAGCGAAGGTCCAACGAAAACCAGACAGGGCGGACTGCAGAGCAAGAACAGAGATTTTCAGCCACGATTGTTCTCTGTTGGAGGAGAAAGGTGTCCGGTTGCTTTCTTCAAGCAGTTTGTCGAGCGAAGACCACTTAACATGCGATGGTCAGGTCCTTTCTACCTCAGTATCAAAAGAAACCGAAGACTGAATGACAACATCTGGTTCAAAACTCAACCAATGGGCGTAAACACCATTAGCAACATGATGAAAACAACTGTGGCGGGTATTAGCTTCATGAATCACAGTGCTAGAAAGACAACAGTGAGCAAGCTAAAGAAAGCAAACGTTGAACACTCAGATATTGTGAAGGTCACAGGCCACCGAAGCGTACAACCCCTTGACGATTACGATGAAGCCGACGAGGAAGAACAACGACGACTCTCCAGTGCAATATCCAAACGAAATTATGAAAACCCCAGTGCTGAGAAAAGCGAGTGGCAGTTTCCTACATCACAACAACTGTGGCTCCACTCGCTCCGGTAAACACGAACGTGCCATTACCACAGACATTGGCCGGCCCATCGATGACAGTGACGAAAGAAAACTAATTCCCGCCATCACTTTCAGGTTTTCAAGCTCAGAATTTCTCCGTGAATCCAACCATGATGAGGTCCCAGGAACAGACCATGATGAACATCATGAGTTTTATTTACATAAATGTAAAAAGCTTATAAGGTGTTAAATCAGTCCTCACACATTTTCAAGTTCTAATTTGAATTCCAAGTTCCAAGTTCTAATTTGAACGGGCTCGTGCACTTTTGTTGGTCTTTGAAAAATTTACCCGTGCTTATTTATTCCAAACTGCACTCGAAATCATGTGATTACTTATACTAACAGAGCAAAAAAAAATGGATAATAAGGCGTTGGCATATTATCGTAGTCCTGGTTAGTTTTACCAATGGGAAGAATTAACCGGATTATTTTCTTAGAAACCGCGATAAGCTCCGGCCTGGTGGGCCACGTTGGCCCGTACGCAGACTTCATCTTTTGTTGAAAGTGACTTTTACATGAATAAAACATTGCATCGGCATTGGCGCATGGGTTTAGTCTTAGCAGTTACTACTTTCTAACCCATTATGGTCCAAGTTCTCGTAAGCGACGACCTCCCCAAAAGCGACCTCCTAGGCTTGACACTTTGCGAGGTTCCACTGTACTACATTAAAAATAACCTCTTGTTATTCCACTATTACGTCAGTTTGCCATATAAGGACGCGAGAACACGCAAAATATGCCAGCGGGGTGCCAGCGGATTACACTGTTTCTAAAGTAGGACGAGAAAGAAAAATGGCCGGAATGGACGAACCAAATTTCGACTTGTTTGTTGCTTTTAAACTTGACTTTCTGGATGATGAATGAAACGAGTTTTATTGGCTTTTTGTTTTGTCGCGTAGATGAAGCTCACGCTCGCTGTATGAAGAATAAAAAGTTGCTGCTTTCTGTACTCTAGCTAAAAAATATAGATGCTTGATGACAAAAAATTCAAGCGGAACAATAAACTTCTTATTCGACGTTTTGCGAGATAATACGCACGTAAAATATCCTAGCTTTCGGGTTACAATAAACTAATACTTAAAAAAGGACAGAGAAGGCCACCAAACTCTTTTTCGGACTTCAAATGCAATGAACTCCATTCACTACCGCTGGCAAAGGGGAACGAAAAGTCTCGTGCGCGGTCGACATTTTGGCAAGAAAATACCCTAAAATACGTTTGTGAGCCGTTGGTGCACAATCACCGACACAGAGTTTTACCAATTTCCCACCCAATCAAGTTCGGACCCCTGAACCCCCAAAAAATTCTATTTCGAGCTCGCCTTCACCTTCGATGGATTATAAATAACATGTTCGTTGCGTGACTTCTGCTCAGAAAGAGAAAGTTAGTTTTTACGCACTTGATCGCCAGTTGAGTCGCCAGTCGAGTCGATGTGGCCACGAACTGGCTTGGGTGCGAAACCTCGAGCTGCTCCGACACTTTTCAGCGTCAAACAGAGTGAGGTCTGGGTACGAATGGCAACGCAATGCTACGTTCTCGAAGACCCTAGCATTGCGTGTCAGAGTTTACGATGTAGAAGATTGGTAAAAAAATGATTCTCACAGACATCACAGTAACAACAAATACTCAAGATCTAGAATATTTATTCTGAAAGACATCTAACTACATTCATTATAGGAGCCGACTTACAGTGCCTAGCAATCAAGTAGAGTTTTACTAATAATTAATTTATTTCAGACTTAAGAAAACACGGATTACCTAGAATGTGGCAATGCTCTGATTTTTTATTAACGTCATATTCTCTTCTTTGTACCATGACCTGGTGTCTCGCACGCTAATTAACAATACTGTAGTGTTAGAAGTGAGCCAAGATTTAATTCTTTCTGTTTACAAAGTGCTCTTTACTTCTAATTTTACCATTGATCAAATTACTTTAAGTAAAATATTTTGCAAGTTGAAAAACTAAGTCATAATCAAAGTTCGTGTAAGTACTGGATAAGCTTAGTTCACTTTCAAATAACACAGGCCAGCCTTACATTATTACACAAAACCATTTATGAAATGTTTATTTTTTTTGGTCAGAGATGCCGCCCCACAAAAAAACTGACTTAGCAGCCAAGGAAAAAAAAACCTTTCTGCCATATCAGTTTCTACATCAAGTTATGGGAGTTGCAAATTCCTTGACTATGTGGAATTGAAGACTGTAGAAATTACTTACACATACTTTGACCAGAAGTGATTGAATTAAATAAATTTAAGAATTGGACTAGAGAACATTTTTCCTATCTTTGGGCGTGGTTTGTGCATTACACCCTGTCTCCCCCCCCCCCCCCCCAGCCCCTCCCTCTTCAGGCCACACCAAACACAAACAAACTTAAGCAATAAAGCAACAGTATAGGTTAAAAAATCTTTTCATATTTGAATACTTTTTATGAGACCTCTCAAATCTTTTTTAGCTACAAAAATAGAACACACAGGCTTCGGCTCTTTGATAAATAGGTAGATTAATTGTTTAAAGCTAGGTAAGTGGCCATTAGACAGGCAAACACTGTCAACACCATCTTGGGTTTGACTTCCACCAGATCATCGGGCAAGGCATAGGTAGTGGCACCAATCTTCCGGGCAACACTAAGAGCATATTTAGCATTTTCATGTTTCTCCTAATGCACAAAACAAAGAAAATAAGTGTAAGTTTCGACTGACAAACCAATAACATAATATCAGCTTCCACTGGAAGGAAGACCTTGTTGTACACCAATGCCTGCAAGACTAAACTTATTTAAGAGTTATTATTAATTAAAAAAAATATATTCGCTTTTTGGATGAGTGTCTGAGCCAGTTAACATTAAGCTTTGGCTATTTCAAAAAATCAAAGTAATAAACTGTTACTCCCCGAGTGCACCTAGATCTGTACAAAAATAACCAAGGGCTAATATTA
>CM042746.1:34715349-34719574 GCA_022496165.2 Catalaphyllia jardinei | reverse complement strand
TGTTGAAACAAAATCTCTGGTCAGTACATCAGGTGTCTCTCAAAGTCATACCAAGACTAAGAAATCCAGGCACCAGGCAGGTAACTCCTCCAAAAAAAAGGAAACAGATCAGTATTGCTAAAGTTTCTGTACCACAGCCAGGTCCAGTGATTGCCGAAACAAATAATCCATAAAGTTTTTGTTTCATATGGTTGGTAGATTTTAACAACACTGACAACTGGACATCAGTGGATAGAGGACAAACTCTGAAGGATGTTCGCGCCAAAATTTTCCTGTTGATAGAATTGTTTTAAATTTTTACTGCAGGCAGATAGTGAGTTACTTGTGCCAGAAATTAGAAAAAAATTGGGGGTCACCGTCTTCATTTCAGAGATAGAGCGTGTGGTAAACTATACGGATTTCGAAAAATTGTCCCATATAATTGAGCACGGTTTACAGGGGTTTATAGTTAAAAATATCGAAGATGAGTCAATGAAGGCAAACAATCTTAGTCATATTTTGTAGAAGTGGGTCTATTACGTAAATAATAAATGTTACTGACGTTTTCACAAACTTTGACCCTAAGAGGAATTTTGAAACTGCCGCACTGATGCATGAAGAGCTAATAAGAACGGTATTTGATGGTACATTTTGCCAAAAATTCAAACTTCTAGTCGATAGATTTTCTTGATTTTTTCCCTAAACGTGGAAAATCAGTAGAGAAAAATGATCCATCGAAAGAAAAATTGGGGTCACCGAATGTCCAAGATCGTTGAATCCAAGCAAAGCTCTAGCAATGGCCATCTGCCCTATCATTTGTTTATTTTATAACTTAGTGCCCCGCTCATGCATGACGTGGCATGTGAATTTGCGTGCGCAGTAAGGATGCGCAGAAACAATTAGCGCGGACGTCCTTAATTACCGGGACAGGTCACTGAATCAAATGTGAAGAACTCAGTCTTAATCTCAATAGATTGTTATTTTCACTATAAAATTATTCACTTCTCACAAAAGATGTCGATGAACAAATATCTGTGTACAAGCATTGTTGTACCTAATTGGAGTTAACTGATTTTGTTTCAGAGTCACATGTTCCTGCTTACCAAGAGTGAGCGTCTCATTGCAGTCGTGAATGTCTTGACCTCCAATTCCAACCAGTGAAAATTTCATTGTCCTTCCAAGCTCAACTGCATAATTGCAGTTCTCTATTTTCTTCATCTTACCGCCCATTTGTTTAAAAGGAGGTCTGTTGACCTTATCCCAGTTGACCACCCCTGGTTTCACAATATCATACAGCTGCAAGAGATAACTTCCAATTAAAAACCGCTTGGTAGTTTTAAATAGTGTTTTAACCAATAATATTTTTACCCTATGTGTATCAACTGACCTCTGTTCAAGGCAAAAAGTAAGCTAAACTTACTTGCAGTAGGACTAATCCACTGCAAAGGTCCCTGTAAAGATTGTTCACAAATGGGTTGACGCCAATGCTGTTCATCCAGTTACGGAAAGCTGCGGGAAAAAAAAAAAAGAATGGTAAATACTTGGTTGAACAATCTTTTCAGGACCAATCTGACAAAGTCATCACAAAGAAGTAAACATTAATTTTTCTTTTTTTTAAGTGACAATAGTACAGCATCACTGTATTCATTACTTTTTTCTTCTCTTGTCTCCTCTCGTGGTTCTTCCAGTTCTTCAGTTTCTTCAGCATCCATTGGAGGCAAGGCTGGGTAACGATTGAACAAGTTTGCCACAAAGGCCATGTTCAATTTGGAGTTACCAGCTACGACATCCTAGAAGAGTAAAACCCATTTAAAACTTATACCATTCTCTGATTTACAAATTTAATACATGTTGATGGAACTGGCTCTACACGTAGCTAGTATTCCAATCTCGTTCCCAGAGCCTTTTTGTTACCCTTGTCCAACAGAAAAAGAAAACAAATAGCTCTGGGAGCGATCATTTTGAAAAAAAAAAAATTCTGCCCATCCAATCTCCTTCCCAGAATATTCGTTCCTTTACTCTGGGCATATTCAGAAAATTGGACCTTCCCAGAGGTCACGATGCTTGGTGCCAACCAAAACGAACACGGCCTCTGGTGACAAGAATGCTAGCGTTCTAACTAACATTGCATTGAATATTATTTGGTACCTTTTATGGTTCTACAAGTTAGAACTTTTTTAACAAGTGTAGGGAAATTAATTGAAGTCTTGTAAACAGAGGACTGGTTAAAACATCACTCAAGTACTTGAATGTAGCTAACCAAATTAGTCTAGTATTAACCATGGAAATTGCATTTACTCTAGATATGATAACCAAGCTCTCAGTTAAATATAACAAAAAATGAACACCTTACCTTTGGGCGCACAAACTTCCTACAACCAATTCTATCTGCCATTTGCAGCATTTTCTCTGCTCTCTTGTTGAGGTCTTTTTCCTAAAACAAATCAACGTCACATTCAGTGAAAGAGTGTTGGTTTGGACTGGCAAGCAATTATAATTCTTAAATCCTTTTACCAAATTCATGATACAGTACCACTAGTTTATAAAGAAATGTAGCTACAGTAAATAATTATGTTTGTCTACCTGTTCAGCTTGCTCAACTTCAGTGCTCCAAGCTCACTTTTTCGAAAAATCGCCTTTTGGTAACCTTTAATTGTAAAATGGTTGCCATAAAAGGTAATTCAGTCGCCAAAAAAAAAAACTGTGAAGGGGAGGACACTTCATGACATATTACAGGAGTGGCTAATTTGACGAATAGCTTGTTTTACGCATTCATGTCGAGTTTCTGAACGATGAGAGGGGAAAAGAGAAAGACAGGTGATGCTGCTGCTTGTAGTGTTGACTAAACTCGTCCTATTATTGATAAGTTTTCAAGTAAGTTTCTCTTTTAATCTGTTGGTTGCCAATTGGCGACTTTCACCAGAATTTTGGTCACCAAATATTTTTTCCACTCGCCATGGCAACTAAAATGGTCGCAGCTTGGAGCGCTGAACTCACAGTAAAAAATTGCAATCATCTGTTTTGTACTGGAAATAATTATGAATCTTTATCATATAGACACAAGCTCAGCACTGTTTACTGGAAAATACACCACTCATAAAATTTAATATAAGAATTAATCCAGGACCCAAGTAGCATGTTTTTGATGTCACCTTTAGTGACAATATATTGACAATGTCATTTTCTGCTTTTTCACAATTGTTAGTGCTGTCAGTTTGTCTAGAATATGACAAAAAGGAAATAATACAGTGGCTTGTAGATATGAATTTTTTTCTTGTGTTAAGTACAATGTTTTACACTTACTATGATCCATATAATTGCACCATTGTGTGATATCCTCTATTAACAGATTATTTGCTCCTGCGGTAATTCTGCCCCCATCTTACTCACCTGCATTGGTCGGTTGTCCACAAACAATTCAGGAGGAGAAATTTGACCTAGTAGAACTGAGTAACATTCAGAATCCTGCCAAAAATGAAATTTTACAGAGTTAAAGAAAGAGTTGATTTAGTGGTAAGGTAAATACTGCATAGGAACAATTAGGCAATACCCATTTATACATCTGGATGCAGAGCGGCACTGCGAGCCTGTGAACATAGTCTTTTTGCCCCAGAACACAACACAAGTTCCCTGGCCAGGGCTCAAACCTGGAGCACTCAACCCAGAGGAGAATGCACTGACCATGAGGCCATCATAGCATTGCACAAGTATAAAATATGGTAATTAACTTACATGTATGTCATCACTGAAGTTTTTCACTCGTCGGTGGTGTCCTGCCTGCGCTAAATGGTAGTTGAACCATCTCAACAAAATCTCCTCAGGTGAAAGCGCCATCAGGTCCTTAAGGGTCTCTCCTTCCATCAAGAGACGGGCCAAGCCTGGCACACTTGTCAATGTGATATTGGCAAACAAGCCAATCTAAATCATGGATGAAATATACTATCATTTACAGAGTTAAAGAAAACAGCAACAGCAATGTCGCTAAACTGAAGGTTTAATGACCAAAACAATGGCAGTGTATGTGAATTTAATTCTTGGTACATTTCTTTGTCATCCTCTGCAAAACAGCAATGTGAAATGACCAAAATTCTGCATCGTCCAGAGGACGTGAACCAAGACAGATAATAATAATGTATTGTTATAATTTATATTTTGAAGTTCAATATTCAGTTTAGAGATAGTTTTGTCATAGAGAAGCAAACTAAATGCCTTTAGAGCATCACAGGATTGGTGGATAAAATAAAGG
>CM042746.1:34665349-34710349 GCA_022496165.2 Catalaphyllia jardinei | reverse complement strand
AAGAGTAGGTCACCTGTGTTCTGATGACTGGTGAAAAGTGAAACAATAACTACAGACACTTACAAAGTATATTGTTTCAAAACCTCATTAGCCCTGAAGATTTCAGATAACTCGTTAACTATTCATGCATAATTGACATGATTAAATAGTAATCGACTATTCATTAAAATAAAACTTCACCCAAACACCTGATCTAGATTAAAACGCAGTATAAATTTCTGCCAACTAACTGACATGCCATGGAATGAAATTTGACAAGCTATAATCTTGTACAAATGAACGTAATTATCGGTTAACACCCCAGACTGGAAATGGAAATGAGATCGAATGCTAATTACTTGAAACACATCACTCGCGAGAAGACCTCAATGCCTTCATCAACACTTAAACACAGCAGTCTTTGTGCTGTCATTGGTTCAGACACATATTTCCACTTTCGGATTCTAGAAAAATAAGCTCACCGGATGAAAAATCAAGACTCACCTCCAAAAATTCATTGAACTCCACCGTTCCATTCTTATCCGCATCAACCTCCTTTATAATCTCACGTAATTTATAGCCAGGTATATCTTCTCCAAGAGCTTTCATGACGTTTCCAATTTCGCTAGCCGTGATATGACCATTCTTATCCAAATCCAACTATAATTTAGAATACAAAAGTAAAACAGGTTTGAGCTTTCTTGCAACTCAGAACGGGACACAAGTGAACAATATCGAATACAAAATAAATAAACGACAGGAAAAGCCTAGATGTGGTAAAAGAGTTCCGAGGTACCGCACGAACAGAAGACAATACAATGGTATAACTGGCATGGGTTGTCGACTGTTTTTCAGGAAAGTTGTCTCAAAATATTGTAACAAAGTGAACATCACAGAAGCAACTCGATTTCAATCACACTTACCTGTTCGAAAGACTCCCGAATTTCAGCTAATTCATCCTCCGAAAGATGAAAGTCAGCCATTTTGACGAGAAGTAGTTCAGGACTGTGTTTCTCGCAAATAAAGAAACTTGTGATAGTATATGGTCAATATATCTGCTTCAGTGGGCCGTGCCGAGGTTTAGAACACACTTACTTCCCTTTTCCATCAGCAACGAGCTCCCATTGGTCAACAACTACTATCTGTTACCAAATTTGGTCATTGAAATGAATCCCAAGAGGGTTTTTCGATTTCTTGTTCCGCCACAATATTGCGCTTTGACGAGGGGGAGGTCATTTATATCAACTATTAGATATTAACGGCTATAAATGTGCCTAAATTTGGACATTAGCAACATCGACCGTCTATTTTATGCTTCCTGTATTCAGATATACAATTTTCGAGCGAAGAGAATGTGTGTGTGTGTCCCAGAGAACCACATTCCTCTGTAGCCATAATGCGGCTTTTCGTTCTCGCGAAGTTC
Organism: Catalaphyllia jardinei; assembly: GCA_022496165.2. NCBI lineage: Eukaryota > Metazoa > Cnidaria > Anthozoa > Scleractinia > Caryophylliidae > Catalaphyllia > Catalaphyllia jardinei. The sequence goes on along the minus strand of CM042746.1, from coordinate 34,708,947 downwards.
CGGTTTTGGTGCTTTTATTTTAGTTTCGTTCCACAGTAAATAAAATAAACTCTAGAAACTCAAATCAAATTAACACTTCATGTTGTCAACTCGAGTTCTGTTTCAAGAACACACAGCACTAGTGATCTTTAAAAGTTACGAAAGGTCAACTGTGTTGTTTATCGCTTGAGCCCTCGACTGTGTAAATTTCGAAATCGACCATTCTTTCGGAAGAAAGAAAATTTCCATAAGTATTGTTTTACTTTGAGCATTTTTGTACTTGCTATTGTGCACACCGAAAAATTCAAGCTATTGTACGTGGTGACTGACAAAGGAACAAAAATAAACATTGACTTTGTACATGACGTCGGCTTATAAATAAAATTGACAACAACATTTCGAAGAGGTCTTTTAAAAGCCTTTTTTCGTCAAACGGCCGATCCGCTATGATCAATATCGATGAAACTAAAAATAGTTGGAGAAAGGTTATCTTTGGAAGCAGGGAAATCTTTGAAAGATAAACTTCGATTCCTAAAACACAACAAGCCGAGGGAAGCGAAATGGGGAAACAGAAAGGGTAAATAATCTCTAAACGAGAAAAGACTTGTATTCACGCTGTGAATTTAATATCAGGCACGCTCATGTCGATTTTTTAAAAAAAAAAAAAAAAGAAAACCAATGGACTATTTCGCGTGATTACTTTTCAACATTGTAATCAATCAAGTGTGGAAAGTTGTGTGACAATGTGACGAGAGTCTGATGTCATGAACAGAAGTGACATGTTGTGTGAGGACCTCAAGTAGAGGCGCAAAATCTAAGATAAATGAGGTTTTATTTTATATTTTATTTTATGCAATTATTCACTAAGTTATTTATTAATAAATTAATTAATTAATTTATTTATTTATTCATTCTACTGCAGTTCTTGGCAAGCGTTTTTCTACCTTGATAAGCTGTTTCTCTTCATATGATCGAGAAGGCGCCCTTCGATTTCTCAGTCACTTTGTATATCTTTTTCCTTGGTATTTTACTTTCTGTTTTCTAATATTTCCATTTCAGATAGCAAGAATCGTTTAGAATAATCCTAATCTTTGGCGCTGATATGAATCCCGGGTATAATGACAAGTCAGGTCTGCGTTGGAGAACGTCCAAGAATGATGGTTGACATGTTTAATTTATGTCTAGACGCAAACGTCACCGCTCATAATAATGTAGTGTTTGCAATCGTTTGGGCTGTTGGCAGCCAGTCTATTTTATTACCCTCCTACGCAAACTCTCTTTGGGCTCGTCACGCAATCTTCCTCCCCCACGTGAGGGAGGAAGATTTCCTGACGAATGCAAAGAATGTCTGCGAAGGAGGCTACCAGTTAATATCTCTTTATAGGGTCGGACGAGTGTTTATCCGTGAACAAGAATGCACAAGAGCGGCATGGGTGAAAAGAGATTTGAGTGCCGTGCCCATGTCTCGTCCCCAACCTTTCTAGTCTGAAATACCTAGCCTAATAATCCGTGCCTGAGAGAAAAAAAAAACAGCTGGGCCAGGTTGTTCGAAACCCGGTTAACGTTAACCCAGGGTTAAACGTTAACTGAAGCATTACGTTTTCTTATTTAAAAATGTTTTTCACCTCTAACGTCTGGTGTAGTATGAGATTACTACAGCTCAAAACTGAAGGGCAAACAATACAAACAGATTACGTAACCAAAAAGTTACAAAACTGAAATCAAAATTCTCGCTAACCTTAGGTCAGCTTAATCGGGATTTTTGAACAACCCGGCCCAGACCGCCAGCAGTCTATGTTCTCCCAGTCCGAGGCAATACACTGCAAGGGCTCCTGTTCACATATAGCCTAAATTAGACACTTGGACTCGTCAGGCATAAATTAAAGAAAAAGACGATTACGTGACGAGCAAAAAGACGTACAATCGGTACCGTACGGTATGGTCGAACAAGTCGAAAACTTAAATACCTCCAGGATTGTGTATTGGCGTGACACCCGCGTGACGACAAATCACTTCGAAAGCCCTGAAAGGGCATTTTATAATTACTCCGAATTGAAAACTACCTTCAGTTGCGTTACATTTTGCCTCGTGTACGGAAAAGAAAACGAATAACAGGGTGAACCACTTTTTTAATTCTGAAAACTTTGGGATCTTTTTTCAAATTAAAATGTATTCACTGTACAATCCCTTTCACAGTTATTCCACAAAATCTTTGAATATAGAAAATGGTTGAACATAAATGGAGGCAAGGCCACTGAGATAAGCTTTTAAGCAGGCCGAATGGCTGTTCTCAATTATGATTCGAAACCTCCATAGATTTCGGCAAAAATGCGGTATTTAAGATGCCCTTTGAAGATTTCACTAGAAAAGACCACCACCCAGCTAAATCTCGCGCTAGATCTCCTACGTCAAACAGAGCGGTTAGATTTGGGTGCGATAGTTTCCGCGATGGCAAACCCTTGCTGTTCAATTCGTTACAAGATCAGAGAATTTCCAGTTTAGACAGTTCAAATACTTCTTGCGGAATCTTGATAGCTCTATCCACATAAAGTTTACGAAGATTCACAAGTTCGCCAATACTTCCTGGTAGTTCCGTAAAAAGATTGCCTTCGATGTGAAGGATTTCCAAATTCGTTAGGTTCCTGAAATTATCTGGCAGCCATTTGAGATGGTTGTCCGACAGGTCCAGCTGTTCCAAGTCACTCATTTCTCCGATACTGCTCCGCAGAAAATCTGGGAGTTCCGTAATCTCGTTTTGACCCAAGTCAAGTGAATGGAGATTTGGTAGTTTACAAAGCACTTCTGGAAAAGTACCCATTCCATTGCAATTTAGAGACAACACTTGGAGGATCTGGAGGCGATGGAACCAAAATGGCAGATTTCTGATGTTATTCTTTCCCAGATCGAGTTCTTCCAAGTTACGCAGGTTGGTGATACTGTCAGGCACCGACGTGAGAGTATTGCCACTGAGGTTCAATATTTGTAATTCCGGTAAACTCATGACGGCGAATGGGATCGTCTCGAGCCCATTGTTGTCCAAGTACAATACGCGCAATGAACCTAGTTCCGCAAAGGAATATGGAATAGTGTGAATAGTGTTCCGCCCTAAAAACAATTCCCTCAGATGTGTTAGATGTTTAATCTTGTCGGGCAATTCCTTTATCTTGTTTCCAGCAAGGAAAAGGTATTCCAGATTGATCAAGGAGCAGATTGCACTGGGAAAGAATGGCATGTCATTACTTTCTACAGAGAGATACGTGAGCTGTTGGAAACTTTCAAACCAATCTGGAAACGTCCGTAAGTGATTGCCGTTTAAATACAAGCGCCTCAGATTGTCGAGAAATCGTAAATTCTCCGGAAAATAAGCAAGCTTGTTATGATTCAAACCTAGAATGCGTAACCTGGAAAGATTACCGATTCCAAAAGGCAACTCATCAACTTCGTTGTAATCAAGGACAAGCGTGTTAAGATTCACCAACTCGCAGACGGTTGGAGAGACATGTTTGAGCTCCTGCCAACTGAGATCAAGGGTCAACCTCCCTCCGATCCTTCTGACTGCAGGGAGAACTTGGCGGATGCTCAGTGGATGTCCAAACTCGTCCATCTCGTCATCAAAGGACGAAGCCAACGATGCGTCTCCCTGGGAAGCAGACGCCGAATGGGCATCCACACGCCAACCTCTCCATGTGTAGCGCGACCCTTGTATTTCTAACTGGACTCCCTTTTTCTTTCTCTTACGCTTCGGGAGCTGTACATTAACATTTGGTAAAAGCCCTGCTTTTTTGAGCTCACGGACGAGTATACCCCACTTGGGTGATGGGCGCATAGCCTCGCCAACCCTTGTTTTGGTTTCACGGGCCTTGCGCTTCACAACCTCGGCTGCGTTAGGTTTTGCGTCTTCAGATTTCAAGCAACAAAGTCCTTGTTCTCCTTCAAATATGTCCCTCCCCTCTTCAGGGTGGTTGAGATTTATTTCCGAAAAAACCATCGAACGATCCTCGGCCACTGGCGTGTTAGATTCCTGAGGAATGGGAAAAGGTTTCAGGACTTCTGCAAACGCTTTTGGATCTACATTGTTTAACTTCTGCTTGGCTTGCTTTTTGGGCTTTTCACTTTTACACAGAGTTAAAATTTCGGTGTTGTTGCTTACATTTAGGATCTCAAGCTCGGACAGAAACTGCAGCAGTGCAGCTGGAAGGTCCGTCAACCTGTTGTCGTCCAAATACAGCTCCTTCAAATGGGCCAGTTTTTCCAAGCTAGTTGGAATAGACACGATGTCATTGTCGCTCAAAAGCAAAACCTTAAGACTGTATAGTGTAAAAACAGCTTCAGGAATATTTTCAAGGCCATTGCCTTCCATGTTTAGATACTCCAGGTACTTTAGGTAATGCATACTTGAAGGAAGGCTCTTGATGTTGTTAAATGCTAAATTTAGCCTTCGAAGGTTGCACAGATGACTAACACAATAAGGCAGAGTTTCAATGAGATTTCGATTCAGTTCCAACACTTCTAATTTAACCGAGGTACACACCTGAGCGGGTAGAAACTCTAAATGATTATTTCCGAGGTGAAGCTCTTTGAGGTTGCGAAGTGCTGCAAATTGATAAGGAAAAGTGGAGATCTTGTTGCAATTGAGATTGAGTACTTCAATGGTCCGTCTCTCACAGACCTGCGCTGGTAATGACTTCAGCTTCAAGAAACTCAGATTCAGAGTTAGTTTATCATTTTCGACTACGACATCGGGAAGATTAGCAGGGCCTATATTATCGAAGTCATCCGGCCATGAGATATCTATCTGCGAGGTTCTGATATCGGGTCTCAAGTCCTTGCTGGTCCCGCCATTTTTTGCCAAGCAGTTACCCATTAATCGTAGAAGTCGATCATACTATGGCTGCATTCTGAAACACAACATGCGACGGTTCCATTCTGGTATTTCTGCTATGCACAGGTAACTCTGCAGATTCGTCACGATTCATAAAGCAAATGCAAATGAGTTAGCAGGTGGCACAAGATATCGCCAATTATCAACCAATGTTCAACAGGTTGAATGCAAACAAGCAAGTTTCACGTTAATGACGCAGCTTGTTTCAGGCAGCCCATTTGTCAGTTGCACGCAATTTAAAACTGTCCCGCCCGACCACAGCATTGAACGTCATACTTTTCTGATTTAAAACAGATAGCTTCTTTTGAGCCTGGCTGGCTCTTACCACTCCCGAAAAGTGAAAGTTGCGAGCTGAATGACGTACTCGCCAGAGAGTAGCGTCATGCTTCTATTTTTAGCACTTACGTTACAACCAATGGTAGATGCTGCATAAATCTCCGTCAGAATGCTATCATCGCTTCGAAATTTTCTACCAGAATCTCTCGAATCTATGGCACTTTCCACTCAACCCAAAATTCTGGAACTAACGTGAGCCAATGGTACGGAAATTCCCTTGGAAAGTTTTCAACGAGGAAAATCATATGAAACGAAAAGATATAATAACAAGTTCGATATTCCTCACGAAATTGTCCTCTTTTTCTGGAAGTTCAAGAAAACGATTTTCCATTTGTCACTGAAAATGTCCTCAAATTTAAATCGGAACTTTTAGTTGCTGGCTTGACGGTGCCCTTTCTAGTTTTATGCTGTCACTTTTATGCAGTGCTTTCTGTCCACGTTTTCAATCTATGCGATCCTGACTTTTTCCGAGAAAAGCCGATGACCAATTTGGAATTTTCGGGCATTTTTGCGAGAATATGGAAATGAATCTTACCTGGGTATTCGACATTGTTGGTTTCGCAAACGAACCCGGCGATATTACAGAGAAAATATGAAAGCGTGAGGAACATGAAGTAAATAAATGAACATGTTTAAGATGATTTCTAGTTCGTACTACGAACTCTTGAGAGTTTGTTTACAAAGTGTAACCATCTGCAGGTAAATTCAAAGTTTCATGTCAACCGAAATTATGGATGCGAAGCTTACGCTGCGTTCTTTATTCATGACTTGGTGACACAACTTTGCAGCTGTCAAAATCAATGAAGCTGTTGGAAAAAGAATTTAAAAGACCTCGAAGATAAGGTATGTAGTTTGCAACTAATAATCAAGCAAGACTTATTTTATAACCATTAGGGTTCTGAGACTGCGCGGTACAGTCTGGAAATCATCGTTAGTCGAAGCTGCTTGACAACAGACTGGTGGCAGTCTGATTTTCTCTCGAAATAAGCGGGGATTATGAGGCGACACATTTCTTATAAGAAGGGATTGAGCCTCACAAGACGTGAGTGCAGCACTCGCTCCAAGCCTTTTACTTTATAACATAGCCATATGCTAGCGCGCGCTCTGATTGGCTAATTTTTATGAAAAAGAAATGGATGGTTCATACAGATGGTTCATGCTGACGTGTGCAATGACGTGTGAAGTTTCATTTCAGCTGCAACATTTCCGTCGAGTTTAAGGCCAGTTCCTTTGTTTAAGTTTCGGCAAAGATTATTCTGAACAATCCAAACCCTACCCCTAGCCTTTGACTTTTGCCTGGCAAAGATGTGTACTTCAACGTGAGTATTTTGACTTTTCATGAAGTATTCGTACTTTGTTTGGCTACGTTTTCATTATAATTTAATAAGCTTAATTTTTCATTGACAATTTTAGAGACTAGGTTAAGCGTTCTCGTTCAACTGTTGCTTAACTGATTGTGTCGTGTTACAATAATAAAGACCTTTGTTTTCCTCACCTTCACCGTGCATCGTGAGAACTAATTGTGACAATCAGAAATAAAACATGTTTTAGCGCCCAAGTTGTTGTCGCCATGTTATAAAACAGTTGGTTCATGCTTTTAGCTGTGCATATATCGAGTTACGGATGCACTTGGGAAGTTTGGAGAGCACTCAAGAAGCTAGTCTTACCCTTCTTTCGTGTTCTCCAAACTTCCCGCGTGCATCCATAACTCGATATACGCACGCTAAGCATGAACCAATTCTTAACTATACCGCCATTACGCGTTCGTGTTCACGGATATGACACTCATCTGACCCTAAAGGCTGGTTTTCACTAGCGATGGACTCATAGTCGAAGTCGCATACAGAAGAGTGGTGCGATACAATTTAGTGAAAATCAAACCGACGGAGTCAGAAGCAGAACACTGATTCTGCTTATGACTCCGTTGCTTATGATCAAGTGAAAACTGCATTGTTGGAGTCGCAAGCAGAAACGGAAGAATAAACCAATGACAACGTTCGATTTCGGGCCTTGCGATTGGTTGGTTCTTCCGCTTCTGCTTCCGACTCCGACAACCCAGTTTTCATTGGATCATAAGCGACGGAGTCGTAAACGGAATCGGAAAAAATAGAAAAGTTCTGATTCTTTCGACTCCGATTCCGTTGAGCTTATGACTCCGCTTGCGACTCCGATTTTCGATTTTCACTAAAGCTCTCCTGACTCTGACTACAACTCCGACTCCGACGCTAGTGAAACCAAATTCACACACATACAAGCACTGCGCCAGTACATCACCAGGGCATACTGCCTCCACACTACACCGAAGAAATTTGAAAACGCAGCTTTATTTCTACGGTTAGGCCTACCGTCCACACTAATCCATCACGAAAACGGAGCTTTTCGAAAACGCTTTTTTTGCCACAACTGCTGCTAATCTCGTAATCTGATTGGCTAATTTGCCGTGGTAAATAAGAGTCCATACCACGCTGGTCGCGTCAATGTGTCACGCAATGCCTTTTCCAGCTCGCGCTAGGAAGAAAAACATTTTCTTTGACGTTGCTATTGTGGTAAAAAACAAATCGAAATGTGGTTTATCGTGCTCTGTACTCTTACCGACTACGAGTATGTGTCATTACTCTTTCCCCAAACATTTTTTTTGTATTGTTTCTGCATATTAAGCGAGTTTCTGAAAGGAAAGTCTGACGCGTACAAGCAGCTCATTTGCATAATGCAGCGCGTGCACTTGCAAATCCGATTTATTTCGTTTCTTTGATATTGTGGTAAAAAAACAAATCGACTGTGGTTTAGCGTGGTGTGTACTCTTAACGACAACGATACGCGTCATCACAGTGGTCGAAATTTGTTGCGGACTCACTCGGCTGCGCCTCGTGAGTCCACAACATTTTGACCACTGTGATGACGCGTATCGTTGTCCATAAGAGTACACACCACGCTAAACCACAGTCGATTTGTTAGCTCGAACCCATGGAATTTGAAAACGAACGTGAATGGAAAACATTTTGAAAACTTATAAATACCGTTTCGTTCTTCCTCTTCTTTTTTTTTCTTTCTTCGCGCGCGTGCATTGGTGCTTCAATCTTCTAGCTGACCTGTATTCTAATTTTATTTAATGCTGATGTTAACTGACTACCTGGCTCCGCTAACCCTTGTGGTTATTCCAGGTAGCTAGTACTCCAACTTTGCTTTTAATAATTTCATTCAAACTTGTAACTTTTTTGGTTAAAGCAAGTAAGAATGTGAGTACAAAAAGAAAGATTGTCGTTGTTGTTGTTGTCCGTTAGAGCTTTTCAAAAACGGTTGCGTCGATTTCCCTGCGCAAATTTTCCATTAACACAAGTGTGGCATTGTGCGGACGGAAAAATATGCGCTAAAACGCTGTTCTTAAATTTTCCAGGGTAGTGAACGGGACCTGATTGTTTCATAGCGTCTGGTGTCTGTTAACATTAGGAGGTCACTCCAAAAGGCGTATTATTTTTGTCATCACCAAGTTTCCGCTTCTAAAATGCATTCTATCCCAAGTACTTTCAAATTACTTTGAAACTTCGGTGAGTAACTCAACTCAATATTAGCTTTTCATTGGTGATGACAAAAATAATACGCCTTTTAGAGTGACCTCCTTTAAGACGGGGAAAACTCGGAACGCATTCTGACAGTAACAAGACATTGACGTGTGACAAACAGATCGCAAGTACGAAGCAAATTTATTTCATCCCTAAAACTTAGTACTTCAGATTCATGCGTTATACGACTTGAAAAACGCCTGTTATCAACGTCACAATATTGCGGTATTTTCACTAGGTAATTACAATTACAAAAAAAATTAAATGTCCATATATTGGCATTTTTAAAATTTAATTAATCCTGCTCAAAGATTACCGGATGCGGAGAAGAGGTATGACGGACAAATGGTCTGAGTTTGAAGCAACCAAAGGCGACAACGTCAGGTGAAGAATGATTTAATATTTTGACTTGGATATTGGCCACCACTATGTAAATGTTTGGTGTTCAGGAAGAAGGAAAAACGTCAATCTAATCGTGGTTCTCCGTTTTCATTACACTATTTGGCTATTTCGCATTGTTTTAGAAGTGCTCCGTGAGTCGTATAGAGCATATGCATATGACGTCATGGCGGCCATATTGGTGTCCCAAAACAGTGAAACGGCAGCCATGTTGGTGTAACAAATACAGTTGTCTGCTCAGTGACCTGGCCTTTGAAAGGCAGCGAGGCTGGAGGTGAACTTGTTTTGATGAAGACATCTCTGCTTTTGTTGTGTTAATCAAGTTGTTTTAATGCTAACTAGGTGGGTTACATGACAAAAGCAGAGTGGTCTGTACCAAAGTAAGGTCACCTCCAGCCTCGTTGCCATTCAAAGCCCAGGCCACCGAGCAGAGAACTCGAAAATAGTGCACTCTGTGGGAGTTTAACTCTTTTCTTATGTAAACGCTTTCTTTTGTTCCAATGAATTTGTATGGCTGCTTTAACACGTGAGTGCATTGGCAGAGACTGCGTTTTAGTTTCTGCTGCAGTCGTCGTCACTAAAACTCTCAAGTATTCCATATTCCTGCCGCAGGGCGTCGGAGATGTTAGAGCAGGGAGCAAACCAAAAGGTTACGAGCAAAACAGTGGCTGTATAAAATCATTTTTGATCAGGCGTAGTTATTGCTTAAGTTCCCTAGTGCACAAGTTCTGAGCGTGATATTTCGCTTGATGACAATGGCCCACCTTTGACCAATCGTCCGCATAAGGCGTTGAACAAATGTTTGCCCTTTTGATAAATCAAGTTTGTCTATTTAACTACAACATATAGCCTCTCCCACGTTTAAATGCTTGTAACATGATATCCTTTACATAGTGGCAGACCCAGACCTTGACCTAAGAGGGGTGGGGGACCCGTTGTTCGTGTTGTTTCGCTTGTTCTGCGGGCTTTTCTTTCTTTTTTTAAACAAATTTGTTCTTTATAGCAAACACACATAATTACTTACAATGCACTTAATCTACTTACAAAACGGTACGATACTTACTGCACTTACAAATAAAAAAAAAAACAATACAATATTTAGTCGACTACTCACACTAATTACCGCTTACGCTATACGTAATACAACTTGCATTACGTCCAATTATTATTTATGCATATACTTAGATTAATACCTAAAAAAACATTTCATACCGCTTCCTTGAAATTTAATTATTATATCATTTTTGATTAATTTAGCACTGGAGGGCGTCCTTCAACGGGTTCCATTTCCTTTCGAAAGAGTTAAGGGTGCTGTTTTGTAGAGCTATTTTCTTTTCAATTTTCACGGAGGTTAACAGAAGTTGTAAATATACTTGCAGCTTAGGTATAGAGTTCTTTAATTTACAGGTATATATGTAATGTCTAGCGCTAGGCTTTTCTTCCCTCTGTGGTTTCTTTTGTTTACCCAAAATAGGGCAAGGAGGCGGGGCACCCAACCCATTCCCCTAGATTCGCCACTTTATGGAAATGAAAACGTTGGAAAAAGGGAACAGATCAAATGAAAACATCTACATCACCAGAAATAGCCTTGGGAAAAAAATATAAATTTGTTCCACTTGAAACCTGCCCTACCCTTTTTAACTGTTTTACAAAGGAAAAGTAATCACGGTCTACTCATAACAAATTTTACAATAACTAATTTGTCCGCTCTCGCTCGTTGACGCATGGCATGAATTATAAATACGCGTCTTTCCGCTTATTGACAATGAAAATTGGCCAATGAGCGTGCGAGAACTTCTGCAGGTTTTTTAAAATATCACTTTGACCTACTTATTTGGGTGTTGAATTTTGCACTTGATCTGTGTAGGCGTATACCCACAAGCAATCCCTCTACAATGTCCACGTTCCTATACAAACTAAGCTACACAAAACTTTACAAACCTACTGTACAAAAGCAGAGCTATTCACTGCACTTCAATAGACCGGTTCACAGTCTAAGGGGCATTATGGGTAATCAGGGCAAGATTGCAAAGAGACAAAGCCGCAAAATGTACGTTTATCTTCATATTTCCATTCTGAGATTCATTTTCGAGAGGAAACCAATACTGTAATTAGAGAAACCCCTTTTCTGTATTTACTAGCGTTTTTGAGTCGGTTGAGCTGGGCATTAGTCTACTCCTCAGAGTAACGGAGACGTTGTTTTTGTGGCTCGAGCGGCTAAGACTGTAAAATAAATTCGTGCGCCCACAACATTCACTCGATCGGCTCAAAAACGCTGGTAAACCTAGAATAGGGGTTTCTCCGCCTGCTGTATGTTTTCGTCACCAGATGTGAAATCAGAACGGAAATATATAGAAAAACTTTTGTTTTACGGCTTTGCTTCTTTATTTGCACTGATTAACCATAATGCCCCTTAGAGCGTGAACCGGTCTATAAACCATACAAAAATATAAAGTTAATTCTTCTTTGTAACCAAGCCTTACCTGGTATCGAGTCTTGGACGGCGAGAAAATATGCTCGGGTGCCTAGAGTTCTCTGACATCAATTTAACAAATTGACATCAGTTTTTTATGCGTCTGTCCTGTTATTGCGCGGGCACATCTCAGACCATTTTTGTTTTTCCCCGTGCAAAGGAAAATGAAAACGCCTTGGTAATTTAAATTTCATTTTATATCAATATTCCCTCAAAACTTCTGTGCATTCCGATTTCCAGCAACCAGCTAACTCTGAACAAGTCCCCAGACATCTCGGACAGGCTTGGTTACTTCGTCTATATCAATATATAAGTTTATAGGAGGCTGACGCTAGTACAAAGTGCTAATAAGCACGGAAGTCGAGTATAATGTAAGGTAAAGGGGCTGCGTCATGGTATTTTGAGTTTTTTTGACCATCAACAAAATTACCTTTCAATTGAAGAAAACCTGAAAATAATACTTAAGAAAGATAGAAAAACACCAAAGAGATAATAATAAACCATAATAAAGGAACAAGGATGGTTAAGGATGGAAAAGATTGACGCGGATTACAGACAACGAAATTGAAAAATTTAACTAAACTTTTCAAACCGTTTAAACGTGACGTAGCTCCTTTAACTGAAGCGACTTCAAGAAGTTACGTCAAAGAACGCCGCACTTTGAAAATGTTCATAACCCGTGCAATCCTCGTGTTTTACATTTAAATCCACATTAATTTAGTATCACTTTAAGGCTTCCTGAGATTTGAAAGCAACTCTGAACATAGCAAATCACTAGAAACATAGCTCCCTTCAAAGGGACGAGAAAGGCTTACGGTCGAACCTTGTAACCGCAGTCTCCACTATAAAAGTACCCTACATTTACACATCCTGTACGGGGGCACCGAGCACCTAGGGATTCCCGTATGAGTTAGTGTTAGGGTCCCGTATGGGAGATTCAACTGCATCAAATCAGCAAGATCTGAGCCCTGTCATGTGACTGGTAATATTACAGGTTGGTACGCACGGGCTGAAACTACAACGAATGAAGATGAATGTCACTTGAATGAAAGGAGCTCCACCAGCCTGTATATTTAATAGCTCTCCGTCAGTAACGTAAATATGATTTCCGCGCCCCCTCCCCCAAAACCTAAGAGATTAACATTTGTTTTGAAGGCACAATCCTAATCACAATTCAAGAATTGTTTCTGCTGGTAGGAGCGTTTGGATTACATTTTGGACTTTGATTAACACCGACTCTAAAGCACGCAAAAAACAAACATTCTGATGCACTAGGCGCAAAATTCGCATAATTCTCGACTGGGTATACTACGTGACCGTTTTCCTGCAAAATCTTCTCCAGGCTTTCACTACAGTCTGGTCGAGTTGTCAGCTACTACACCGCTAAGTGGCGGCGGCACTGAAAGCGACGGCATGTTCACGGAAGGAACCACATGTGCCACCCCGGGTTGAGCTATTGCAGCAGGGTACGGTGTATACATCGGTTGAAGTCCCCCCACTGGAAGGTACGCTGGGCCCCCGGTGGGAACACCCGCAATAACGGGCATTTGGGGCACAACAGAAGGAAGCTGTGCATAGGTGAATTGAGGGGGGATATTTTCGTAGGTTGAAAGAAATCGTTGTTGTTGCACTAGCTTGTCCTCGTTCATTTTTAGCAGGTCTTGCTGTGCTTGGATTTGACGATGTAGCTCCTTCTGCTGTTCCTAAAATTAAATTTCGGAAGGAGCATTAATAATACATGGTCAATTGGTCTCTTTGCATAGAAATTGCAATGTTGGATTCTTACAAACTTCTCTTGCAATCAAAATGCTAACAAACACTCGTGTTATATGTCGCGTGACCAGTGCTACAAAACCAACCTGCTTGCGTGACATAGGTCAACTAGTCACGCAACTAACCTGTAACTCAGCCTGTTTCACCCTTTGTTGTTGTTCTTCAAACTCTCGTTTCTGCTGTTCCAGTTCTAACTTTTGTCTTTGAAGCTGTTCGAGAAGGAATAGTTGTTTATCGTGTTCCTGAAGAAAACACGATTAAAACACCGTTACCTATCAGTGTGGAATTAATTTCAATGTGGAGTTGGGGAAGAAATGTGTAACGAACCCAACGAGTGTTTACGAAAGGTCACAAGGCCTGCTCATGTGTCAAAAACATCGTTGTTTCGGGTTGAAAAATAGTTAACAGACGAAGTAAACAGTTCATATATATCCCGATTAGAACTTTGGTCGAGTCACTGACAACTGTCTTCAATTGGGCCGATCAGAAACTCTTCGACTTTGTAAATGGTTTAGCTCACCACCAGTCTCCCTTTAGCTCCAACAGGAGTCCGGAAGATCATGGGTTCGACTCCTGCATACGACTCAACTTTTACTATCCCATAGACCCTATGCAAAAATGGCTGCCTTTAAATTATTCTTTTGTTCGTATTCAAAATAGCCTCGCTAACCTCGTTCGGGATAAAAAATTCTTCACAATTTTTGTCTCAAAAACGAGGCTAGTAAGGCTAATTTAAATACGAACAAAAGAATAATATAAAGCAGCCATTTCTGCATAGGGTCTTCGAACATTGCCACGAAATTTGCCACAAAAAGCATTTGTTTACCCCACTGAATCGTGTTTCACTAACTTTCATCAATAACTTAACCAATATAACTTACCAACAATAGGTCCTGTTGTTTCTTCTGTTCTCGCAGAATATTCTCCACGTCCTCAGAAGAGATCTTTCTCGCCTGAAAATGGTTGACGTTATCAAAAGATACTGTCAGGTGGGTGCAAAAAAAATAATAACATGGTAAAAGCATGTACTCATGTCAAAGGTTGACCTGTACGGCAGGTCTCGGAAGTTAGCCCTAATTGTTTCTCTTTGAGGTTGGTGGCTCAGTTTTGTGTTATTGCTATAACTGTCCCTTGTCATAGTCAACCTCATACCAAGTATATGTAAGGAACATACGTCCATCCCAAGCGACAGAGACCAAATTTGACAACTATTCCTACAATAGGCTAAATCCTTAATTACACTGGCATTGACACGATTACCCCTACATTCAGCACGTTTGCGGTGTCGTAAAACCACCAATGCGGTTCCTTGTTAAAATCTCGTTTTCGTCACGACTGGCAGAGTATCACTGATTAGAGAACTGACCCAGTAGCTCTTGCAAATGGAAAGAAAATTACTCGCTCAAAAGAAAAATAGATTCTCGGATCCAGTCTGTATTTTAACTTTATTTCGCATCCTCTACCCCATCGCTTACCCTCGGACTCGCTTCGCCACTTGTCGGCTGATCTTCGGATTCCAGCATGGGGGGTGGAGGGATGAACTCGGCTTCAAACGATTCTTCTTTGGAAGACTTTCGTTCCGCCTTGCTGTCTCTGCGCGGCTTGGTCTCAGGTCCCGCGAAGCTTTTCGGGCGAGGTTTAGTTGCAGGTGGGCCAATCTGAATTATTGTCTTCCCTCCACTAGATGTTCTACGTCTGAATTCAATCTCCTCTTGAGCTGCCGCAGCTTTAGCGTCGGCAACAATGCTTCGGAGTTCGCCAGCGTTTCCCAGCTGCTCGGCAGTTTTCTCTTCCGATCTCTCCTTCCGTTTTTTCATTATGAACTAAGAGAGAAATTAAACACTCACTTACAGAGCCCGGGAAAAGGTTGTGGTGCTAAAGCCTGGTTTTCACTAGCGACGCAAGCAGACGCGCAAGCACAAGCGCAAGCAGACGCGCAAGCACAAGCGCAAGCACAAGCACAAGCACAAGGATCAAAATTTTTCCTTTTTCTTGCGCTTATACTTGCGTTCGCTTGCGTTGTATGAAAACGGAGCATTATGCTTGTGCTTGCGCTTATGCTTGCGTCGCTAGTGAAAACCAAGGCTTAAGGACGGAAAAGCATGCAACCCGTGTCTTAATGCGGAAAAGCGCGGGAAAACGTTGTGATGTCGAGGGCGGGAAAACATGCAACCTGTGTCTTAATGCGGAAAAGCGCGGGAAAACGTTGCAGTGTCGAGGGCGGGAAAGCATGCAACCCGTGTCTTAATGCGGAAAACCGCAGGAAAACGTTGGTGTCGAGGGCGGGAAAACATGCTACCGTATCTTAATGAAAAGGGCGGGAAAACGTAGACTAGCAAGTGCTTTGGGCGGCGAAACATTTAAGGTGGCTCACTAGAGTTTTTCTGAGACTCAATAGCGCGCGCTGCCATTGTCTGCCAAACGTCA
The DNA here is from genome assembly GCA_022496165.2 of Catalaphyllia jardinei. NCBI lineage: Eukaryota > Metazoa > Cnidaria > Anthozoa > Scleractinia > Caryophylliidae > Catalaphyllia > Catalaphyllia jardinei. Next base: position 34,693,118 of record CM042746.1, on the reverse strand, counting down.
ATGTTAATCACGCGTGCAAAAATGACGCAAGTAGACCTAAGAAGGAAAACAACTTCAGCGTTTAAAAGGCGTTAAATTACTTCGGTATACGTAGCAATAGTTTGAAACTCTGTTCAAACATGTGCTTAAGCCTAAGGCCAAAAAACTATGACCAAAATGCGCTATTAAAAACAGGTGAAAGAGCTCTAATTTACTCTTGCTTTTTTAGCACGCGATACATGGCGTCAAATGAGCGCGCGCTAAATAACCACGCGTCCTACGCGTGTCCCACGCGTGTTTTTCTGATTTTCGCGACGTCCGCGTAAATAAATAAATGCTGATTATCTTGCGTTTCCTTCGGTGAATTTTTTTTTAAATTTGGCTCAGTTGTAACAACATACAAATCCTATAAAATACCCTATTTTTGTTAAAATATGTCAGAGCTAATCTAATATATTTAGAAAAATGACAAATGACAGAATATTAAAAAAGCCGTCTGAACAACCCTGACTTTCTAACATTTCAAAATGTCAGGCAATATCATTTCCATGATGTGGCAAAATATGAAAAAATTCACCGAACGAAAGTTAAAATATTGAGGAGTCTAGGCCAAAATGAGGAAAATATGTGCCTGTCATTACATGAGATGTTGCCAAGGTAACGGCTTTATTCCAAAAATTGACAACCAGAACATAAGCCTTATTTCAACAGTACCCATGCTGGTAAATCTCCACGAGGGAAAACTTTAAGGGAAATTAACTAAGTTTCGTTTTCTAACTCGCGTTCTATAAGGACGATGTCCGTCATAACTCTAGGGAGCCACCTTAACTTATATTGACTCTTAGACTCGTAGTCAATCTCGAATAGGGGAGAAGAAATTAACGATTGACTTGATTTGGTTTGGCTGTTTGAACTACCTTGATCATTGTGTAATACTGACTGGAGAAGAGGAATTTCAGCTTATCTGAGTACCTACCGCTAATTCAGATCCTTTACTAGACATCTGGCAGAAAAACAAAACAACACCGTTTAGTTTACTGCCTTCGTGCAAAGAAAAAAAAGGAAATATCTTCAAAACAGTCTGTTATACAAGACCATTTGCAAATTGCAATTATAAACCTACAACCTACAACCTTTTGCCTGATATCTATAATACTACAGTTAAGGTGTAGTCTGAAGTGTTGATAATATCTTTAAGCCCTTGCTAAGACGCAGATGAGAATGGTTTTCAAAACATGACGTATTTAGACTAGGGCATGGCGTTTGTTACTGATAAATAATACCGCGAAATACTTGTGATAACTCAGTGAGGTTACACCATGAAGGAAATGTTTTCAGGAGGTTTCCAATCTAGAACCGAAGGTCGTTGTAAGCACGTGGTATATAACTCTGCAAAAACGATTACGAAAATTCAGAGGTTTATTCAGGGAACATAGTACCCAATGACGGAAGAATTAAAAAAAATCAACAAGATATTAACACTCCAGGACCCAAAACGAGGAATGCTTATTGTGTAATTGTACTGTCACTGTATTAATTAAAATATGATTGCTCTTCGTTCTACGGACTTTAGACATAGTGTTAGAAGAAAACGACCATCTTTTTCTTTACCTCCCAGTTAGCTTTCTGTACTGCAAACTGACTGAACACTCTAGATCCCGCAGAATCCCCACAAGCCTGCTTCAACTGGTCCTTTGTCATCGACTCCAGATCTTTAGCGGACTTGCCGGATAACGCTGTCACACAACTGCAACATTGAAATAAAAGTTATAATTAGACAAACAAACAAGCAAATGTTACTGTTTTTAGAACTGTGATGGTAAACAAGGGTTGATAAATTCATTCCAGATACTGAGAATTTCCATAGTTTACAAAATGTTCGTACAGACAACAAAGACAGAGTCCGCACTCGGTCAAGTGTATCAAGCCGCCGGAGATATCCCATTTATCCCGCATTGAGCGACTAAGAGTATTTGTCCTCCCCCTACGTATGGAATCGTAGTCCATCCCAGGGTTACCCCAGTAGACATTCATACAACTGGGTGTGGAGTGGAGAGAGGCACTGAGATTGAATTGAAGTGAATTACCACAGAACACAACACTATGTCCCCGGTCAAGGCTCGAACCCGGACCGCTCGATCAGGAGACGAGCGCACTAATCGTTAGGCCGCCGCGCCTCCAAGTTTGATGAGACAAAAAAATGGAAACCAAAAAGCAAACAAGTTTGATATTCGACTACATCACATGCGCGTGGTGAAAAATTAAAATCAACAAATGAGTTCTCCAAATAGATCACAACTGCCTTGATAAGAGTCCCGTCTGAAGGGTTATTGGCAATTAACATGTTGTGGCCGTGGAATTAAACACAAATTACCACAAATACATTCAGACAAGCTGAGGGATTTGAAGTCGGTGGCCTCCAGATTTTAAGGACGTTCGCGCGAAAATTCTCTAGTCGGTAGAATTTTTAAAATTTTTATTGCAGGCAGATAATGAGTTACTTGTGCCAGAAATGCAAAAAAAATTGGGGGTCACCGTCTTCGTTTCAGAGATGAAGCGTGTGGTAAACTATACTGATTTCGAAAAATTGTCCCACATAATTGAGCACGGTCTACAGGGGTTTATAGTTAAAAATATCGAAGGTGAGTCAACGGAGGCAAACCATCTTAGTCATACTTTGTAGAGGTGGGTCTGTTGCGTTAATAATTTCAAATATTACTAACGTTTTCACAAAATCGAACCCTTTAAGAAGAGGTATTTGAAACCGCCGCACAGATGCACGAAGTGCTTATAAAAACAGAATTCGATGGTGCATTTTGCCAAAAATTCAAACTTCTAGTCGATAGATTTTTTTCATTTTTTCCCTAAACGTAGAAAATCAGTGGAGAAAATGATCCATCGAAAGAAAAATAGGGGTCACCGAACGTCCAAGATCGTTAAATTCAGGCAAAGCTCTAGCAGTGGCCATCTGCCCTATCATTTGTTTATTTTATGACTTAGCGCGCGCGCTCATGCATGACGTGGCATGTGGATTTGCGTGCGCAGTAAGGATATGCAGAAACAATAGAGACCTTTAGCATCAGGCAAACCGCAAACCGCAAACCGCAAACCCCAGTTGAGCGTTTGCAGTTTCGCGTTGCCAAGATTTCAAGTTTTAGCAAGGCGTTCAGTTCAGTTCCTTTTTATTTAACCAAAATATAATACAATACAAGGATATATATGGAAACTGCAATGTTGTAAGGCAGCCAAGAAGAAACCAGAAGGTTTTATGAAGCCTGGGCTCCCCAGTCTCAAAGAAATCAGCAAAATAAAATGAAATTCGCGGAGTGATACGTTAAAAATAGGAACTAAACGGAGACTGAGTTAAGTTATGAATTCAGTAACAAGATAGACAAAAAAATTTAACTCTGGATTGGAACAGAATACTTTCCTTTGTTGAATTCGGCAGAAAGGAATATAAAATTGATTTGAACTACGCGTTCATTGTTTAGGGCCGCCATGTTGTTTTCATCAAGTGGAAGTGTATCACTTTAATCGCCCAAAAATCAGCAATAATTCATTGATTCGAGATCAAAAATCCAACAAACACATCGCAAACAGATATAAAAAGCTAGTTAATACCTTTAAACGCGAGGCTGTACAATTTTTGTGGCAAAAAAACCTTGCCGTAAATCACTTACCGCTGGAAGCCCTTCCTGCGGTTCAAACGTGAACTGCAAACTGCAAACGTGACCGCCAGGCCGTGGTCACGTGACATTTTGCGGTTTGCGGTTTGCAGTTTCCCATGAAAAACCTGATGCTAAAGGTCTCTAGTTAGCGCGAACGTCCCTAAACCCAACGGCACACACCACTTAGCTGCGACGCCTACCTACTCTCATGCCGTGCTGGAGGCAGCGTGGCCGAGTGGTCAGCGTGTCAGAAACGCAATCCGGCGGTGCTTGGTTCGAGTCCCGCTCTGACCACTACCTAGATTTGTTTCTCGGTCGCCCCGAGTTCAAATCCTCGGCGACACTTGTAAATAGCCAACTTTGGTTTGCCTCCGGCCAGTTGGGATTCTTATCAATGTTATGTTCAGTTTGAATTACTTGTTTCCGTTGTTTGCTTCGCCCTACCAGCAATTGTACTACAAACACTGCCGAAGGTAAATAAAGGTTGTATTTTTTTAATATATCCGCATCATTTCTCCTGTTCTGTCAAATTAATACCTTGGACTGATATTGAACAACGACAAACCTTTCATTGAAGCCTTTACTCTTGAGCCACTTTTCGACTTCACTAGCGCTTGAATCAGCGGTCAGGTCGACGGTCTGCAAATCTGCAGTGGCAAAACAAAATGGCAAGGAAAATTTCTAATGCTTCTATTCTGATTCCAACGACTGACTTTAAAATGAGAACAATTACCACCCTTAATATCTGAGCGCACCATAAGTACATCCTGCCTCTAAAGAGAAAGCTATACGGTGGTTGCATGCGCTCATGTTGAAACAGTGCTGTGTCAGACAACTGCTATGAACCCGCCTAAACCATAAAATCTCGACACAACACTCACTCAGTGATCGGCCTTTTTCTGGACAGCAAATGGGCTATTTTTTGAACAATTTAGACCCGAAATTTTCAGTTTCTCTCAATGCACTGATTTCTGTCTTATTTCTTATCTTGATTACTAAGAAGAAAGATAATCCTGGTCCATACGAATCCTGAATCAATTAGAAGTAAAAAGTAATCAACTTTTGCCTAATTCGCAATGAGATGAATGATCCTATAGTAACGGCACACCCTTATACCCAACTGTACGATTGCCCTAAAAACAACACAGCATAACTCACCCTTCCGTTGCATGCTTGGTGTAAGTCCCCCCTGGCTAGAGGTCATTCTTCGTTTAAATTCATCATTTATCATGTCCGTTGAGCTCACTGCGATTAGAGACAACAATTAGAGAGAAAAAGGGAAACGGCAAAAATAAAACTTTTGCCGTTCCTTATTTAGCTGTTTGTAAACGCTCGATAACACTCCCATTAGCAAAAGCTAACTTGTTTTGCACCGATTTTGCCCGTTGCAAGATGCAAACTTTGAAGTAAATATCAAACACGAGAGACAGTGTTTCATCGGGATATCCACACACCGAGAAGGGAGTTGAAAATACGACGCGCAGCGGGTATTTTTGACGAAATTCCAGGTGTTTGTATAGCCGATGAAACACTGTCTCGAGTGTTTGATATATGTAAGGAGAAAACGGAGACGTAAAATCGTCAAAATCTATGCTAATTAAGACCGGGCATCCAAACCTCCTACACGGTTGTGATTTCCTTTGTTTAAACTTGATGAATTATATTTATGAGTTCGAGAAGCAGATTATCTCGCTGTCCTTTAGAAAAGCAGATAATAAAGAGTACACGGTGCAACCATAATTAAGGACATGGTTACGAAACCTGGCAAAGGTCTTTCTTGTATGCATTTTTTCCAATTTTGGGGTTTGACCCTACGCAAAACCTGATAAAATCCAAAAAAGTTGTTTAGTTACTTGTCCTCATACATCTAACCAACAAGAGCATTGTGATTATGGAATTCATGCATGGTCAGTGAGCATAAACAAAAGACGTGCAGGGTCAAGGACCTTCCAAAATACATCATGGCATGTTTGTTTGGTGCAACTATGGTGCAACAGTGTAGAGAAAGGCAAACACGCCAACTCACATCTGTTCTGTTGAGATTGTTCGCGTCGTTTCTTTTCCTCTTCAGGATCAACTTTTTTCAGATTCTTAGCCTGGATGGCTTTAGCAAAATCATCACCTCCAGTGGCTTCTGAAGCGTGCAAAATACCAACAATTATCTAACATGTCAATATACACCGTAAAATCCCATGTTAAAGCCCTGGGCTTATTTAACTTTACAAGGGGTTTGGGTGGGCCTATAAACGGGGGGAGGGGGGAAGGGGGGCTCATAAGGGGAATAAAAAAAATGAGATAAACCATATCTGAGAAACGAAATAAAGCTAACATACCATTACATTTAGAGCTATTACCTTTTTACCTTAACACGGTATTAGCCTATTCTCACCCTGTTACCCTCTTTCGATTAAAACTTGATATTTGTAAAGAAACGTAAAAGGAACGCTCGTATATATTAGATGGGCTTGTATCTGGGGGGGGGGGGGGGGGGGGGGGGGAAGCTTATATCCGGTGGGCTTAAATTTAAGGTTACCGTATACCTTCAGATCGGTAATTTTCTTACAAATTTCGATTTTTCGGTTTAATTAATCTACCCACTGTCAAAATTTGGGGGCAATCGGACAAATTCCTTATGAGTTTTAGCTCTTTACAGTGTCCACTTCAAGTGAAAAAATTGCTTCGATAAAACAGCGCTAAATATGTCAATCAGACGGGTAATTTTTACTTCCAGAAAACTTAAAACCGCCATTTGTCTGCCAATATTTTATCTGTTTCAATGATTTCTTTTTTCGCATTACAGATTTCATTTGGATCATTACTTAACACATAAACAACTAAAACGGTCTGTGAATTTCTTTTGAAATATTTTTTAATGAGAGCGAATTTTGTTCAAACACTCCACACTTTTCTAATACTATTTCGAAAACATTCCATAACTTTTCAGTGCAACTGAGTATGGCAAAACGCAGACACGTTTTTTTAGCGCTTTGGGTCCGGAAACTGAGGAACAAATTAAATTAGCAAAAGACAAAATTCGCTTTGACTTATGGCTTTGAAAAAGTGATTCGGACGCTCGCATTTAGAAGTCGTGAAAAATTCGACAATTCATTTTACTTTATTCTCCTTAATTTTCGCGGGTTCTTAAATTCGCGATTTTCGCGATTTTAAAAAATTCGCGAACTTTAAGACCCGCGAAAAATAACGACCGCGAACTTTGAACTCGCGAAATTTAATGGACATGGAAAAATCATGTATTTGTGTTTTCAAGTGTCCTAAACTATTATCTTTCAAGTTTAGATGTTAATTAGTGTCAAGATTCGCCTTCTTCGGCATCTGAGTAATCATCTTCGCACAGTTCCTCCAATACATCCTTTGTAAAAAAGGTGAAGTCTGCTTAAGAGCCAAGTGGCTCATTAGGCCGGAGCTTATCCCGGTTTCCTTAGCATGAAGCGACTGAGAGTATTTCTACTCCTCCCTGGATGGGATGCTAGTCCATCGCAGGGTTGCCGTGCGTCTGTTCAATATCAGCGAGTTTTAGCAATGACGATGATGGAGACGGCGCGGAAGACGCCTTGCCAAAAAAATGGATATGTATTGTACCCTCGAATGTATCAAATGTTCTCGTTGGCGTGGCCGTCGTGGTTTGCTAAAACTCCTTAAGGGGACACAGTCAGCCTTGGGACCGCGCTGACCTGGACACTAGTTTTCACACTTTGAAAAAAGTTTACTCCAACCTGGAATCCAAATACATCTAGAAATCCGCTCCAATTTTCGCAGTGTTGTGTTTGATTCTCAATCGTTAACTGAAAAACCTGTTTTCGAGTGTCTTTTTGCTCATCCTATGATATTATTTTTATCATATCTTGTTGAAAACAGTATTTATCGCGTCTCTGTTATACGCAAATTAGCTATGAAATGGCGCTCTTATTGGTCGAGAATCGCGCCAGCTGACTGTGTCCTTTAAATAGATCCCAGAGGACGTCTTAATGTGATAAGAACTTCAGTGACACAAGAATGGCTAAGATTGGCGAAGTCTGAGATGGATTACAAGAATGCGTTTCCTGGAGTTGTGCTATAGAGTTACTCAGTACGAACCTTTCTGTGTCGAGCCATTCGTCTTCAAAAGCACAACGGCAGGCGGCGTGGCAGATGGGGGAGGAGTGTAAGGAGGTGGATCACTTGGTGGGGGTGGGGGAATCACCAGCTTGATAGGAGGAGTAGACACAGGACGGTTTGACTTGGCAATTCCAACATGTCGTAGTTCCACATGAGGACTCTTCGTACTCTCTAACACTCGGGCTGGCGCTTGTGATGGTGATGATGGAGGTTCTTGAGCTGTCGTCTCAGTTTTCTGCACCTTGATTGGTGAAATTAAAAACGAAAGTTAATTGGGTCTCTGGTTAATTTATTCATATATTCACGCTCAGTTCAACCTTTGTAGAATACATTGAATACTGTAAACCCAATTAGCCAGGTTCTGTCATTGTACGGGTTTAGTCATGCGATCGTTGACTACACAATATGGAAAAACAATCTCTGTTTGTAGTCTTTCAGTGAACTCGACCATCCTCCTCAGATGCTTTGCACTTGAGCGACTGGTGACGAGGGCGAATCGCGAGCGACCATGGGAAGAGGAAAGAAGACAAGCGTCCTGCCTTCCTCTCCCGCGCGGCCACTTCTTAGAAAGAAGTCTGGGTGCGAGGCACGAACTCAAGTGTTCCTCTGTTACTATTTGCGCAGAGAAAACTCGAGCCGTAGTCCCATCCTGGGCTTTGTTAATAGACCAATTCGATATATTAAAATTAAACCAAAAACAATAGACCTCAGCTCGAGGCTCCGGGAAATAACTACAGAGTCTGTGGGGTTTATTCCCCAGAGCCTCGTTCTGGGGTCTGTTGTTTTAGGCTGAATTTTAATATATCGAAGATTTCATGGACACGCAAATTTATCGACTTTGATGACGTCTCGAGAACCTGCAATAGCTCTAGCTTTCATCCTCAATGACAGCAAGAAAATACTGCGGCGAACTTCGCCATTCTGAAAGTGAGAGTCAATCTTGATCCTCTGTAATAACTAGCATATAAATGGAGGAAAAGAAGCTAAATTATTCGGTGGGTTAGGAACACTAACATAACTTCTGCAATCACTAGATACTCTTCCTGCTAAGAGAGGAGCGGGGAGGGCGAGTGAAGCAATTAGTACTTTATAGTCAGCGTGAAAATTCACTTGTCTCAACACAACCTACCACTGTCTGAGATGACGTCACTTGTGTTGTTGGAACAGGCGGAGGAGCTATCGTAGGGGGGTTGGGAAGAACCACTGCAATGATGAAACATTTCACGAAATTAATAAGAACTTACTCGTCAAATCAATGGAGATATTTGAGAGTTTGGGAAAAACACAGGCCGTATGGGAACAGCACCATCTCCGGTCGACACAGAACAGCATAGCGTACACTCCATGGGACGCCACACAGTTACAAGTCAAAGAGCTATCAAGCCAACTGAGAGCTAGTCACGTTATGAGTTCGTAATATACCCGTAGACGGTGAGGAATACAAGTGAGTATATGATGTACAGAGATGAATGAAAATAAAGTCTGAAAAAAACAGTTGGCTTGATAGACCAGTTGGTAGAGCACTGCACTGGTATCGCAGAGCTCATGGGTTGGAACTTCCGTTTAGGCCTGAATTTTTCTCAGGCTTTGTTTTCACTGCTTCAAGCTGTGTTCGTGTTCTATTGTGATCAACTGTTTCTGGTTGGGTTGGTTAGGTTTTTCGCATTCTATTGGGAAAACACCATTTTCAACCTTTTCTACCGTTATCCAATCAGGTTGCAACGATTGGACAGGCATTTCAGTGATTATGTCGTCTGATTGTATCTTGCGTAAGGACTATTCTATTAACAGACGTCAACTGCATTAGCCCGAACCAGTTGCTTTTGGAACGGTTGCTCCCAATGAAATAACCTGTGTAAATAACTATCGTTCGTTTAGCCTAGATAAGCTTGGGCTACCTGGCTTGCAGGTTCATCTGTCATTGCATATTTTATAAAAATTCATGTAAATTATTGAAAAAGTTTTGTTGTCTGCATCTTTCCCTGCAGTTCAAATATGAGTCATTTAACATATTCACTTGCAGTCACCAGTCAGTTACCCTGCAAAAGATTATGGCAAGTTCAGAAAAGAGGTTGTACCTGTTTCTTCCAGGATTGTAACTGGCACAAAACCCATGGACCCTTCAGAGTTTCTGACACACCACCACTGGCGACTGTCAAGAAGAACCTTAACAAAACAGAAAATTAAACCAGGCAAGCTTCATTACACTGCTAAAATGCGGCTTCGACGCATTCCCAGATATAAAGTTCTTAGTGTCTAAAGAAAATGTTAGGTAGGCTGCGTCATTGGTACCCTGGTTCCAGAGGTTTTTCTTGATTTTTCACCGCATGAGAGAGCTGCGAGAGAGCCGCGAAGCGGCAAACACGAGTCGCGAAGCAGCGAGAACGAAAAACCTCTGGTTACCTTGGACTTGAATCTCACTTTCATGCAGACGCCAGCTGTCAAACGCGTCAATTTGATAATTCAAAAAGCGACCAATGGAAGCTTAGCAATCACGTGCTTATCAGCCGCTAATGTTTCCACTCCGGTGGTGAGGAGTGGTATCTTTTGACCTACTTGGCCGGGGTCAATGTGCGTGTTTGCGAGAATGTTTTCATCCGCAACGATCGCGAAGCTAGGTTCGACGTTCTGCTGTTAAACATATTACGAAGCAAGTATCTCCACTTTTCATTTTGTAAGAAGGCCTGGGGACCTCCGAATAGAAAGCCATAAGTTTTTTTGAGCAGATGGTGCTCGTCGACGTCTTCGTTAAAATGGAAATGAAATGGTTTTGCAATTCGCGAATATGAGAGTCAACCACCAGAAACTTCAAAGTACACAACCAATATGACATAGTGAGGGTATGAATAGCCTGTCAGGCTTAGGTATTTGCCGACATCAGTGATCAACCGAATTATAATCAGTTGACTTTCTATGTCCGGTTGGCAAATGGCGAACACATCTTTACGATTTATTACTGCGAGCAAGGCTTTGACACTTCGTCGACACTTTCAGTCTCTGGGAAACGCTCCTCTAGCACAGAGTCAAATTCCTTCAAAGGCACTGTCGGAAACAAAATCAATGTAGAACATAGACGAATCTTGAACGTTTACATAAACTGAGAACTGCAGTACTTTGAAAACAAATTATTTCCCTGGTAGAGATCGATATAGGTAAAAGTTTACACAAGAAGTGTAGTAACAAATATCCCCACCGTCCCCTCGGTATTGCGAATCAAACAGACCAATCGTATTTATTTGCGTGTTTTGTAAAAATATCAACCAATCCGAGCTCGAGGGTCAGATCCTGACCCTGGCGTCTGCATGAAAGTGACATTCAAGTCCAAGGTAACCAGAGGTTTTTCGATATCGCCGCTTCACGACTCGTGTTCACCGTTTCGCGGCTCTCTCGCATCTCACTCATGCGGTGAAAAATCAAGAAAAACATCTTGGACCAGGGTACGTCATTGGGCAGGCGAAACACTTAACTCACACTCCTCGTATGAAAAATGAGAAAATTGCCGTTTTCTGTACTTTAGCTAAAATATATAGATGCTTGATAACAAAAAATTCAAGCGGAATAATAAAACTCTTATTCGATGTTTTGCGAGATAATACGAGCGGACATTTTACTTATTGCTCGCAGTTTTAGTAGCCACTGCGGGGCTCGGAGAAATACTACGCAACTCATAAAACATCCGCGCTTATTATCTCGAAATGCTAGCCGATCTCTAAATGCCATAGCAAAAATAAGAGTAAAAGCAACACACTAAGCAGCTAATTCTTTCTTACTGCAACGCAGCCTTGTGCAACCCTTTTAGAACGATTTCGAATACTTTTTCTACCTACTGACAAGGGAATTCCTCCATCTTACTCTGCAAGATGTCATGATTGGCTTTATCTATGCAAATTACCCTTCACTGAACTACTTGATACTAGCCGCTAAAGTATATATATATATAAAGGATTGCAGAAATCTGACTCCTATTATGAACGCCTTTAAACTTAAGGCAAAAATTAAATATGAAACCGAAAAATGTGTGTGTGTTAATGCTAATAACATGGACAAATTTAATACGAAGTGGGATTTGTACATGGGCTCTGTACCTTAATTTCCAATCTGTTTACATGTGTGCTTATACTATGTTTTCAGAACTGCAATGACTGTAATGTAATTTTTTGGGTAATATGTAGCTATATAGGCATTAGACAAATATTGTAATGTAGTGTAAGTTAATGTAGTACTGTAAGTAGAAAAAGTAGTTGCTTTAGAATTGTAATTAATGTATGAAAATATAACAATTATTCCATGAGCCCGCGTTGGATATGAAGTGATAAAATAACCAACGAGCGCGTAGCGCGAGTTGGTTATAATCACTTCATATCCAACAAGGGCGAATGGAATAATTGTGTTAGTAAATTCTCAAACCGGGTTTTGCCGCCGATTTTTATTTCCACAATTTTACAAAGCGAAAAATTTTAAACTTGGCGCACTATTTTCCATATGACGTAAAACTCCGAATATTGGCTCATAGTCGGAATTTTTTAGCCAATCAAAAAGCTAGAAATGCAATAGTCGGAGCTGAGAATTTACTAAGTAAATATTATAAGTGTGTGGCAATAGATATTAAAAATAATAACAATAAGAAACATAAACCTCTTATTCGATGTTTTGCGAGATAATACGCGCGGACATTTTACTTATTGCTCGCATTTTTCTCGCCACTGTGGGGCTCGGAAAAACACTACGCAACTCGTAAAATATCCGCGCTTATTGTCTCGCAATGCTAGCTAATCTTTAAAGGTTTTTCTTTGCAATAGCGAAAAGAAGAGTAAAAGCAATACACCAAGCAGCTATTTTTTCTTACTGCAACTTCTTCTCCTTTGTGGACTGTCAGTTCTTTGCTGTTCCTTGCTTGGAAGTCAAAAAGAACACGAACTCTTCTTAAACCCTTCTTCGCTGGGCTAAAACAAGCGTAATATTAGCTGTCATTAGAGTGGTTCCATTTGAGTGACGAAAATCAATCAGTGTTGTACAACTACACTACATGATTGGCTGAAAAAACAACCGTGCCACTTTGTTATCCAATCCGAAGTAAAACTAGGACCAATCGTGACACGCTCGCACACGTTTTCACGCGCTTTGAGTCGGCTACATGGATTTACTTCGAGATTTGATTGGTTTGTTGGATTGTCAGCGCCCTTTATGATTGACCAGAGCTTGAGATTATTTTGCTTTCGGTTTTATAACACTCAATTGAGGTAAATAGTTTATCATCAAAGTAAAAGCTAAAAAAATTAATCTGAACCTTGACATGCCTGGCTCTGGTGGTAAAAGACTGGTCATTTTCTGCGATGAAAGGGCAGACTTAAGACAAACTCAAAAACAGTTGAATCAGAAGCCCATCGCTAGGAGCCTGCAACTTCACAGACCGATCTATTTTTAGTTTGAATTTATCTTGAATTCAGATCCTGACAGGAACCTCAGTGACCAATAGCCCTTTTCATGGTTAACTTTGCTCATTTGCATTACAATAAAATCTAGCATGTATGCGAGGCGATTTCGGGCTATTTTGTAGTTTTAGCCCGAAATTGCCTCGCATCCACGCTGGATTACATTGTAATGCAAATGAGAAAAATTATTATACATTGAACTCTCTAACTCTTCTGATTGGCCGAAAGCGTGCAGTGAATTTTCAAAATCAGCGTCCGTGACGTCATAACTGCAGATCATACGGTTATCATGTCAAGGACACTCAAGGTCACGGGTTATCATGTCATGTATGACCGCAAAGCATGATTTCCAAGGTTAATCACGTCAACTTCGCGCGATTCGTACTGCTTGTCGTCAGTGAAGAAGCAGAAACATGAGTTCCAAATTTTTCCTTTCAATGTATTATAAAACAATTATTAGATTCGGTTCGGCTTCAGCTGATAACCCTTACCTCGACCTTGATTATTCTGGATATCACAAAAACCTCATCCAATAATTGTTTATTAACCGTGAAAAGGGCTATTGCAATCACAAGTACGGACTAATGTCGACATGTCGAAATGATGTCAGCAAGTTCACTGGTCTGTTAATATGCCGTTGCATTTGCTTATTATCGGAGTTGCAAGCTCCAAGAAATGGGCTCCTGGTTGAATACATGGGTTGTTGAGAAATATTACGCTCAATTTAGTTTGACGACAGACATGAAATGCGCGAGCTAAACTCGTTTTTCTACTTGCACCATCTTCAGTGGAGATCCTTCCCCACCACTTCTAATCCCTGGACCAGCTTTTCAGTTCTCATTACTTTTCTTATTAGCTTGTTATGGGAACGTGAAGAGAAACTAAAAGTTAACCGCTGTTGTTTGTTCACCTTGATGGTGGAGTTTCGTCAGGTTTCTTTACGTCTGCCAGTCGTCTGAACTTGGCCGCTGCAGAGAGCACCGCAGGATTTCCTAGGTTTGCAGAAGAATCTTCACCCTAAAGAGGCATGTCAAAAAGATATAAAAATACTTCCTATTAGGACTCGTCGCGCATTCACTCATGGTGGTAGGGGGAACATTGCGTGACGAATCCAAAGAGCCCCTTAGAGTTGGACCATTCGACTTCTGAGGGCAACTTTCGATTCTCATTCAGAGCCTATTTTCAAAGAATTAGAGCTACAACTAGAATTGGGTAAACTCATGTTTTCTTTTAACCATTCTCTTTTGCCTTCAAAAATCAACGATTATTAAAACAAACAAGTCCATAGCTATGCCACTAGGTACGCGAACGATTTTCACCTTCCTTCTTGTTGAACAAACCTTCGTCAATATTCTGTCAGTTTCCAAGGACCAACTTATTATAACTCTTCAGAAAATGATATAAAGGAATCTAATTCTCTCCACTCATTCAGAACGAAATTGAAAAAAATATATATGAAGTATTAGTTAAAAATCTCGTAATAAACAGTTCTCTTTCTTCACATGTCTGATATTATCTTTTTCACCGGCATTGTTTAATGTACCATACTTTATGTTTTGTCAACTCAGTCTATGTAATTAGTTAATTTAAACTTGCCTTCATTGTATTTTACTTTCGAGATCCTGACCTTACTGTTACTACTGACTTTACTTTTACTCTGAGGGAGCCAAATGTCTATAAGCCTCGTGGTTTCTTTTTAGGCTTTCTCGCCACTTTCATTTGCTTTTGTGCAGCTGTCTTGTTTTATCGTTATTTGTATTGTGTTGAAAAGAAATAAAGAAAAAGAACACGGCGATGAACTTCTGTAGTACATGTATGCTTTCAAGATATTTTTGTTTAAAATCCCCACCCTCAAAAGTTGAACGGTCTACCCCTAAGCAGGAGTCTAACCATCCATAAGATACACTATGAGAAGTCCTTGTTTCACTTAGTCTGTCGAGCGAGAATTGAGTAAACCGCAAGGAAGAAGTGGCTGCAAAGAGTTCGTGCCGCCGTTTTTATCTCGCGGTTTTCTCAGTTTGGCGCCACACGCAACGAACCAAGCGAAAGTATGACTGCTCATAGTCTAACCAGAGGAGGAACTCAGTATCATTTCAGTCATTGTTTGTACCTTTCTTTGTCCATCATTTAACTGGGCCACAGCTGCAGCATTAGCGGCATTCACAGCAATAGCTGCACTTAGATTGGACACATCTTTACCGGCGATCACCTCTGGTGGCACCCATCCATCCTTAAACACAGGAGTGTAATGAGGAATAGTCTGCTCCTTAAACTGTTTGCTTGATCTGGGGAGAGAAAAAAAGTACAAACTGAAGGAATGTTCCCTTGATCTAACACTTTGTCAATTTTGGCTTAAAGATGTCTTAAGTTTTTAAGGTTTTTTGGCTGTCACGCTTTATGCAGCGTATAAAAAAAATAAAATAAACATCAGCCTCAGCTGGTTCTCCTGGTCGAATTAAAATTTTGTAGTGTTGGTTTTCTGGAGGGAGGAAACAATACATACCTGCCAGGCAAACGAACTCCAGATCGTTTGCCTCTTCGAAAAGAGTCAGTACTTGGTTGAGTCAAAATAGTGGCTCCATATCATGAGACAAACGATCAAACAGCCATATAAAACCACGATGAAAAATACCCACATCTTTAAACATAGGCACGCAAGGCGTGCATGAGTTATTTTTTCATTTAAAGGTTATGAAAATAGGAACATTTAAGCGACTCTTTACAGTGATAATTTAGTTAATTTGACAAGTAGTTTGGCTACAATGTACAGCAAGAAAGAAACTGAGAATCTGATGTACATACAATCTGATATCTCTAAGATAAGAACATTATTTTGAACAGTTTTCATACTTTTTTACCTTTAACAAAACGATCTCGGACTGAAAACGAATATCATAAAATGCCCATGAATAAACCATAGCAAACCGCTGTTACAGACACCTAAAAGCTGTCGACATGTTAACTTCTTTTTTGTTTAAAGGACCCTAGTCAGCCTCCGCCATTTTTGATGCCATTGAAATTATTGACATAGCATGGTGAAGCGAATTCTTATTGTTTTACTGTAAGCTGTGTTCCTGAAGGTATGTTTAAATATCTTGAGTAGTTTCAGTGATTTTTCTTCGTTTCGACAGGCTCCGAATAAAATATAATAGCCAAATTCTCGCATGCAAGCAAATTTAAAACAAAGCTGTGGGTGACTAGGGCCCTTAAATATCTTGGGAACAAGAGGTCATGACTTGTTAGCTCTAATTGAATTTACTCCCATGTGATAAACAAGTGTTAAGTTACCATTTGTAACTAAAAATAGCAATATCTCGTTTTGTTTGTTTAAACATTTCATGGGAACAAGTGGTGACGATTCGTCAGCTCTAATTAAATTACTCCCTTGCGAAAAACAGAAGTGTCAAGTTACCATTTCTAACTACAAAATAGCAGACATCTCGGGAAACAAGTGCTCACGATTCATCACCTCTAATTGAATTTACTCCCTTGTGAAAAACAAGGGTGTCAAATTACCCTTTGTAACTAAAAATAAAAATATCTTGTTACACTTGGATACAAGAACAAAATAATTGTCACTTCGACTTATTTTGTAAACGTTAAAACTGTTTCAAACCTAAATAGTCTCGTCTCCTCTAAAATATGTCCTTTGAACTAGAAGCGACGATTCGTGAAAAACAAAAGTATCAAGTTACCCTTTGTAACCTGAAATAAAATATCTCTTCCCATTTGTTTACTACTGACTCATGAACTACTTCAAAACGCAAAACTCATCTCGTTCATAACTAGCCATCATTACACTTAAACAACCTAATGTACATTAATATGTAACAACATACACGTTAGTCTTTATTAATATTCAGTCACCAATGTCTGTACTTAATACAATCATAGAACTCCCTCACTTAAGTTGTCTTGAAGAAGAAATTTTCTTATTCTTCCACTGCAGTACGTGCTGGCTATTAATGTGATAAAGCGAAAACCCTGATAACATTGACGAGAAAAGATTAAGTTTCATTTATAACGTATCTTCTCGTCCCAGTAGTAAACAAGAACCATTATAAATGTAAAATCGTCACAGAAAAATTTCTTTTTGTTCTGTTGACGAAATTAATCGTAGTCTCTTCGCTTTTCTCCTTGAAACCTATCACTGAAACCGATCAATGGATGCTAAAATTAACGACTCGCCCTCGATTCTGCAGGTTCCACTAGAACACGCAAACGATTCGAACCTGGTCACAACCTCTTCACATTCCCACTAGTGCATTCCGCCCCCTCAAATACAATTGTTCCTATCATAGAAACCGCATCAACATTAGTAGTAGAGCGGCTAACACTCATTTAATTCAGAACCTTATATAATGGAAAAACGCACACCCTTCATCGCATGCTCGCAGTTAGATCCCAAACATTTTCCACTGATTATCCAATTGCTAATAACTATCAAACCCGTCCACAAGATCCTCAGCCTAACCCACAGAAAACGTCGAGGTAAACCCAATATATGAATACTTCCTTCTCTTTTACAGAAGAAGAAATATGGCCGTTTTCAATTGAATCGGGATCAAATCTTCTCACAAACCAATTACCTTTACAACAGGAAATTTGACTGGTGTTTAATAGTAGATCCAATCTGATTGGTGTGGCATACATACATCTCCCACTGATCCACTCACTGAACCAGCCGTCCATAACATACCCGACGCGCCGACTAAGAGGTATTTTTTTACAAAAAAATAACACAAAAACAAAGCACACCCTCTATATAGCTCACCCTTTATACAAACACAATTTAGACTACTTAACCCAATTTTCTATAAGCAATAGGCAATCTGGCTGCGCCACGTTCCCTAATTGTAATTAAACTGTGTACTGTTGGACTCATTTTCTAATACTGTTTGCCAAAAATACCCGAATGTCATAAAATAAATAGAGCTTTAAAATAAAACAGTTTATTGAGCAACACGGCACTAAATTTATTACGAAGTACCTTTTCTTTAACACGAAAGAAAAGCATCTAAAACAAACAAATATGAAGGCATTTTACTAAAGTATAAATTATTGTCAAAGGGAAGACAAATATTACTGTAATTACTTTTCAGCAATTTTTCCAAAACACAGCGACTAAACTTGAAAATGTCTGCTTCAGTCAGTACGATAAACACTGCCCCGGAAGAACTAAGGGTAACATATTTTTTTATTCTTTTCTTACTTGAGATGTAAGTTCATATTGTTATGATTTATATTAAGAGCTGTTTTTTTATTAAGTGAGGAGACCTGACTCAGTGTAAGCCCCGTGGTTTCCCTCAGGTCTCCTCGCCATTTAATTTTATCTTTTTTGTTAAATCTTATATTACGTCTGTTAAAGGTAAATCCTGTGAAAATGTTGCATACATGGCAAATAAAAATGAATGAATGAATGAATGAATGAATGAATGAACGACTGAATGAATGAACGAACGAATGACAACCTTGTCTGCGTTTTAAAGTCATGACAGCACCTCGCCTTTCTGAACTTCAATGGATTAATGTTGTGATATTTCAATGACTTGACAACTATTTTTAGCCTATCATCGATGCAAGTACGCCTTGTTCCACACATACTTTGCTAATGTCCAGTTGGGTCCCAGAGCCATCCAAAACTCTGTTTCCTTGGATGAGAGGCAGTTCTGCAGCAGGTCTATGGCATGTGTAGTAAGCAATGGGGCAACAACAGATCTGGCCTTCTCGGGACTACAACAAATAAAGCAAGTTTTAGGGCGCGTTCGTTTGGGATCAATCCGGAATAAGAATAATTGGAATAATGCGAGAAAGCGTTTGTTTGGAAGCTATTCTCATTGCGGAATACCTGGATTTCCATTCCAGCTGTTCTACTCCCAGGAGCAGAATAGCCGGAGTATATTCCGGAATATATTCTTATTCCGGAATATCCCAAACGAACGCGCCCTTAGTAACTCTACATATGGACATTGTTTTGGCCAATTTAAGTGAGCTGATACATTGCTTCCCATAGAATGCTTGTATGGCTATCTACCTTGCCACAAATTAACACAATAATTACCCACATTCACATTTATTTCTACATTACAATGCAAAGGTTTCCCATCACTGTGAATGTGCATGTGAAAGATTAAAACAGACATACAAAAAAAAAGCGGTGCTAGTAAATGTGACAATGATGATGATAAATAATGTCAGTGAAAGAGACTAAAATAGTTCGTAACAGCAGATTTAAAAGCGTCCACAGAAGACTGATCTAATAAGGATAGTAAAGGTTCTGTGTTAGTGGAAGGGGAAAAATCTACGCCTATATCAGTGATGTCTGGTGATCAGTGATGTCTGGTGACCCGCAGGGCACTGTACTTGACCACATTCTTCTAGCTTTTATTGAAAAACCCCACTATGATTGTTATTCGGACTAGTGTTAAATTCTCTATTAATCAACAACACACTCTGACATTCTGCAGATCGTGAGTTTATCAGCAAACATTGTTTTCAATTGATGATAGAATACATGTAACTACTTCCAGGCAATAGTTACTAACAGGCAACCATAAATACCAGAACGACATTAAAGCCTGCAAACAATAAAAAAAAAACTCGAAAGAGAGAAAAAGCCAAACTTACGTTCCAGTACAGCGAACCAACAAAGAGAGAGGAACAAATAGATAATGAACCAATTCTGCGGCATTAGGGTTGTGAATGTGGTGCCTCAGCTTTCCCTGTGTGTAGATAAAAAAATTGTTCTCAACTGGATAACATCACGATAGAGAAAAAATTGAAAGGTGATGCGTGACACTATGAAAACAGTGAAAAGGTAATGAAAAACTCCTTGAAGTGTCAATGAACATTACAAAATGTACAAACATTTCGGGCAGAGCCCTTCATCTGTGTAAAAAAGCCCATTCAAGCCCATTTTACACAGATGAAGGGCTCTGCCCGAAACGTTTGTACATTTTGTAATGTTCATTGACACTTCAAGGAGTTTTTCATTACCTTTTCACTAACATCACGAGTTTTGCCGTTCAATTCCAGTGTAAAGTGTATGAGCTTAAAATTTGGTTACAATATTGAATCAATCACTTCCAAATAACTAAACATCATAACCACGAAGCAGGGAGGGAGCAGGAAAGGCACAGTTGTGAGAGAGCTTGCAGAAAGATATTCTAAAATCTTTCCGTAATTTATTACGAAATGGAGACGGAACATCTGCGAAGAAATTAGTTGAAGATTTACATATTCCCTGGGCATCAAAAGGTGGAAATGTAGAACTGTCAAAGTGGTCAAAAGATGATTTTAGTACTGATTTGAATCCCGATGACATCGATTGCAAATATTTCGCCGGCAAGGCCGTGGCATTGACTGTAAGTGGAGACGGTAACTGTTTATACAATTCTGCCTCGCTGGTCCTTTGCGGAGATCAAAAAGGTAATGGCTGTTTGCGGCCTCTTGTTGCCGAAGAGGTATACAGTACTATGCTATACAGTACTATGCAACGCACGAAATTTTTAAAGTAACCAAGGAACGCTCTGGAATCTCAAAAGACCTACTTTTTCGAGAATGAAGCACTCAACGTTGCATTTGGCAGAGGTTCTGGCACTGGAACGACAAATGCTGAACGGTAATTGCCAGGTGCCAAAAACATGGCGATCCTTCGATCGTCTTGACAAAACGCAAAAGGAAGATTGTTTTAGACGTAGATCAAAGAACCAAACAGCAGTTTTTTTCGTCAGGTACAATTCGTCTTCTCCAAAAGGTAGAGATAAGAGAAGGTACAAAGTTGACTTAAAAAATTGGACAGTCGCACAAAACAGTGTATATCATTATGGTCGGCATTCGATTCCTTAGTCGAGGATTTTCATTGGAGGTAAGTGTATAAATAATCAGCGTGTTGGTATTAATTTTTTTTTGGCGGAAAAATCGCCGTTGCAGCCCCAAAGGCGTTCTCTTCGTTCTGATTCTTTAAAGAAAATTTATGACCAAAACTTTTGGTTTGTGTTTTGCTGCGAAGGAAAAATTTTATTAACACTTTTTGGCGACCACATTTTCCCATTTGGCGACTGAAAAAAAAGGTCAGTCGCCAGTTGGCGTCTGCCTAAAAAAGTTAATTTCCGACCCTGCATGGAGGGGAAGTTTCTTGCACTGGAATTCCAAAGGCATTTGGGGGGGGGGGGGGGGTAACGCAGTTTGGATTTCCAAAGGCTTTGGCGGGGGGGGGGGGGGGCGTTTCAGCAATGAATACAGTGAATTTCCAGAGGGAAGACGGCGAAAGCTTCGCTTTAAATTGCTGACCTGTTAACTTTCCCAGTTTGTAAATCAAGCACGAACTGACCACCGAAGCAGGATGCAGAAGTGAGCATTCATGCAGTTGAGTGAGCAGATGGGCTGTGCAGCCAGCTCCACAAACAGTGTTCGGATATTGCAAGACAAAATTGTACTTATAAATATGTCTAGATTTATGAAAACGATGCTAAAGAAATTGAAACGGTGCGCCAAGCGAGCGTTTTTTTTTCTCGCCAATCTCCAAAGTCGAGGATATAAAAATTAAAAGTCAGTCTTTTTTCTCCTTCTCCACCCGTTTATCTTGCTTTTCATGCTGTCCTTTCCTTTTTTCCCCTTTACGTGGCTGTTAGGTGGCCTAAAAGAGCAGTCAAAACAAGGTGAAATCGAGTTCTTTAGCACTGTTTTCATAAATCCAGTCATAAATATAAAGACAAATCACGAACATCTGTTTATCGGTAAAGTGCTCACAAGTATGTCTTGATGTCTTTGAGAAAGAGAAAGATTCACTTCTGTCTTGAATTCACGAAAATATGTTTTAAATGCAGCGAAAGTACATACGTTTGAAACATTGTTTTTACCATTAAGGGTTACTGTAGAACTATGACCATGGAATTTAAAATATGTTGTACATGTTGTACCCATTCGTACCCGATGGAATTATTTTGCTGAGACTATTTTGCTTGTAAAACGTATGCTGGTGGTCAACTAGTGGTCAGCAGTTACTCAATGAACGAAACTTTCAATATGGCGGGTGATGGCATATGGATCGTGAACTTTACTTTTGTAGCATCCACTGGTATCAATATGATCTACTCTCCTCTGAAAATATGAAGCTATTGAGTGGAAAACAAAAAGTTTTATTAGGTGTTAACCAGCCTAAAGATCACACTTAGAAGGAAATTATAGAACTCTACGGTGTACTAACGTTAACAAACTGTGAGTTGCTTGATATCTGACCAAAAATTGTGAACAGAATTATTTTGCAGGGGAAAAAAGTGCAAGTTTCCCATTCGCTAGAAGTTTCAGGTAGTTGGACAGGAATACCAAAGGGTCTGAAAAAAGGGAAAATTCCAGAGGGGAGAAGGGGTTAGCGATTTTGGAATTCGGAGGGCATGAGGGGATGAGCATTTTGGAATTCCCGAGGGCAAGGGGGGGGGGGGGTTAAAATACTCATGCCCCCCGTGGTAGGGTATGGATATTTTCTGGAATCACCCATTATGCGGTTGTGTGGTTTCCTATTTTTTCCTCTATATCTGTGGCGATGTAGATTAGGTACATCGATGTACATGTAGATGTAGCAGAACAGATATGTCCTTTCAACTGGTAAAATGAAACAGTCGTAAGTATGTATGTTATCCTGATTGAAACTCACCAGCTTGTTTAAGGCATGCTTCAGCTTTTGAAATGCATCATAAAAATCTCCCTCTGGAGGAGCTTTGGCTTCCTGTACCAAAGCACTATCTATTGGTATCACATAACACAAGAGGTTAACAACAGATGCAAAAACAGATGAAATGAACTCATTTTATTTAGAGGATGGATGGAAGCAAAATACAAACTTACCTTTTCCTTTTCCTTTCTTTTTCTGCAATTTTTTCCACGCCTCAGCTGACCTTTTTGTTCTCAGTACTAAGCTCTCGATATCATCAATACAGTGGTTCAAGATTTGCTGAAATAAAGAATTTCCAGTCACTAAACAATTAACAGTGTCAAGAGAAAATGTTGGGACAGAGAGGGGCATTGAGGGCGTTGGCTGAGATATGTCGATTCCACTAAAGTTATTTTAGCTTTGGGAAGTCGTAAGTCTACTTCCCCAGACGTCCGCATGATACCTTTCATCCATTGAATTGGGAATTTTGAAATGGAGGTCTGCGTGGAAATACGTTTCGTCAGTAGAAGCGGCTAAAGAGCCACAACCTCTTTGGAATAAAAATGCTAGGGGGCATTAAGGAATATCAACGTTTTTCCTCCGAGAACTTGAACCAAAGAAAACAGCGATGAAAACAATAAAGAATTTATTGCTTTCATTTGTTAATTGTAAACAACATGCAGAGAACTGTCGTATTGTTCGATATTGTAACATAGCATGACATACTGTTTCAATCTGTAGGGATCCTGATACCACTGAACGCATCGACAAAAGAAATCTTAGCACACCGAACAAAAGTAGTTTGGGTCCCACGGAAAAACTATTTTTGAACCGAGCAACAAAATGTTTGCTCTCAACCCAGCTGGTGGAGTAATCATGGTCGAGCTGCAAACCATTCAGAGGGTCGCTAAAATATTTTGAATCCAGGCCGAAACCAAAACAACTCGAAGCCTAGTGATTAGCGACAGAAACCAATTTGAATACTATCCATACCTCAACCATGCGACAGAAGAATATTTTGAACCTTAACAGAAATAATGTTGAATAACAGCACAGTGACAAAACATCTCGCAGCAAAGCGAAGTGGGACGACCAGTGACCAGTATGCTCGAACTTAACTTTTAGCTCTGGTATTCCACTGGACCAGTAGGCTTATAATTTACTGGTCTCGGGAGCAAAGTTACTGGTCCGCAGTCCCACAGTCAATAAATAAGTATTAAACTGTTTAACTTAAGGTCCGCAGTCCCGCAGTCAATGAATAAGTATTAAACTAAGTATTAAAATGAAGTGCTACTGCGGTCCGCAATCCCGCCGTCAGTGAATAAGGTATGAAGTAAGCTCTAAACTTAAATGCTACCGCGGTCCGCAGTCACGCAGTGGATGAAAGTACGAGGTATATTCGTGGGTTTTTTTTTATATAAAGGCAGCATTTGAAAACACGTATAAGTGGCCGGGTAATCTGAAGTTCTAGCCCGTTTCTTTCCGCGATCCCTGAAATTTCCGTGATTTCTTGATCCCAGCTGCAGCAGGCGTTGTAGGTGTCGTGTTACTCTCTCGATTTTGCTTTCCTCTGAAGAAAGTATTCAGTGAGCTTTGAACTTGTTTTCGTTTGGACATTTCAGCAAGTTGTATTTTGAAATAAAATATAGATGCCACCAAGGAAAGGAAACCCGTCATTTGACTCCCACGATGCATTTCATTTCAGAGTAGAACCCAGACTATTACCTGCCAGGAGAACACCTTGTATTTTTCCTCGATGTTTATGAAGCGTTCGTTTTCGGAAATTCTTCGTTTGCTTTGTCACTTTCAGCCCTTTTTGGCAGGATATAAGTTAACGCAATTATTTCTTGGGGTGACTTTACTCGTCAAGAGGACTAGTGGCAAAAAAACTCAGTCGTTTTGGGCAATTTTTTACTCGTTTTCGACGAGTGGACGACCGTTAAGTTCAAGCGCTGCAGTGACAGAAGAGAAATGATGTTATAATTTTGAATGCCGACACAGGGACTAAACAAATAAAAGCACGGCGATCATGGGAATGTAAGAACTGACCTGGTTGTGAATACTGTTACGGCAGAAACCCGTGCAGAAATAATTTTAAATTCACAGAGAAACAGATTGCGGCTCGTGTTCCCACAGCATTTCTTGTTCTCCCAAACTTCCACTCGTGTTTCTATAACTCGTACATGTTTTCTATTTCTTAAATAACATTATTAATAGACATCTGATAACCGATTAAACTCAAATAAAATGTCTAGTATTGTTTCTAGGGCATTTATTCTATTTAGAGATGCCAAAGATCAAATTAAAGATTCACATGTAAATTCTTATAACAGTGTTCAGTAAAAGAATGAATTTTAAATTACATTCAATATCAAGCTACTAAAAGACACAAGACATTTTTATTTCAGAAAGCTTTTTGGTAACTTTAACAGTGAACTACTTGACTTTGACTTTTTAATTATGAAAATAGCTATATTGATATCGGCCCTATACAAGTATTATTATTATTATTATTATTATTATTATTATTATTATTATTATTATTGTTGGTATCGTTATCCCTATCGTTATCGCATCGAACTGAGCCTTTGAACGACCGATGCTTTGGCTTCACAGATGAATTTAAAAATTCTGAATTGAGCCATTCTGCCTTGCAAACTTCAATACAACACAAGTAATCAAAAAGGGAAAGGGAAATTATTGTGAGACTGTTTTTATCTCAAATTTAAATCTCAAAAAGGAGGTCGCCCGTCCACGCAACTAGGTATGTTTTTCTTGTCACCTGAAGATGAAAGCCAGTCGCAGGCAACCGGGCGCTGCTAGAGCACAGCCTTAAAGATTCCTAATTCTCGCATGGAAAACATTCTGTTAGATTTTTAGGCCCAAAATTATGGAGTAAACTTCCTAAGAATAATAGGGACGCAGAATCCCTTAATGTTTTTAAAAAACGAATAAGAGATCTTAACTTAAGTGAATTAATTGACGATGGGTGCAGAGGTTGCGGCCTGTGCTCTTCTTAAAATATAGTAATAATTTTAAAGAAAAAGAAATTTTATTATTTTATGGCTTTTTAGGCTTAAATTGTAATTTATTGTAAATAGTTTTTACACCTTATCGTACATAGTTTTTTTTTTACTAGTAATTATTTATTTATTTTAATTTAATTTTTAGAATGTCCCCATATTAGTAAGGGAGATTTCTTCCTGGCTAGGCGGTCTTTCGACAATTAAATAAAGTTTATTGATTGATTGATTTTGATTACTCCCAAAAGAATTTTTTGCAGATCTCTTCAGGTTTAATTTAAGTCAGAAGCAAGCTACCATCCTAACCATATGCGTCCCAAAGGACCCATTCTCCTTGCCGTTTTGCGTCCCGTTTCCATTTTTCAGCCCAATAATGCGTCTCGGATGCGCATTGGCGCACAAGGGAAAACCCTGACTATTACTATTATTATTATTGTTATTATTATTATTATTAATAAATAGCGAAGAGCCAGCCCCATGCGGCGTACATTGCTTTCACAAGTCGAAGTTCACCTACTTTATGCGCACGATAGGATCGTTTGAAGATTATGTCGACCCAATCCAAGAGGTGATTGAGGATTTACTACTTCCAACCTTGTTTGGTCAATCAGAGCCTCTCCCTAACGAGGTGCGCAGACTTGCTACCTTAGCAACGGGGCAAGGGGGTCTAGGCTTTCCTGATCTGAGATCCGAGGCACCACAGCAATTTGCTGCCTCGAGACTGATAACCACCGTGCACGTAGATTCTATTACATCACAGAGTCCCATTATGGTGCCAGGCGAGAGATCTACGGATGAGCTAAAGAGGCATCAACAATCACTCAAGAGAGCAAGTGCTAAAGAGAAAATGGATAGCATTGATTCAAGCCTCTCTCCAGACCTGCTGCGACTGATTAATCAGTCGAGAGACAAGGGCGCAAGTTCTTGGCTGAATGCGATGCCCCTCTCAGACCAGGGTTTAGCCCTGAACAAGCAAGAATTCAGAGACTCGCTACGCTTGCGTTATGACTTGCCCTTAGTTGGTTTACCAAGTCATTGCGTGTGTGGGGATAAATTCACCGTTGGTCATGCCCTCTCTTGTAAAAAGGGGGGGGGGGGGGGTTTGTAGCGCAGAGGCACGATGGTGTACGGAATTTGTTAACGACATTCATTGACAAGATCTGCAATAATGTTGAAATCGAACCACGCCTTCAACCCCTGGACAACGAGCGATTTCGTTTGAGGAGCGCTGTTACAAGTTCTGAGGCAAGGTTGGACATCAAAGCGGGAGGGTTCTGGGCAAGAGGAGTTACGGCATTTTTTGATGTCAGAGTTACGCACGTCAACTCCAAGTGTTACCAGAGCAAGCCAACATCGGAAGTGTTCAAGGAGCAAGAAGAAGAGAAGAAGCGCAAGTACCAGCAGCGGGTGTTACATGTAGAAATGGGTTCGTTTACACCTTTAGTGTTTGGAACCAACGGCGGAATGGGAAACGAGTGTCAGCGGTTCTTAAAGCATCTCGCAGACAAGATAGCTCAGAAAGATACCGAGCCTTATCATATTGTAATCACTTGGCTCAGGACACAGATTTCGTTTGAACTCTTAAGATCGGTACACGCATGCGTTAGAGGTTCGCGAACGCCGTTTCGTAGCAAGATAGAGCAATCTTTAGACTGTAAAATAAATGTAGCTAGTGCTTTTTGAAATAATAGGAATCCCACAAAAAATTACCAAGTCTGTTGTTAACGTCCAGTTCAAATCATTTTTACTTTATAACTTTCTAGATTTTTAAATTTTAATATTCTTTTTATACTGTGTTATCATCTTGTTTGCAGCTGTTTTGACTTCTTGTAAAGACACATAGGTACAAAAGTATTTCAAGTCAGAAGAGTTTAAATTCGTAATTGTATGATTATTATT
>CM042746.1:34652973-34664949 GCA_022496165.2 Catalaphyllia jardinei | reverse complement strand
GTGGCTAATTCACATTATCAACTCAGTTGATAAAACCAAATTATCCTGTAAATGATAGGGCAGATGGCCATTGCTAGAGCTTTGCTTGAATTTAACGATCTTGGACGTTCGGTGATCCCAAGTTTTCTTTGGATGGATCATTTTCTCTACTGATTTTCTACGTTTAGGGAAAAAAGAAGAAAATCTATCAACTAGAAGTTTGAATTTTTGGCAAAATGCACCATCGAATTCCGTTTTTATTAGCTCTTCGTGCATCTGTTCGGCGGTTTTAAATGCCTCTTAAAGGGTTAAACGTTAGTCACATTTGGAATTATTTACGAAACAGACCAACTCCTACAAAATATGACTAAGATCGTTTGCCTCCGTTGACTCAGCCTCGATATTTTTAACTATAAACCCCTGTAGACCATGGTCAATTATATGGGGCAATTCTGTCATTCAATTGAGCATTCTGTCACTCACTTACCACATCTCTGTTTGTGCGTGCCTCCAGCAGTTCCGCAGACAGCGATTCATCAGGGATATCAGAGTATGACTCTGATGCCTGGTATTTAGACAACACTTGTGGCTTTGCTGTTTTCTTTGTGTCATCAGGCACTGCAGAAAATGCTGCAATGGTCTGAGCCACCAAAGATTTCTGATAGAGATTTAACCTTTCTTGATCAACTTCCTGGGATGGTAAAATCAATGGCATCCATGTTAGTCTGTAGGGTTTTTTTTAGATATCTTTATTGTAAATCAATTTAAATCAAACTTGATGGACAAGAGGTTACTTAATTTTCAAACAAAATAATGAATACTAAGTTATATTTGTACAACACAAAACAAATGTACCGTGGGAGGAGCAGGTGCTGGATGTGTGGGGGGTAGGGGCAGTATCGCACCACCTCTTGATGCAAATCTGTTGGGCATTGCCTGAAAAAAGAGCAAATAAAAACAAGTTACAATAACACTTTTTTTATTTACACATCTGACTTGTAGATGTTTCCTTTAGAATACTTACACGAGACCTGATGCAGTAACTTAAAGCCACTGCCTCTTTCAAACCTCTCTTCCTATTTGCCTACTACGTACCACTATGTACTTTGATTGTCTGATTTGCAGGGCTAGGGGCATAGCGACAAGTATAAACTGTCATCCATCGTTTTAAGAAATAAAGGAAGCAACACCTTCCAAAAGGTAAAAGTAGTGGTTCAGAAAGTCGAAACAAAATGATTTGTTTAGAACAGACTTCACCTGTTTTGACATCTGACAAGTTTATTCTTACTATCAGCTAAGGTACATGTATATATTGCACATTGATTACTCACTGATTTGCTGCTGGAAGCTTTCTTAATTTCAGTGGCCACAACTGCTGCCTGTTGAGAACAACAAAATTTACTGATTTTACCTTGACATTTGTAATTACATAATGATATTACTTCAAGGAGCCATAAAAATAAGCCATATTGACAATATATTGTATAACGTTTAACCTAAAATTTTAGTATGGCAAGGGTAATGCTAGTGAATGATAACTCTACAACATCAACAGTGACAAAGAGCCAACCAATGGGAGAAAACAGCAAAAAACCCCCAGGGTTTTGCATGTTTATCTCCAGTCTCCTTCGCAGCCATTGTTAGGGTTGTCATGTAACGCTCCTCCCCACTAACGGCTGCTCACTTGAGCTCTGCATTCCTTTCCCTAGCTTTGTTACTGAGAACCAATAACATGCATGTAACTGTTAGCAGCTGCACCAATCATATTTCTTGTTACATTTGCTGCCAAAGGTCCAGGTTTCCAAGAAATGGAGGCCTGGTACTTATTAGTCAATTTAAGGAAAGAAATGCAGAGCTCAAGTGAGCAGCCATTAGTGGGGATGAGCACTGTGTGGCGACCCTAATAACAGCTGTGAAGTAGACTCACTTTTGGAAAATAAAAACACCTCATGTTAAGGATAAGGGAATATGGCTATCTTGTATCATTTGACCAATCACAATATAACAAGATTTTATATAAAGTTTCTCACCAAGGTCAAGGGAACTTTAAAAATTCAATGCATGTGTACATACCGGGACCCTGTCCGACTGGAACAGATGCATGGCGGCAAATTTTTCTTCTGTCTGTATAGTGTTGAATACCAACACGCTGTTCAAGTCAGGATCATCACTGAAGTGATGCACATGACCAATTGTGTTCAATGCAAACACTTCAACAACATCCTGAAAAGGTAAAATACACATTCATTGTGTTTTAGACCATATTTCAAGAAAAGCGCAAAATCTATTTCATAAAAAATATTCTCCCCAGTGCCTGCAATCAACTTTTTTCACTCAGTGTTGGCTCTGAAAGTTTACCAACCATTTAATCTGGTATACAATGTACCCATAAAAAATTCTCTGCTGAGACATCTAACAAGAAACACTACTAGCATATACAGTGAGTCACTGAGTCAGACTGTCATATGTCCTAACATTCGTCATACACAAGTGCTAATAATAATTTCAATGTTAACCTGTGTCTCCCCATCTAAAAGCACCACATCAGTATCTGTCAATCTCATCTCCATTTCTTTCGTCCATTGATTACCCTTAGCTAACAGTTCCTAAGCAGCAAGACAATGATTATGATCAGTAAATTCCCCAATCATGGTGATGCTAAAAGTAACAGGAATGCACAGATCTTGACTCAAACTTTTGCGAAACCATAGACTAGAACAACTGTGTTACTAAAACAACAGTGTTCTAGTGGTGACTCTTTGCTTAAAAAGTGAGCTCTGCCCATTTTTTTGCGTTTGACAAAGAATGCCTTCATAATGCGGTCACATTCACGAATTTTGGACCGTTCATTGACACCAATTTGGTCCCCGCGAAAAATTTTTCAGGGGCGAAATTATTCAGGGCAAATGACGTAATTTTTATCGACCATGTGCTCAACCTGGTTCCCAGGCTCTCTCGTCTCTGTCTCTGGAATGAGGTTGCCATGTGCTTTGTTTGTGGCATGTTGCCTTGCCTCCTGGTCTCCCTCCTTGTCAAAAAAAGTTTGACCTTCTCTTCGCATTTGGTGTGCTTTCTTGTCGAATTCTGGACTCTGCTTTTCATGAACACGATAGCCTAGGCTTTGGGATGTTAACCATGGAAAGAGCTGTATTTGATTGCATTTGATTTAGTTCCAGCTGCGACAGAGAAGGTCAGTCTTATCCGGTTGAATATTGTTTGGAATGAAGAGTACTTTGAGGGCAGGGTCCATAAGAGTGAACCTGCTACATGTATGAGAGAGTTGACTGTAGTAATTAAAAATAAATACAGCACCTTAGTTTGCTTCAGTCTTTCCTGAGCAGGGACTTGAGTCTCTTGAGGAGTTCTCAGAGTGAAAGATGAAAGATGCTGCAGCACAATATAAAATATTTAATTAACCTTTCTACAGGTCTATAATGATTGATTGCTAATAACATACTTAATCATTGTCACTTACCATACTCCAGTTAAATTACACAAAAAGGTCAGATGCCCTCACGGAAAGGAAGGAGAAAACATACCTCCAGGAGGAAGTTTGTTCTTGCCGGAAACTGACTGGCGGCTTGAACAGGCATCTTCCCTTGGTCTGATAAAGTGATCAGTGAAAATCAATTTGAGCCCAACACTTCAAATCTCTTAGAGTTTGCTTAATCATTGCTCAAAGGCCAGTTTAGTCTACAGACACCATCAAGACACTAGGGTTGGCTTAATACTGGGTGGCCACTCTAAACAGGTTCTTATTGTACAACAATAGTTAATTATCAATCCTTTTGTAGTACAGTGTAAGATCAATTACAGCTCCAAGCCATATGTCCGATCAGTCAATGCATAAATCTGAAATAATCTACTTGGCTTTAAAATGACATCACTGAACAATATTAAAGGTGTCTAAGCTGAGCTTGTAGAAGTAAGCACCCTAATGTATAAATTATAAGACTGACTGAAAAGGAAAAGCTTAGCCTCAAAGCAGTCTGTAATTCGTCACGAGTCAAAAATCAATTGGTAGGTTGTGGCTGAACTACTTGAGTATCAGAGTCCTTCTAACCATATTAGATATAGATTCAATGGTTTTAATGCTGTTGGAATTTCTGAAACAGCACTGACAGTAATATGAATTAATTACTTTTGCCTTGGCTCAAAATTGGTAAGTTCTTGGGTAATCCTCCAGGAATGGCCCCATTGGTCTAAACAAGAAAGAATGCAAAACAATAATCAATTTTCAGTCCACATAACCACTTCTCCCAGAAAATTGTGTTCAAGTTATCTGTACCTTTGGGATGAGGATTAACAAAGATCAAAGTTTTGAAACAATTTTGATTTAGTTAACTGCCATGAGCTTAGTGGGTGTTTTTCTTGGTCAGTGGTCGCATGTTCAAGTGCGGGCTCACATGGCCCATTCCAGCTTAGTTTCAGCGTATTTGCGCTTTTGAGTTTTGTAAAAAAAATACCTCTTAGTCGGCGAATCGGGTATGTTATGGGCGGGTGGATCAGTGAGAGATGTATGTATGTCACACCAATCAGATTGGAGCTACCATTAAAAATCAATCGAATTTCCTGTTGTTAAGGTAAATGGTATGTGAGAAGATTTGATCCTGATACAGTTGGAACGGCCATATTTATTCTGCTGTAAAAGAGGAGGGAGTATTCATATATTGGGTTTACCTCGACATTTTCTGTAGGTTAGGCTAAGGATTTTGTGGGCGGGCTTTATAGTCATTAACAATTGAATAATCAGTCAAAGAAACATAGTGTTTGGGATATAACTGCGAGCATGCGATGAAGGGTAAGATTTTCCCATTATATAAGGTTTTGAGTTAAATGAGTGTTAGCCGCTCTACTACTACTGTTGATGGGGTTTCTATGATAGGGACAATTGTATTAAGGGGCGGAATGCACTAGTGGGAATGTGAAGAGCTTGTGACCAGGTTCGAATTGTTTGCGTGTTGTAGTGAAACCTAAGTATTCGGCTGCAGAGTCCAGGGCGAGTCGTTAATTTCAACATCCATTGATCAGTTTCTGTGCTAAGTTTCAACGAGGAACGGGAAGAGACTATGATTCATTTCTTCAACAAACCAGAAATAAATTATTCTGTGACGATTTTACATAAATTCTATATTAAATGTTCATTGTTTCCTACTGGGCCGGGATGAGAAGATAAGTTATAAATGAAACTTAATCTTTCCTCGTCAATGTTATCAGGGTTTCCCCTTTATCACATTAATAGCCAGCACGAATTGTAGTAGTAGTTTAAGATAACTTAAGTGAGGTATATAATATAAAGTCTTTTCTGAGACTGACATGTATGTTGCTGGTTTGTGATTTTTAGCCCGTGACAGTTGTGACAGTTACTTAATATACATTGGGTTGCTTCAGTGTAATGGTGGCAAGTTATGAACAATATGAGTTTTGCGTTTTGAAGTAGTTCATGAGTCAGTAGTAAACAAGTCATTTGAGAAGAGATATTTCATTTCAGGTTACAAAGGGTAAATTGATCCCTTTGTTTTTCACAATGAGTAAATTCAATTAGAGGTCATGAATCGTCGCTTCTAGTTCAAAGGACATATTTTAGAGGAGATGAGACTATTTAGATCTGAAACAGTTTTAACGTTTACAAAATAAGTGGATGTGACAATTGTTTTGTTCTTGCATGCAAATGTAACACAATATTTTTATTTTTAGTTACAAAGGGTAATTTGACACCCTTGTTTTTCTCAAGGGAGTAAATTCAATTAGAGCTGAAGAATCGTCACCACTTGTTCCCATGAAATGTTTGAACAAACAAAACGAGATATTCCCATTTTTAGTTACAAATGGTAACTTAAAACTTTTGTTTTTCACATGGGAGTAAACTCAATTAGAGCTATCAAGTTATGGCCTCTTGTTTAAATCAGACTTTCAACGTATCAGAAAAGTTTTTCTCTTTCTTTCTATTTTCAGTGAAGTAGTGTTGTTTTGTAAAAAAAGTAAACTTACGACTTGTATAAAATGTGAATAGCTCTCTTAATTTGAGTATTTTTGAACAAAAATTCCTCTTGGAGTCAAAAGGGCTATGAGATCGGTGAGTGAGGGGGAGTTATGCATGTGCGCATGTTGCACCAATCACAGTGTGGCCGGTTTAATCAAAGAACGAATCAAATTGCCGGTTAGAAAATAAAATGATATCTATATCAGGGTGCAAAGAAAATTAATTTTACAGCTTGCCCTTTGGGCAAGCTGTAACCAACATCTACTAGTCCGAAAGTCATTTTTACTAGCCCGAAAAAAATTTTGCAAGAGCAGAATGAAAAAATAATTATTTATTATTCCTTTCTTAATTACACTGTATTTTTTACAAAAAAACAGCCCAAAAGTTCTCAATCAGCACACTAAATGACAACATGAAAAGCTTCCAGTGAAAGCGCTTCATTCTGCAACTTGCCACCAAAAAAAATTTCCCGCGGGAGTATTTCTTAGCCGCTGACATGGGAGATGTTTGTCTTATTAAAGAACAAAAAATTTGAAATCTTTCATCAGCTTGCTTCTCATTCAAAAGTAGTGCATTCAGAAGATCACTTTTCTGAAGAAGGTTTGTTTAGGAGTCAGTTTTCCAAGTCAAGTTTCAAGTTTAAGAGAAAGTGGAAAGTGGAAGTGCCGAGTAACGCATCAGTGAGCAAATATTATGCAGACAAAACTTATGCAAATTTGTGGTTGATCTTGTTACAAGTAACCAAAGGTTTTATGTTTCAAAAGAACAAAAATGTATGTTTCATTTCTGGCAACTTTTCATCTGACAGATTTTCGTGAAAAGTGAAAACAATACAATATGGTCTACATATTTTAATCAACCGGCACCTACAGTACTGAGTCCAAACATGGACTCAAGTCATGGAGATATTTTGCAGCCAAGAAATGGAATGAACTATCAAATGACATTAGAATAGGAGCGGGCACCAATGAAATAGTCAAGATCTCGGGGATAAGTAGATTTGTAACGTCAGTTTTAATAGTATTTTGATTGCGGCGACAATATTGTAATAATAGTTTTTAAATAGTTTTTAATCAGTAGTTAATTTGTAACTTTACGGGATGTGATATTAGCATTGTTAGTTGTTAGGTTTTATTAGTTATTAGGTTGAATAGCTGTAAACTAGCTCTCAAGCTAAGCATATTTCCATGTTAAATAAAGTATGTCTGTATGTATCGGTGTTTAGAATTTATTTACCATATTGAAATGCATGTGACGAATATTTGCTAAAAAAGTAACTAGTATACCTAAATGTTAAAAATGCTGCCGAAAGGGAGAACAATATTGAGTAAGGTAATTGTTACCCTATGAACTGAAAAGTGAAGAATTGTTTTACATAAGACATAATGGTATCGTTATGATAGGAAATCGATTGAAACTGTCTTCAGGTCGGGGGTTTTCTACGTTTGAATAGATATTGCGTGCATGTGGCCTTTTTTGTTTCAGAATTTTTGGTTATTTCAGCTTTCATTAATATTTGATGTTATGCCTTGTCTCCCCTGTCCTCAAAATAAGACGAAAGTAATAATACTTTTAATGGCAATTGGAAAAGAATCTTTGAGCAGAACTTCATGATGTGTTTCGTTACATAGAGGGGGCTATTATTGTAACCTGTGAAAACCTGTTTTCCTGAGAAAATGAAAGGTGGCTAAACATCAACATTGAGCAATAGACATTCCGAAAAAACTGTTTAATAAAATTATGTATAAAATAACATTTTGTTAAGTACTCTAAACTCTGTCACATCAACATTATGGTATTGAAAATCAGTTGTTTCTCCAACAGCAACTTGCAATGTTGTAAAATCAACTCAAAACTATTATGAATTTGACATTATAGTCACATACTCTGTGAAACACTACAGTTAATTTTTTTATGACATACAGTACCGTTCAGAAATAAGCGAACTTCGCATGCGCAGTCTATATGCGCATAGGTATTGTTATTCACCTCTAACTGTTTCTTTTGTGAAGTATTGTTGGAGAAAACAATAACTAGCTTTGTTAGGAAAACCCAAAAAGCGAAAGCCATCGATTACAGCCAAATTTGCATATTGTAAAAACATCTTCAATGAAGCTATGGTATTTCCAATCTAGTCGAATAATTATCACTGCCTACTTGCAACGACTACTTGGTTTTCTCCCTGTTTAGGAAAAGAATATCATCCGGTAAGCATACGTTTCCTTTTACCACAAAGTTCATGGGAGATACTCCAATAAAGCCTAGCAATTCCGTGTAAAAAGTGTCACAGCGGAAAAGCTGTGTCACGATCTTTTTATTGCTTTAAGAGCGAGCAATATATCCAAGCGAAATGTTGTCTTTGAACAATAAGCTTTCTCCCACCCCAAGGAGTTTTGGTTCAGAAAGAAATGGTTCGTTCGTGGAACACGTTTGCGGCACATTTCGCCAGCTACTATTCCTGCTAAATATAGTGCGAGTTTGTAAACAGCACGTCACTTGCTTTCAGTTTAAAAAGCCTTGTTTTCACATCTAAGTTCGTAGCTTTAACAAGAGTATCACTAAGTATTGTGAAGTAAATTGACTAAAGTTTTCATTCACGGTAAACATAAATGATGAGCCAAGATTCTCAATAACTTCGTGCCGCTGTTGACGTGTTCTGCTTAGCCGCTTTTGCGTCACCGGAGGGGAAGTGGAATAAGATATCTCGGCGGTATTAATTGGCGTAAATCGGTTATTTTAAACGGTGGTACGTAGACGATCTATATCTGTAGAAACGATGTATTATCGGAGTTTCTACCATGCACCGTGAACATGTATTAACTATTTAATTTTGCATGATAAAGTTTTTGCGACTTTTGTACCTGCCTCTTGCTAATTGTCTATCGATTTAAGCATAATGGCAAGTATTGAAAATAATATCTTCAGTTCTACTCGGCATAAATCGGCGGTTTAAACGGTGAAATGATCTCTATCAGCAGAAGCGATGTTTTATTGAAATTGTAATGATGCGCCACGAGGTATTAACTTTTTTGCAGTATAAAGTTTTCATCTTTCAGCACGTGTCGGCGAGTCGCTTGATAATTGTCTATTGATTTTAAGCGTCACGGCAAGTAGTGAAAATAATGATTCTATGGTTCACTGCGCATCCTAAATCATCCATTGATGCATAACCACAATTCCCTGCGCCATACCACTGGGCATCCTAAAATATTTCCGTTCGCGCATAACCACAATTCCTCGCGCATATCACTGCACATCCCAAATCCCCCATTTGCGCATAAGGTAAGAAAAAGTGATTGCAAGCCCCTATAATGTAATCTTCTGCTGATTAGAGGGCTGCCTCGCTTGTTCACTTCAGGCTCACTCGCTGCACCAGCAATAAATTTCTCACTTGAGTTCAGGATCAAAACCTTTTGTTTACGTTCCTCGCAAATGACTATGAAGCAAAATTTAAACAAATAGCTTTCTCTGAATCAGTAAGAATTACTCACAGGTAACATTTACCTTCAAAGTTTTTTTCAATATCTGCTTTTGCTCTATGCACCCCGTCTGACATATAATGCAATACCTCGTCTTGTTTATTCAGATTTCACTTCGTCGGAGCAGAATTTTGGTCCGCAGAATTTATCAGGAATTTAACACATTTGTCTTACAGTACTTTTGTAATTTTAATTCTCCGAAAAATCTTCGCTTGCCCTTCGGGCAAGTTAAGCACAAAATTCACTAGCCCGATCACAAAATCCACTAGCCCCGGGCTGTCAGACATGACTTTCTTTGCACCCTGTATATTAATTTGGAGACGTGTCAGATTACTGTAGTTTGTTTTTGGTAAAACATTTTACATGTCATCGATTTAATTCTGCTATCTCCGAAACCTTTCAGTTCACAAAAAAATAACTCTTGCGTGCCTATGTTTGCTCCAAGTAGCAGTTGTGTCTTTGAGCAGCTTGCACTGCTGGTTTCTTAGTCTCCACTTAAGCAAGGCAGTGGGTTATCGCACAAATAATAATCAATACATGTATGCAGCTCTCTATAGAGAACAAGGTTGATGCCAGTCAAGAGCATGGAAAAAGTCAGAGCTGAGAAGAGTAAGGATAGGTTCTCCACAAAGCATGAGTTTTCAGACGATCTATCAAATACACTGAGCTGGGAATCACTGAGAAGGCAAAAGGAAGACCCCCTAAAACAAGGTGGGAGTGAGGTGGAAGGAACAGGCAGGTTTGCATCCAACATAACACTGCATCTAATTATATTTAAAAACATCTGATCAATCCATTGGGCACTAAAAATGACAGTGCTTGGACATTTGTCCATGGACATTATCTGTTCACTTTAGGGAACAGGCAATTTCCATAGAGAAATATCAGACCATACCTATTTTTGTGCCAAAAGTATGCCAGGGGCAATGCTTGCCCCCTGGAAAAATTGGCAAGAGGGGTCTCACATTACCACATGTTTGTTTACAACAGAATCCTATCAAAATTTGCATATTTACCAAATTTAGCGCAGCATATTTTACCTGTGTATAAGTAAAAATTGGAAGACCTTAAAATCAGTCTGAAAATTTGCTATAAATTGAGCAGTAAGCCTTTTTTTGGTTTGAATGAAAAAAAATCAGAAGGGTCACATAGGTAAAAAGGTCCATTGTTTGACTAACTATGTATGTGTTGCATTTAACTGGACTGTTATCACTAACCATACTTGGTCTTCCATCATCAGGACCGCTACAAAAGATATGAAACAAACAAAATTTAGTTCATGAATTACACTGAATTCAATACTCAGGAGCATGCTGCACATAAAATAAAATGAGAATGTCATTAGGAGAGGTCATTTTATGATAATAAACAGAGTATATGAAAAGTCTTGTTAAAAATTCTCTACAAAGATACACTATGATAAGATTGTCAAATGCATGTGCTATCAAAAGATGCAGTTTTTGTAACAACCCAAGCTTGACTGATGAACTAGGCCAAGTTAAACGCAAGAAAATGCTGGCCAGCAGTATTTCCCAGAGTTCTGGTGCGGGGTGGCTGGGGGTTTTGTGCAAGGGCCACACATGGCTTACAGCTTCAGCTTCAGATGTCGTCATTTGCATTTTGCTTTTGCTCTCGGGAAGTTCGTGATTTTATTTGTTGATTCGCTCAATTCACTGATTGTATTTTGCCATGGGCTTGAGCTGAATGAAAAATATGAATGTTGTACCGCGTAGCACTATGAACACAAATGAAGTAATAGTGAATTAACTCGGAAGTGTAAATTTTAGTGCTTGCAAGTACATCGACCTGAGCCATTGGCTGGCGGTTAACCTGGTGCAGAGAGAGCCAGAGCCTCTAGTCAGCTTCTGTTTAATGGTCGACTGGTGTTGACTTCCCAGCCAAAAAAAACAGCTGCAATGCATCAAGGACATTGCCTCGTGGATGGAGACCTTTGCCATCTTTTCCCATCATCCTGGTTTTTCACTTTCTGAACCGCTGGAGAGATCTCATGCAGTACCAGTTGTTGGTCTTGAGAAACTACCGCCATTTTTCTGGCAGAGTTTGGCTCACATATGATCAAGCTTTCTGTGAGCATGCTGCCACTTGGCAGCTCACCAACTGGTCTTCTATGAATGTCCAGTTGTTCAACTTTCATTCTGCTGGTTCGTCAGCGCATGGCACTTCTTTGGTCACCTCGAATGACTCACACGAGCTGCCAGGCTGCTCTTTGTCCATTATTCATTGCAAATCCTGGAGTAAATGGCGTTGCACGGCTCCGTTCGCATCCTGCCGCTATTCTCACCAGTGCAGTGTGTGCTCAGGCATTCATTGGGCAATCTACTGCCCTAACCAGTTGGCCAAAGAGCGAAGTATATTTTATGGAACAACAAAGAAATAAGGATTGACGGCAAAAGTGTTTTCTATAAACATTTCTTTAATAATAATATCATATACACAACTCATCTGCTTTATGAGATGACAAACATTGAGTCCTTCAATGTCGTCAGGGATGCAGGATTGAAGAATTCCAACTTT
>CM042746.1:34630489-34639105 GCA_022496165.2 Catalaphyllia jardinei | reverse complement strand
GCACATGCAAAAATTCAGGCACTTTTGAAGGAAAAAAATTTTTACCCAAAAAAGTCACTTACGACCGTCTTGCACAAAGCCATTCAATTACTATTTAGTATTGTTTTGTTGATTGTGTGTCACATGTTTACAGTTCAGAAATGGTTACCTAGCATGTGGTCAAAGTCTGACCAGCATGAAAACAATGTGTTTATTTCTTTAAATTTAATCAGATTTTTGTCACGTTTATTGGCGAGCATTTACCAGTTTCACGGTGAAAATACACACTAGACCTACCAGTAATTGTATTACTGACAGCTGTGGAAGCTGAACATGAAAAGAAGCCATATATTTCTACTCCAAAAACAAATCTGTTGCCAGCAACTAAAAAGCTCTGTGTCAATCATTCCCAAAACCTACACATTTTCTAACAGAAATAAAAGCTTACTAAGAGCACTGCCACAGACAATTAAAACAAAATAGACTAGCAAGTCATTCAAAAATTTGGTGGATAACTGTTTTTTACTCAAACAAAGACATTTCCACTCGACTGGAACTACAATTATTATTCAACTACCTAAAAGAAATAAATATGTACTGAAGAGGAGAGGCCAAATTGCTTTTTTATCCTACATGTTTTTAATTTTATGCACTTTCCTTCAAAGTGATTTTTTTGGAGTTAGGCAAGATGCAGTTTAACGTTCAAGGAGTAGCACACAATCCAGGTCCATGGATCAAAAACATTGATTCAAAAATCTTTTTTAGGATACCCAGCACTTCATACTGGAAACAGCAAACGAAACTGATCAAAACTAAAAGAATAACAAGCAAGTCAGACAGTTTATTTCATTCAAACATGCCAGTAAATAAGTTACTATTTTTGGGTTTATGAATTATTAACGAGTTTAAAAAACTTGGGCAAGTGGGGAAGTTACAGAATTCAAATATTTTTTGAGCCCTGTCATTGATTGGTTAATTTATTGATTGATTGATTGATTGATTGATAGATTCCATTGATTGATTGACTGATTGATTGATTGTAGGCAAGAGTTAAACATCTACTTCCAATACAATTCAAATGCGTATAAGCCCAGACTTGATACAGAGCATTAGAAGTGTTTTTTTTTTTTGCATGTGAATCTTGTACACGAGTGGGAAATAATTCCAAGTCAAGTCTCCTTGTCTCAAGTAAAAGAGGTTCTATACCGCCACTGGGGTGGATTTAAAGGGGCCAAGGGAGCCCTTGTGTTTGTGACATTTAATGAGACATGTAATGACCAACCGTCCATAGAGAACCATTGAACAATCAGGGGTTTGTTCACTTTATTTTCCAGAAGCTTCTGTATTTCAAAAGCATTGGCGCAGGGGGTAGCTTGTTCTCTACTACAATTTCTTTAGCCCCCTCCATCTGAATTGTCTGGATCTGCCCCTGGGCATGATTGTTCAATCATGTGCACTCTTCTCCAAGTGTAAATAAGCAAAAGATCCATGACACGTACAATAATGCAGTCTAAATTAACCAAATGAGCATGTCATACATCAAATGTTAATTAGAATTTTTTTTAACTGTGAGTGGGAAATTCAAAATGTAAAAACTGAGTTTCCTTTATGGGGTAAACTATTGCTGTGCAGAAGGTAATTTATAAATATGCGAATGACGTTACCGCAAATATATACTTACCAGACAACGCGGCGATGCGATAGCAACAGGTCAAGCAATTAGGTTATTGCACGAATGACAAGAATGCAAACAAAATAAATAGCCAGATGTGAGGTAGAAATACAATTATTACTTGATGAACAAACTCAAAAAGACCCGTAGAACTGAGAGAGTAATCTGAAAGCAAAACAAAAACAAAGAAATACCCGACTGTGCGTTTAACATAACGATTTGATTAATTCCGCAAAGCGACAGCGAGGAAAGATACACATTAGAGAGTTCGTTTACTACGTAAATTTTGTTATAAAATTGTCATTGAGCTCATCTACATGATAAAACCGAAATCTATCCGATTATCGGCTGGAACAATCACAGCGATGATATTCTTTGGCTATCAACTTAAAATTGTAATTCGCTATTATGTTGTGGACAATAAAATCTATCGATTCCGTGGTTGGCCATGGTTGTGGTTGCATTCCAATCGGAGAAAATTTTCCTGTAAAAATGGAAATACGGACTGACTCGAAATACTTATTATGCCTTGCAGTTATTAGAAGAAGTTCCTGTGGTTTTGAAAAAGGACCAATACTGGCCAGAATGGAATAAACTGAACTCTTCTGATGTAAACAACGATTAAATATAAACTTAGACCCAATGTTAGCCCGGAAAGAAGCAGCATCGATCGGCAAGTTTTAGTACATATCCTAGACGAAAAGAAAACAAAAAACAAACCTCGAGAGTAAATTTGGAC
The DNA here is from genome assembly GCA_022496165.2 of Catalaphyllia jardinei. Taxonomy (NCBI): domain Eukaryota; kingdom Metazoa; phylum Cnidaria; class Anthozoa; order Scleractinia; family Caryophylliidae; genus Catalaphyllia; species Catalaphyllia jardinei. Next base: position 34,636,715 of record CM042746.1, on the reverse strand, counting down.
CGGTGAGGTAGAATTACAAAACGGTACTTGCACAATCAATTCAAATCACAACGACAAAAGTTTCCAACGTTATATTTTCTGCTACGCTAGTTTGGAGCTTCGAAACTTCGAAACAGAGAACCTAAGTTTTCTAGTGAACACAAGTCGTTATACGAGTACCACTTTCCCTTAAATATGAGGTTTAAGAATAAAATAAACTTTACTGAAAGCGGCTTCTTGTTTGCAGTGTTATGAAAACAACGTTCAACGAAGGCAACCAAACAGCTTGGACCACCTTTATCACTTGCGTTTTGCATGGTTGAATCGCTCCGCTTGAGAAAGCTATATCACAGTCTATTTGTACACAAATGTTTCGCTTACCTTGATGAAGTGTCACTACCAAGTTATAGCACACAATATTTCCGTCGTGGATTTGAGCGTTCGCACGCTATTTATTTCTGCACATGACCACAGACTGACTGATACTTTTGCTCTCGAAAGTTCCGCCTTCAAGAGACCGTGACTAGCTCTGAATGAATGAATTTCCGGACAGTGCGCTTTTAGTCCACTTAGCGCGTAAATAAGGACTGAGGAGAAAAAAGTTGATGCCGGCCCTAAGGCGAATTCTTCTCGACACCGAAATTTTTTACAAGCCAAGCGTTAACAAAGCTATGTTTGTAATGACAAAAATACAACTATCGATAGTTATCCAATTTTCACTCCACTGAACTTGTTTGTCACTTTGGTTTGCCAGAAAATTACCTTGAGCCCAGGCTACCCTATTTTATACGAGGCAAAGGAGAGAGTGAGCCCGGGATCGAAATGAGCCTGCAATCACATTAACTGTGGGAGATTTCAAGGTGGCCGCAACTTCGTAAGTTCGGTCCACAGGAGGGATCTGTATCATTCTCTTCGCGATACGCGCATAGATTGGCTTTTCTTATTGTAGTGGCTACGTTTTTCTCGTGAGACGACATCTGTATCAGGGTGCCATTGCTCATGCGGTGTCACAGAATCACCGTGATCTTGTCTTTGGGTTTCCTTGTAATGGTGCTGGTCTCCGTGAACATTTTCTTATTAACCCAGCCACAATCCAAGGAACGGTTCAATCAAGAAGAAACCCTTTTTAAGGTAAGAGGTTTAGATTTTTCCATAGCGGCTTAACTGCAGAATACAGGGTCACTTCAAACGAGCCTTGTGCGAAACTTGGTCAAACACTCCTGCTGGCATGTCACTATGAAGAAGAATTGCTACTCCACCGGGCCGAGATGGAGTGTTTAACTTGCAGGTACCGGTTACATGCAGTTTTTGCTCATATTGCCATGTGAATTTACCAGTAGGAGCTAGATTGCAGGCCCACTTGGAATTCTTAAATGCTGCTACCGCAGTCCCGCAGTCGACATAATTTACATAATAAACTGAATTACGGTCGTTTCGCCTACGAGTCGTTTCGCCTACTGTCTGTTCGCCTACGTCTACAGTCGATTCGCCTAGGTCCAATATGTCAGTTCGCCCATGTCTTAAACTCCTTCATGGATTCACCTACTTGATGTGCGATGTCGGAGTCAGTCGATTTGATTTGTGCTTGGTTTGGTGAATTCAAACAACAATTGTCGGAGTTCTTGCTTAACTTTTTTCCAAAATGATGAGATGTTTTCTTTCCTTCACATAAACGTCTGCCTGAAAAAATCCTTCTGGCATGCAATCCTCGCTTTAACTGTTATATATAATTTTTCATTATTACGTGGATTATGTGGAAGCGCACAAACTGACAATCAGAACATTAATTCATTAAGTCTGCGATGACAACAAATCGCAACATAAAAATTGAACCGGGTGGTAATGTGGGAAAGAGTCCTTTTGAATGACCTGAAAAGACAAAACAAACTTTCGCAAACTTTAGTTTATTTCATCTTAAACGCCTTTTGATTTGAGTTAAAAAGCAGAAGTACAGAGTTTAAGACGTAAGCGAACCGACATATTGGATGTAGGCGAACAGACAGTATACAAAACGACTCGTAGGCGAAACGACCGGACACCAATAAACTGTATACAAAAACCACGAATATACCTCATTCTTTCATCCACTGCAGGACTGGTTGGGCCAGGTATTCTGCAATCGCTCCCCAGTAGGCTTATGTATTTCTACTCCAGGGTAGAAAAGGTGACATCATAAGAGTGTGTCTTACCCAAGAAGCCGATATAATTACATGTATATCAAATGCGGGCCAGATATATATCATTATATGAATCTCATCTCAGAATCCAGTAAACTAACTCTTAGTGGTACACTATGCCTTCTAATTTCACATACTTTGTTTGCTTATCACATGGATATGATGTAGTCTATAGTAACAAAATGATGTACCTTCTTGATCAACAACTTGATACATTTTTTGTTCAACAATTAAGCAAAAGTTTCTTGGTCTTATTACTTACAGGATCTTCTTGAGACAAAGGTGAACTTCAGGCAACTTCCCACCGACTCCTCTGGCCAATACAAAATACATGTCAACTTTTTACCTTCAGCAATTCAGCCAGTGAAAGGCCAACATGATGTGACATTAGTTACTCATTGCACTTCCAACCATCTTCATTACCTCCTGGATCTCACAAAACACTGGAAAGGGCCAATATCCTTAGGTGTGTCCTGTTGTTTTTTGTTATCAAGTACTTGAAGTCCCAATGCTTCATAATCAGCGGCAAGTTTCTCCTTGAAAATGGGCATAGCATACCGGTAATAATTATTGGTGTTTGAAAGAAAATAAAAACCATGTGATGTGAGTGGTATGCTAACAAATCGCTTCTTAAGTACTGTTGCCCGGGGGGGGGGGGGGACGCCCTTCTTTGGGCTATATGGGGACGTGCCGCTGGATAGAGTATGGTTTTTTGGCCTTGCTGTCCTAAACAGGGTATACAATTTGACTTGCCTCAGTCATAAACGGGTTAAAAACCTGTCCTAAACAGGGTATGGTATTACGAGCCGAAAGACTTTAATTAACCCAGACTGGGAAGAGTCTGGGAAGAGCTTGAGCATGCGATCGAGCGGAGGGCAAGCGATGCATTTCTTTTCCCGATTTGCATAATCTCAACTGAGTAAAAGCGACTGTAAACCGAACAGTACAATGTCATCAATCAGCATCAGATCATTTTCTGGACAAAAATGCTATTCTTGTTGGTATCTTAATGTAAAATATTTTTTCCACTTAGCAGTATTATAACATGTGCGCATTTAGAGAACAGATCATACCGGTAGGTCAAGTTTCTCTGTCTTGGATAACGTGATGAAGGAAAGATGCATGTGTCGCACAAGCATGAGGGATCCCGCTGATAAATACATGTATATTGTTCAGGGATTCGCTATTTAAAAAATCACCTTTCTGTAGATGCAATGACGACATTTTGCTACGCTTACTAAATTTAGAGCTTAAATCCTTAATGCTTGATGGCTTTGTGTTTAGTTCAAGTGTAAGTGTAGAGATGAAACCGCATCCAGCACGATTTCTCTGAGTTATCTGACTTATTAAAGTGCCCCTGTGATAAAAAAATCTCTTCCTTTTTTTCTTGAGATTCTGAAAGTGTGTCTGCTTAACACTTGACTGGCAAAATTCTGACCTTTCATTTTTATCCAAAGGCCGTTTACTTTTAAGTGTAAGTTTTGGATTTCACGATTCGCCATCACTCACGTTGAAACCTGACCGATTTGACCTCAGAGGGTTGGATCCGGCAAAAGTGACGTCAAAGGCTCACCTGAGCTTAAAATTTCTGCGTGTGAACGCAGCTTATTATGTATGCAAAGTGCGAGTTTAAAAGTGTGAAAGCCCAAAACTCCCGTGCTGCATATTAATTCTGCAGCGTACACACGCATTGCATTCTTAAACTAGTGAGCCTTTGAAGTCATTTTCTTCTCTATCCAGCTCTCTCAAGAACTTAAATTTAGTAATGGCGGATCATTAAATAGGAAAGTTCCAGTTAAATTAAACAGGTGCCTTTTTTAAATCAAGGATTAAAACTTGGGTCAGTTAGTGTTTAGTTAACATAGTTTTGGAATCCAAAGGAAAAAAATAATTTATTTTTTGTCACAGGGGCACTTTAAACAGTTTAAATTTCCGTAAAACCAGAGAGTGTGCATTTTGTCACTTGTCCTAAAGAGGGTCTTGAAATGGAGGCTGTTGTCCTACACAGGGCAGGGTTTTTAGCATATTTCTGTCCTAAACAGGGTCAGGATTTCAAACCCTCAGTGGCACCCCTATACCCAAACATGGGTCAAGTACCCCCCCCCCACATTCAATTGATAAAGAGTCTCCCGATGTGTATCAATTGTTTCCGCTAACTCAGCATGTTTCTGCTTGATCAAATCTGCAATCTCTTTTTAATTCTTATCGAGCCTAGCTGTCTGGCCATTGGATTTTTGTATGCTTTCAATATCATATTTCTTTGAGATAAATCCCTGCCATTTTTCCAGTATCCTCGAGTGACAGCGTTGATGCTTGACCTCAGTGCCAGGATCTCTGCCTTAATTTCGTCTTATGCTAGCCTCCCATGCAGACGTTCTTAGGCTTGTCACGCGTTCCTCCCCACAAACGTCTGCTCAACGGACAGGCCACTTCCGTTCAGTGGCAGTTAGCCTTTGTTTCAAAAGAACCAATCCGCTGTTTTGTTAATATTGACATCTCTGTTGTTTGCCAGGCTATTTGCCATGTGCTGTTTAGGCTCATTTACATTGCATGATAATTATTTGCTTTCGAGGGGCAAAATGTGGAAAATTAGAATTTTTCCATGAAATGTTGCTTACTTGCATTTAATGTTGTGGCGCTGGGCCCAGTTGTTTCATTAGAACTATTTGTAAGTAGAGCGTATGTTGCTTCTTATCACACATATCATATTTACCCACGTCCGTTTTTTTCTTCGGAGACGCCATAGCTTTACTTCGAGAAAGCTACACGTTTCTGTAGAGAGGTTCTTATGTTTCTTCCATCAATTTGGTTAAGCTTATGTTTCTCGAGTTTGATGAATAGGTTTATTGCTCCTTTTGTCCCTTCTGGCACCACATAATTAAAATGTAGCTGTTTACGTGCGAATCAGTTGACTGTTTTGCGTGCTGTATATCCCATTGTTTGACTCAGTTCAGGCAAGACGTACAGGTCCTCGATGTGGATCTTATCAGTTTCCAGTACTTCTAAAATAATATGTATTTCTGCAGTTGCTGGTGCAACTCATACCTCAAGTGAGAATGTTGAACATTTTGCGGCACAAATTTCTTGTGTTCAAGCGTGGGGTCAAAGTCGGTCAAAGTCCAGCTTTCCACGGATAGGCAGAGAAGCTATGATAGGCTAACCGCCAACGAACGGATGTGACCGGTCCGTTGAGCAGATGTTCGTGGGAAGGAATGCGTGACAAGCCTAAGAACGTCTGCGTCTTCCATAGTTCTCGCAAGTCTTGTATCCTTAGATGATCAGTAGACATAATTGAAGGTTGTGCATTTCAATTTAAATGAACGTTGAAAAGTCACGTCTCACCACCATCATTATGCAAGTCACTTATAGGTTCATTCTGTTAAAAATGCCAAACAATGATGTAATAAGAGTTAACTGTAACCCCATCTTACTTGTTTACATGCAGCTGTGTTTGTACCTGGTTATGATGTTGTCACAACTTTCACCACTCTTCTTGGCCTCAATCAGTGTGACCAGACATTTAGGGATTGCGTGACAGTGCATCTGGTATATCCATTGTCACATCCTCCTGCTGGAAATGCACTTGGGGCTCAATTGAAACAAGCACTGAGTCACCTAGAAGCTAACTGTGATGAGTTTAAAACAAGACTCAACAACAGTGACATCGCAGGAGAACACAACTGGAATTATGCCAATGTCAAAGTATGAGAAATTTAATTCTAAAACTGTTTTTTGATACCATGATTGTTGTAGCATCAACTTATAAAGAGTGGTTGTAATGATTGGCATCAAAATCTACATCTTGGAAACTGCTGGAAAATATATTGATGTACCTCAGTCATTGCCCCCATCGCCCAGTGTGCTTTGACAGTATCTTACTAAAACAAATCTTCCAACACTTAGAACATTTTTACTTCCTTTAAGGTGCCTTACCCAAACAACATGTTAAGAAATGTGGGACGCTCTAGTGTGCCTTATACAAACTACATATTTGTTGTTGATGTGGACCTGATGTGTGATGGAAACCTGTATTCTAGCTTCCTTGGATTAGCACAGCATCTCAACCTCTT
>CM042746.1:34592579-34612579 GCA_022496165.2 Catalaphyllia jardinei | reverse complement strand
TTAACGCACTCATTACTCGTGAATTATTGGGATTTATTTGCACTCGTTCACTAACAATGAACTCGGAATTTTCAATGGGCCTCATGCAGTATTGAAATTTCTAGTTCATTGTTAGTGAACTCGTGCAGGTAAATCCTGATAATTCACTCGCTGAGTGCGTTAACCTGTAATTACACACCATTTCATTTAGCATCTTATTCTGATATTTCACCTCATTCCCAATGTCTATTGTAAGCTGCAAGAAAAAAAAGGTGATCGATTGATTGATTAATCAGTCAACTGATTGACTGACAGAGTTATTGAATGACTGAAAACAACCATAATATTTGTGAAACTGTTTCATTCATAATCTGAGGGTGTTCAGGAAACTATCCTTTTTTACAACAGTAAATAGAAAAAACCTTTGAGAACTTTATGAAAATTTTCTGCAACCCTTGCCCAAAACTACACTATGTTCACTGATGTAAAGTGTATATGAAATAATTCATATTTGAATTGGGGTATAGATGCAAGTGAAGTATGATCCTCGCAGTAAATTTTCCAATTTAAGCAATTGGAAAGAAGAAGCCTGAAAAAAAAAATCAGGGCTTCAACGGGATTCGAACCCATGACCTCCGCGATACCGGTGCGATTCTCTACCAACTAATCTATGAAGCCACACATTGGGAGCACGGTCAATTTAATGAGTTCATATCTCCCGTAAGGAGTGAAATGATGTAAAGTGTATATGAAATAATTCATATTTGAACTGCGGTATAGATGCTATGTATGTTCACTGACATACAAATGACAAAATTATTCTTTGCCCACAGTTTCTTTCACTTTACTATTGGCTTGTGTTTGTAGCCGATATAGTACATGTTCTGATTGGCTAATTCTAGGGCATTATATTTCCATAATGCCCACAGGCTGATTATGGTTCTGTCAATTCCAAGCCCTCCCCCATTGGCATTGGAAAGGCATTTGACATTTTATTTTCATAAAGTGTATTGAAATTGATTCAAACATGGTCAAAGGCAATGCACACCAATCTCTGCAAAGACAAAGACAAACTCAAAAAGATGATGTTTGCAGAGAAAACTCATTGAATGAAGGCTTATTGCTTGTTTTATGTACTAGTAATAAGCTGATATGTTTACATATGATGGTTGTCTTCCATATTCGTCATCGCTTTTTAACTTGATTTTCTTCTACGTGCAAGACCAAGATGAATTTATGGGGAACTTCTTTAAAAGATCACCTACTCAGAAGAACCGACCTTACAACAATTTGGTCGGTAGTAGGGCACAAGCTAGGTTCCAGTGGGTTAACTGTCAGAAAAACAATTTACAATGACATTCTTTACACAGGGTCAATCCATTTGATGTATAATTTTTTGTTTTTGACCAAATTAGCAAATGCCTCACCCCAGGCAACCCTTTGTGAGCAAATACTCCATGCAGGTGGGGATAGACAACCTGTCAAATGCCCATCCAATGCCCAGGGGGATGGGGATGAGCAGAACCACTATGGGCCTGCAAAAGCAAAGCAAAGCATATAATAAAAAACTCATTAACCTCGAACATTCGGTCTTAACAGGGAAACCTCTGACCTCAGCCTTGCTGTATTGACCTTACTATCACTCTGTCAATATGACAAGGTCTCGGTTTGAGATTTTCCAGTAAAGACCTCGTTCTCGGTTAATAAGTAGTTATTACTGTGCTTCTCTACAAAGCCGCATAAAAATCACCAAGAAAATTATCATAAAAAAGGTAATTTATTGTGACCACCTAAATTATGTACCAGTCAAATCAAAGCTTAAACATCCCCCTCCCCCCCCTTCCCTGGGCAACCCCCCATGCATTTGAATTTTGGAAAATTTTTGTTCAAATTCCCCCCTCCCGAGGCCAAAAAGCTGTTCAAATGCCCCATCATAGGTCCATTCTGGGTGATCAAATGCCCCCACCCCTGGGAAACTTTTCAGTAGCTTATATTATGCTCCAGAAGCTGTGTATGTAGACATGGTTTAATTGACAACACTTTTACATGCCAAAGATAATATAAATGGTTCTTGAACACCTTCAAATACAGAGCAAGCTTGTGCAACCCGTTGCTTTTCAGCCAGTCCACCACAAATTGGGTATCTTTCACTTTGAATGCATCAAGGCTTGTCTCCGCCATGATTTATCACGCCACTTGGAATCAGCGCGACTCGTAACATGACATTGAGGCTAACGATCAAATTCCCCACCCCCTATGAGTAGTGATCAAATGCCCTGCCCCCGAGAAGACTAAGTTCATCAAATTCCCTCCCTCCCAGGTAGGAAAAGATGTCAAATGCCCAAGGTATACCGGGGGGGGGGGACGTTTAGCTTAGATTTCACTGGTACATTACAGTAATATCATAACTAACTATAACTTCATTTAATATTCATTCAAAATATTTACCCATTTCTGATTGGTTAAAAACACACGCATAATTCACCATAACCAGTTGCTGTTCACCAAATTAGGAATTTCAAAGTAATTTCCAGGCAAAGCTCTTTCCGAGCCAATTTGCTCTTGCTTTCGAAGCTACCCAGTTTAGGTACATAAGATTAAGGTTAATACAATACCGATTTGAGCGCTTGAACCTTGCTTGAAAGATGGTCGACCATTTTATCATTTTCTTCTTCTAACATGTGGTGATCGGATCTCTGAGCCATATTCCCTTGGAAATCTGTCGGAGCTGAAATTAAACAAATTCGATCACAAATTTTCAACCCCAACGCTGAATAAAATTCAATTTGAGACTGAAAATATATCAAACAATTACTATACTACCATGAGCTCGTCTCATAGCGTTAAAGCGGTAAGTTTGTAGTTATAACAGGGCAAAATTTCGGATGTGTTTTCGAAAGACGTGTCACTAGTGGGGAAAATTTTCTGCCAATGGCGATATACCGCTGACCAGAGAGCACACGAAAGCGAGGCTCATTTCGCAGAACCTCGCAGTTCGCAGACAGAAAGACAATCAGGACTGAAATAACCAGTTTATATTTTCGTTTTCAAAAGGATGGCTGCATTGAGGACATCACTTCGCTCTATATCCCCATCAGGTATGAAATCAAAGGAAGATTTCGTCCCCGGATCGGGATTTTTGCAAGCACTTCATTCACTGTTGAATAATTATCGTCTCCTTCAATTATTTGTCACGTGGAAAAAACTTCCATAAGCATTGAAGAATTTAATTTAGTCAAGGATTAAGGTTATTGGCCATACTCGATCTATTAAGTTAATTAACTTAATTGATCTTCCCAACGCCTGTTATTGTTGTTGTTGGTGGTGGTGTTACGTCATAACCTCTGTAATAACTGCATAGTCTATTGTCTTTGTACGAAAACATCCTTTCTTTTCAAAGCAGCGATCCCTCTTCCGGGGGTGTGTAGGGGGTGTTGCTCGTTACCTCAAACTATTTTGATTTCTTATTTTTCATAAATTTGTCTCAAATTCATAATCATAACCTAAAACCAATCAGTTTTTCAGGCAGTATATTCCACAATTTGGGACCTAAATACCTGGAGGATCTTTCCTATAAGTAGCTAGAGGATTGTTCCCATGTCTTCCTGTTTTGTCTGCTGTGGTGAATGAATGAATGAATGAATGAATGAATGAATACCTTTATTTAAGTGTCAGACTAAAATAGCAGTAGATAACCACTAAATGGGGACACTATAAAATAAATTGAAAATGACTAAATCTATATATTTAATTAAAGAAAAGTTAAAATGCTAATTGAGCTTGAAATGCTAAGATTGGTTAACATGCTAAAATATTTACAATATGTACAAGATAAAACTTATAACTATTGGATCGTTAAAAACTTTTTTACATTAAGTACTGCATAAAATACAGTTGGTACAGTGATTATCGGTCAGTAAAGTATTTAGATCAATCTTACGGATATTTATCTTGAAAGATGATAATGTTGGCAGTTCTCTAATGTTCTTAGGTACAATATTCCATAACTTAGGTCCAGTGTATCTGATAGAGTGCTTACCATATGTTGCTGTATTAAATCTAGGAATAACAAATTCTTTGTTACGTAGGGCATATTTCGTATCAGACCTCCGAAATAGGTCAGCAATATACTTAGGACATATATTATTCTTGACCTTGTACATGAGAGTAGCCATGTCCTGTAACCTTCTGTTTTGTAAAGTACATAGATTAGCCATGCCCAATAGTGTGTTATAGCTTGACGTTTTGTCGCAGTAGATGGCTCTAAGTGCCCTTTCCTGTATGCGTTCGAGTTTTCTACTGTCACTAGCACGACAGAAGTGCCAAACAAGATGAGAGTAAGTTAAATAAGGAAGAATGGCAGCTTTAAACAATTGCAACTTGGTGCTAGTAGGTATTAAGTTTCTGAGTCTCATTAAGACTCCTACACGTTGGCTGCTTTTCTTACAGATTGTAGTAATATGTTCAACAAATCGGAGATCATTGTCTATTGATACTCCAAGCAATTTCAGGCAGGCAGTTGATTTAACTTCTACGTCTCCAATAACGATCCTCATATTGTGATCACATTTATTACCAAGTGTTAAGGTTCGATACTTGTCGAAATTTCCTTTAAGGAAGTTTGAACTGTACCAGTTGGAAGCTACTTCAGCACTTACTGTCAGATTAGCATGAACATCAGTCAAATTACTGCTCATATCATAAAACTGGTGGTCATCTGCATACATATTAAGGTTTGTACTAATCTCATAAGTTAGATCATTCTGAAAAATGTTCCATAATAACGGCCCAAATGCAGATCCCTGAGGACATCCCCTTGACACCCTCTCCCAGGAGCTCACTACTGGTCCCAGTTTAACTCTGTTAAAGCGATCAGTAAAATATGAGTTCAACAGTCTGATACTGTTGTCGTTAACACCATAAGCCTTTAGTTTAGCCAACATTAGAGGATGATGTAGAGAATCAAATGCTTTACTCATGTCTGTGGAGAGAACTCCGACAATTTTGCGTTCATCCAAAGCCATTTTCCAGTTCTCAGTTAATGATAATAGAGCAGTTTCACAGCTGTTCCTCTTCCTATGGTAACTGAGGTCCTTTTTTGTGGAGGCACATCTTCATGTTTAGTGCCCTGACCTTTGGATCAAGCAATCCAGGTTTGAGCCCTGGCTAGAGAATTGTATTTTGTTCTTGGACAAGACAATTTAATCTTGCAGTACCTCTCTAGATCACCACCCAGGTGTGTAAATGAGTGCCAGCAAATTTAATGCTGGGAGTAACACTGTGACAGACTAGCATCCTATCCAGGAGGAGTAGAAATGTGCCTAGGCAGTGAACTAGTAAGCTTGCCTCTATCATGAAGGTGATAATTTGCATTGAGCTTGGGTAGAATAATGTCAAAAGATAGCCATCAAAGGCTATGTATGTAACTTGATCATTGTCTCCAATTTTTTTGTGATGCCTTTCATCTGGGAATCTTGATCTCTTCTTATTGTTGATTTTTTTTAGCTGTGTTCGTCGGCTGCTGGCAACCCCAGATATCTGTCCGTAATGCAAGTGTAGCACAAGCTACTCTTCGTAATATCTTAGACTCTCAGATCAGTGACATTCAACAAGCAGGAACTTGGAAAAGTGAAAGAATAATAACGACCAAGCAAGCATCAGAGATCGCTGTGCAAGGACGAAGTGATAAGCTGCTTAATTTTTGTTCCAACAACTACCTGGGACTTTCAGTGAGTTTCATTACAGACTTAATCCAGGAGTGGATCAATGAATCTTTTACATGGAGAGGTTATAGAATCAATGGGGATCAATGCTCCCAACGTGGCTAGAACCTCTTAGCTTTAAGTTATAGAATCATTGGGGATCAATGCTCCCAACATGTTTCAAATTGAGATTTGGAATCTAGTTGAAAACTGTTACACCAGAAATACTAGCAATGCTACAAAGTAGAAGTTACAATCGGGAAACCGTCCAGAGTGTTTGCGTTCACTTTTCTTCTGCCATAAATTATATTCAGATCCTTTTCCTTTTTGAGTTTTTGCTTCTCTAAAGGAGAAATGGCTAGCTACTCAATCCACCTCTCTAATATCTGTCCCTGTTATATTTGTAAAGCTCTTAATTATTACTAAATCATTGTCGGCGAGACCTTTGTCTGTCTGGGTTTTTTTTTTCACTTTTTTAGTCACACCCAGAGGTTATTCAAGCAGCAAAAGTGGCTTTAGATAAATATGGCAATGGCCTGAGTTCAGTCAGGTTTATTTGTGGTACACAGGTAAAATCTTTTTTGTAAATAAATTGATATTATTTTTTGATTAATTTAAAGTATAATATATTCACTATTAAAAAACAAAATGATATGCTCAATATAATTTATTCACAGGATATTCACAAGGAACTAGAGGAAAAGATATCACGATTTCATGAGCGTGAAGATGCAATTTTATATCCTTGTTGTTTTGATGCGAACACTGGTTTGTTTGAAGCTCTTTTAAGTGCAGAAGATGCTGTCTTAAGTGATGAACTGAATCATGCATCTATCATTGATGGAGTACGGTTATGTAAAGCGAAGAAATTCAAATACAAAAACAAAAGCATGGCAGGTATGACTTGCCTGAGGTAAATGAGAAAAACATTAAATAAGAATACTATCAACAATAATAATTCTTCCAAGTAGACTGTGAGAATCGTGTACTAAAGGCATCTATCATTGAACGTCAATCAATACCCTTGATCTGCCTTCAATCAACAGTACTGTTGATCTACATCTCAATCGATACTTGGTTGACACTAGGTCAACACTCGATCAACATCCCAATTGACACCCGATCCACACTTGATCAAGTGTCGGTCAATATACGGCCAGGTGTTGACCAACTGATATGTATCTATTAACACTCAATGGTATGCATACAAAATTTAGACATTGATCATGACTCATGTTTGGCCGGGATGTCGATCGATTGTTAACTGACCTGTTAATCAAGTAGTATTGATCAAGCGTTGATTAAGGGTCGCTCAAGGGTTCTGATGGACACTCAACCATGGATGCCTTTATATATTAAGTACAGATGATCTGACCATGACACCCACAATTTTTCTCTACTGCCTCAAGAGTAATGGTTTTGCTTTAAAAAAAAAATCACATGGTACATCTAAAACAAACCAATTGGTTTGAAACAAACTCGCAGCATCAAAAATTGCAGGTCCACTGGAAAGAGTAGACGAGTATGATGATCCCAATACAAAATACAACTATTTGAAATAATCCCTCGCCTATCAGGGATTTAAGTCTCTTAACTGTACGGTTTTAAAATTCCTACCAGACCTTGAGGAGAAGCTGAAAGAAGCTGAGGGAGCACGTATGAAGCTGATAGTTACAGATGGTGTTTTCAGCATGGATGGGAAAGTTGCTCCTCTCAAGTAAGTGATACGTCTACTTAAGCTCAAAGATCTACAATAGGGGACAAAAGTCTTACGACAATCAACATAATGTAACTTTCTTTCTCCCCTTTAAACATGAATACTAATTAACAGTAAGTTTTCATTTTTTTATCTCGTACTCACTGGGATTTGAACCGCCAACCTCTGGATCTGCTTCCCAATGTCATTACAACTTGACCATGAAAGCAATGGATGCAAGAGCTCTCATATTTGTTTTAAGCCCCTCTCATATAAATTTTAATTTATTCATACATGACCCTTGTCTTAATTACTAAGAAGCTAACTAATTCCAAATAAGTGGTTAGACCTAATCACTAACCTGAGAGCTCAACACAAACATGTGCAAAGTTCCCAGCCTAACATCAAAGCTAACCATTCTAAATAAGTGCTTAGGCCTAATCACTAACTTGAGTGCTTAACCCAAATTACTAAGACACATGCTCACAGTCTGCTCAAAATTGAAAATTAAACTGGTTTAAAAATTTCAACCCATTTTGAAAAATATGAACCAGTTTGAAAAATTTAAACTGGTTTAACAAAAGTTAAACCAAAAATAAAATCAAACCATAACATATACAAGCCTTCAATTAATAACACTTGTGGTGGTTCCTCTAACAGTGAGCTGTGTGACTTAGCAGACAAGTATGGTGCACTGACTTTTATTGACGAGTGTCATGCCACCGGATTCTTAGGTGAAACAGGAAGGTATCTGGACTCCCTTGAATTATTTAATGTTATGCACTTGTTAGATTTGTATTTATTAATCCTCTTTATGGCAAAAATAAATAACGGTATTTGTTACAAGTAGCTATATAGATTACAATATTGGTTCTCTAGCAACCTACTTGTCACACAATCTGTGTCTGATCAGTAATAGGTTTCTCTAGATTTAATAACTCACCAGCTAGCAGGCCAGGCTTTCAGTAAAATGAAGTGACTAAGAGTTTTTCTACTCTCCCCTTGATGGGATGCTAGTCCATCACAGGGTTACCCCCAGCATTAAATTTGTTATTACCCACTTATACATCTGGAGAGGGACATCGTAAGAGTGAAGTGTGTTGCCCAAGAACACAACATAATGTCACCTGCTGGGGTTCAAACCCACTCTGCTCATTCCGAAAGCATGCGCAGTTACCACTAGGCTACAGCACCTCCCACTGACTTGCACTTGTGGCAGACAATATTTAACAATTATTTACCGAAGGCGAAGTGAATGTCGGTGAATATTCCCCGAGACAAAGTCAAGAGTAATATTCACCAATATTCATGAGACTGAAGTGAACAAAATTATTGTTTTATGGTATAATTACTCTCAGGTGATTATAAAAATATATAAACAAAGCAATGTTAAATTTTACCATAATTTTCCATTGTATATAAGAGTCCATACCACGCTGCTTGTGTCAATGTGTGGTGCAATGCCTTTTACAGTTCACGCTCTGAAAAAAAATTTCTTTGACATTCATACCGTGTGGTAAAAGACAAATCGAAATGTGGTTTATCGTGGTCAAACTCTTATCAACAACAAGTAAGCTTCATTGCTCTTTAATCCCAAACAATTTTTTTCCTATTGCTTCTGCATGTTGCCGAGTTTGCAAAAGGTTTTTGAAAGGAAAGTCTAATGCGTACAAGTAGCTCATTTGCATAATGCAGTGCATGCAAGTCAGAGTTGGGTTCTCAATTGTCAACAAATCTTGACAAAGACCTCTTTCATTTTCTTTAATATTGTGGTAAAAAACAAATCGAATATGGTTTAGCGTGGTCTGTACTCTTGTTGACAATGATACGGGTCATTACAGTGGTCAAGATTTGTTGTGAAATCATTGATTTATTCATATATGTCGACATGAGCGAAATTTTCACGGGAATTTAAATGGTTTCTTAGTTACATTTAGCACAATTCTCACATCTTATGTTTGAAGAGTGTCATTCTGAACTTTGTGGCATGTTTGGTATCCCTCGGAATGGCATTTTCTTTCATTAAATTTATTTCCTCTTCAATCACATCAACAAAGCATGAGGCAGCTATAATCCTCCTGCTATAATCACCTCGTTAGAGGCGATTATAGTGGAATATGATGCCATTCTTGGCCAATGAGAGCGCGAGGATTTCTATAATGACATGAGTAATCATACTAAAATATGTTATCACCGTGAAGTCATTAGTCACACTATTTGTTAATAGGGGGACAGAGGAGTATTTAAACTGCAAGGGCCGTGTAGATATAATCAACTCTACTCTTGGAAAAGCTTTGGGTGGTGGAGCAGGTATGAGTGAATTCAAATTTACCATCTTGAGTGGTGTGTAAATACTGTACTTAAAAGGGAGGTCAATGGCAACCTTTAAGTTACCTGCTGTGGATGCTTGACTGCATAAATTGAGACCCCAAGACTATGATGAGGTACTGGTAGTAGTCTATATATTGTGTAACCTTTAATATAAGCAAGGAATTTAATAATATTATTTATGCTTTAAATATCAAAATAGGGGAGACACAACTTATACAAATTAATGCCAGTTTATATTTGGTTAATTAACTTTTCAAAAACAAAATTTGTTCCAACAAGTAAATCACTAGATAGGTAAGGTGACCAGTGGCAGATCTAGGGGAGGGGCCAGCCCCCCCCCCCCTCCTTATTTTGGGTAAAAAAAGAAGAAATGACAAGGCCAACAGGGCAAGAAAATCAAGACCACCCCCTCCCCTAACTAATTGATTTACTCCTATGTTCTGTAGGTGGTTACACAACAGGACCTAAACAGCTCATCCAGTTATTACGTCAGAAGTCCCGTCCTTATCTCTTCTCCAACACCCTACCTCCTCCTGTTGTGGGCGGGGCCAGTAAGGTGAGCTGCCCTGACATGGGCAGGTAAATTTCTCTGTCCCCTGAGGGTCATGTTTCTCATATGTACAAAGATGTCAAGTTTATTTATTTTTACATTTTATTTAATATTTCACTGATAAAAGGTACTCATATTAGAATCATCGACTGCTAGACTGCTCATCGACTGCTAGACTGGCTAGAGTCAAAAATTATTGCCAACAAGTCAGCCGAGCGAAGACGCTCGGCTGGCGAGGCGGCAGAGAATAGTGCCGCGCGAAGAATAGCTTATGCAAAAAAATTCTCGATCGGCCTTTGAAAGTGTAAGTGTAAGGTGTAACAATGGCTCAGTTTAGGCCAGGACGGAACTATTCAAGCCATTGTAGTTTTTAGCCAATCAGGAGGTGCGTTACATCCCGACTTGTCTCATGGAAGGTGATTGTTTTCTTGGCTGTTGTATCCAACTGTGAACAATTTCATAATCTCAAAACATATCGAACTAGGTGTTTCCTCTCTCACTTTATCGAACTGAAACTTCAACCGGGGAGCGTGCCCTTTACAAAACTCTTCTTCTAAATAAATTCGAATATTGAGGAAAACTGTTAAACAAGAGCAAATCCAAGACACAAAATCGACACGAAACCGAACCAGCGTCACATTTCACCACAGAATTGAACAAGCTTGTTCATGGATCGAACAGTGTATTCCTCTGTTTACCTATATCAAACTGAAAGTTCCATCGGGCAGCGAATTTTGAAAGAGTGTGTTCACCAGTCGAACCACTAGAGCAAATCCAGTGTTCAAAACACAAATCGGTATGGGCTGCCATCACCACCAAAAAGACAAACAATACAAACAGTCTAGCATAAACAGAAATGGTTTAAACGTCCTTTGTTACTTGGTACAGGTTATATGGAAATGATGCAGTTCCAATGCAGTTGGACCGGTTGTCTTTGGTGGAATGGGATACTCAACCAGTAAATGGTTCAGACAGTTTAGAAACTGTCTAGCCGCCCTTTTCAAAATTGCACAATGAAGACATAAATGATTCAGTCTAAATGTAATTAGTTTAGCTCCAGTTTGTTAAATGGTACAACAAAAAGATCTGGTCATGTCAAAGAACGAATAGGCTAGCTATCTCTGTTCAAGCGGCACAGCATAGTTTTAACTGGGCTAGAGTTATGTAAAATGGGATAGCGTTACATGAAATGGCAGAGCATTGCAACAATTGATACAGGGTAAGATGGAATAGCTGAGCATGAAATGGCACAGAGTCGAGCAAAACAGTTCAGCGTGATGTCAAATAAGTCAGCCCCGGATGAAATGGCACAGCATTTGGTGAAGTTATACAGCGTAATATCAAATAGCACAGCTTTGGGTGAAACAGCTTGGCATACATTCAGACGGTGCAGCCTAAGATCACGTACACAGCTCAGTGTGAAGTGGTACAGCGTAACATCAAATGGCACAGCGTTGCGTGAAATGGTTCAGCATACATCCAGACTGATTAGGGCAATAATAAGTGAGTGGGTTTTTGTGGTGAAATAATATTCCGTGAAATAACATAAGCATTTATTCTTGAACTGCAGCGAATTCATACAGCCTTGTGAAACGAAATAAATAAGGAAGGAGACTTCCAAAATAGGATGAAACCAGGTTACAGACAACTCGCTGGCAGATCACGTTGACTAGTATGACTGGATGAGTTCTCAATGTTTGGCGCCACAATTTCACAAGGGTGACGTCATACCAACCTCTGTCTCAATTTACTCTTGGCTGTTCCATTCGTGTTTGTATCTTTGGTGGTTTCGGTGCACTGATGTCACACCACCTAAACCCAGTTTCACGCTAGACGACTTCATGCAATACTCTATTATTTCAGATACTATGTTTCATGAATTGCATTGCTGAGCTACTTCTGAAAATGTTCCGCTCACTTATTATTGCCCTAATCAGTCTGGATGTATGTTGAACCATTTCACGCAATGCTGTGCCATTTGATGTTACGCTGTACCACTTTACGCCGAGCTGTGTACGTGATCTTAGGCTGCACCGTCTGAATGTATGCCAAGCTATTTCACGCAAAGCTGTGCTATTTGATATTATGCTGTATAACTTCACCAAATGCTGTGCCATTTCATCCGGGGCTGACTCATTCGACATCACGTTGAACTGTTTCGCTCGACTCTGTGCCATCTCATGCTCAGCTATTCCATCTTATCCTGTATCAATTGTTGCAATGCTCTGCCATTTCATGAAACGCTATCCCATTTTACTTCACTCTAGCCCAGTTAAAACTATGCTGTGTTGCTTGAACAGAAATAGCTAGCCTATTCGTTCTTTGACATGACCAGATCTTTTTATGTTGTCCCATTTAACAAACTGGAGCTAAACTATTTACATTTAGACTGAATCATTTGTGTCTTCATTGTGCCATTTTGAAAAGGGCGGCTAGACAGTTTCTAAACTGTCTGAACCATTTACTGGTTGAGTATCCCATTCCACCAAAGACAACCAGTCCAACTGCATTGGAACTGCGTCATTTCCATATAACCTGTACCAAGTAACAAAGGACGTTTAAACCATTTCTGTTTATGCTAGACTGTTTTTGTTTGTATTTTTGGTGGTGATGGCGGTCCATAAATCGAACCTGTTTGCCACAGAATTAAACGAGCGTATTCATCAATCAAACCAGCATGTTCACTTTCACTTAGACTTTGCCCATCATATTGTACTGAAAGTTCGACCGAGCAGAAGTGATACATTGCAAAACTCTTGAAATTCAGGGTACTCCTCGAATTCTCAACATCCTACTGGATTGCGTGACTAACGTTACCTGCCGGTAAACATGTTATAATTTTCTGTCGGTAATGTTTACAACAGAAGAGAACCAAAACTCCGTCATGTATTAATCAACCCCTTATTATGCCACAAATTATTTGCTCATTGGCACTCTATCGATAGGTATAGCTAGTATAATATATCAGTTGGCGGTCTGTTTTTCTCTTGAAATGAGGTAGGAATTATGGGGAGAGACATTTCAGACTAAAAGAAATTGGGACAACATATAGGTGTGGCACTCGTGAGAAGAATACCACCTCCCTATGTGTTTGTGCTCACAGGGCTAGATTGAGACTGACACTAAGAAAATATTGCCAGCAGTGTAGATGAAGACAAACAAACATGCTTGACCTGCATATCAATGGTAGAGTATGACCTTGCAACATAAAAAAGTTTTCCTTTTTTCCATTCTCAGTGTAATTGCTGATATCTTGATTTCATTTTTTTTTTTTTGCAATGCTCCAGGTGTTTGATCTGTTAATGAATGGCTCAGATCTGATCAAAAAAGTGTCTGACAACACTGTGTTATTTCGGACAAAAATGACAGCAGCAGGTTTCAACATCATTGTAAGTAGGTTAACTGTGAGTTTAAAGATTCAATCTCCTAGTCTATACTTTTAGTACATGATAAGTCTAATTGAGACTTGTTTTTTGGCATTATAGGGTGATGGTCACCCAATAACACCAGTCATGTTAGGAGATGCTCGGCTTGCTGTAGAGTTTGCTGATGAAATGTTAGGTGTGTGTATATTACCAGAGGCCAAATGTTGTCTTTGAAATTGATGGAGATTTGCCACTCGGGCAGATTTATCGATCCTAAACACCTGTCATCAATATCAGTAATCCTGTAGCTCTTCCAGACCTCTACTTTCATCCGTCCGTGTGACCTGTAGCTTCCTTTTTATCTGGGCTAGGGGCATCGTTTCTATTGTATCCTCTATTGTTTCATTCTCCAATCACAGACCATGTCTGGAAAGCTACAGGCTTGCTCATCAATATAAGTATATTATAGTAGTGTATGAAAGATTATCATAACATTCTAATTTTTTTTAAAAAAAGTTCATTTCATGTGATATATCAGGGCTCAAGACTAACGGTAGCCAACTAGCCACAGACTAGTAAAAATCCATTTTGGCTAGTGGTTTTTGTGCTTCACTAGCCATTATGGCTAGTGAAAAATATGTGAGCACTGGAGGCCCAGAGGAAACCAATTAAAAGTTAATTTCAAATTTCTCAAGAAACGAAATTGAGTCAGAGCATGCAAAATATACTGTCATATGTAATTTATTGGCCCAAAAAATAATTTTAATTTCTGAAAATGCGAATCAAAGAATGATTGCCTTTTTTGTTTGTTTTTCCCCTCAGTAAAAAGCAAAGAACGACAAACTGCTCGTCGCTAATAATAAATTATGCCTGAAATCTTGCAGAACTCTAGGGATCATGATGTTTGAAAAATTTGCAGTAGTTTGAAAATTTGAATGATGCCTTTATAATATTGATGCCTATGTTTGCAGTTTGTAAATAAAGTTAAGATGGAACAAACTACTCTGTTCATCAGAAATCGTGAATCGGCATTTTGAAAGAAAGGAATGTTTTTCGATGGTAAGTTGCGCAGTTCTGTGAAAATTTCTCACTGAAGCGAAAACTTTGGCTTTCATTGTTGTGCGATGCCTATGATTATAAAATGGATGCATATGGTTGCAACGTATAGCAATAAGCTGGAACTAATTATTTTTTTCGAGAAAATGGTGAATCGGTATTTTGAAAGCAAAGAATGTTTTTTAGTGCGCCAGTTCCGAAGTTTTGATGGCGGTTGTGTGATAACCAAGGGCATGAAAACTTTGTGCTTGCCAGTTGTTCATTCAAAGCATACTGTAAGCTATACAGGCTAGCATTTACTTGACTTGAATCGATGATGGATATTAGAGCATACTGGCTAGTGAAAAATTTGTTTTGGCTAGTGAATCAAACCTGTCACTAGCCACTGGGCTAGCAAGGTTAAAAGTTAGTCTCGAGCCCTGATATATTTTATCAATATTTGTATACACCAACCATTAAAATAGACACTGTTGGAAACTGAAAATGTGTCTTGTTAGGCCAGAGTGTCTGGCTTGTAGCATGTATGAGCTCAAGAGATGTTAGTGCTTGTATGTGGCTAAGGCCGCAACTAAGTGGCTGTTTATATATGTTTGGTGTCCGATAGTGGAAGTTCTCTGATTGGTTTGTTTATTGATTAATTGAGTGGCTACCTGCCCTGATTGATTAATTAAATGATTGAATGACTGAATGTCTGATCAAATGACTGAATGCTTGAATGATTGAATGATTAAATGATTGAATGCTGGAATGCTTGAATCAGTGAATGACTGGCTGGCTGAATGACTGGCTGGCTGATTGACTGACTGGCTGAATGACGGAATGAATGAATGAATGAATGAATATAATTCATTTTTTAAACATTAAAATAAAATATGTGAATTTCCTGTAAGATTTTTCTTTAAAAAATGTTATAGCATGTATACCATGCTTACCCATTAGGCAAACAATGATTGGTAAGAACCAGTAATTAGCCCACCTGCAAAATCTACTTACAAAAGGCTCTGGGACATGTCATTCCTTTATGTTTATATAAGTATTTTCTCATTCTGTTACAGATGGCTGGTTAGCTGATAATTTCACTGAATTCTAATAGTTCTGCAGACTCAATTAATTTCATTTCCCATTTCTCATTTGCAGAGCGTGGAGTGTATGTGATAGGTTTCACCTTTCCTGTTGTTCCCAAGGGTAAGCTTTCTTATTATTTTGGATAACATTTTCTCTCAGTGGAACAATTTTCCAATGACTAGGCAGCAATGTTAACAATACAAAAAGATCATTAATTCAAGTATAATTCCAATCAATCATTGCCGCTAAACACAAGACAGTACACTGTGCAGAAAAGATCCTGACCCCAAAATATTTATAGCTTACATTAAATTTTATGGGCTCAACCTCTCCTGAGCTAAGGAATTTAAAAATAACTCTCAATAGAGATACATTTTTTAATTTACAAAACTTGTTTCGACATTCTCATGTCATCTTCAGTTGCAAATGAGGTTTTAACGGTTAAAAGCTCATTTGCAACTGAAGATGACATCAGAATGTTGAAACATGTTTTGTAAATTAAAAAATGTCGTATCTCTATTGAGAGCTATTGTCACTCTGCTGTCTTTATGTCTGTTTGGAAATTTAAAAATGCCATTAAATAAATATCATTTGGTAAGTAAATTCAGCCCAGCTTTTGTGAAGTGAACACGAATATCCCCTGGAGACTCGAGTGCAGCTGATGAAGGAAGGTTGAACCAGTAACAAAGAAAAAAATCAGCGAAGAAATTTCAATGAGAATAAAGTTCACATTTCTTTCCTTTTCCCTGACTCTGAGTATTAGGGGCTGGATATAAAATGCAAGATAAGCACCTGTACGAGCTCTGCATTAAACTTTCAAACTTAAGGGTAACATGGTTTTTTTGGTGCTTTTAATAAACAATTTTATTACTTTATTACAGGTGAAGCTAGGATACGCGTCCAGATTTCTGCCGCCCACAGTACAGAGGAGATTGAACGTTGTGTTGATGCTTTTATTGATGTTGGAAAAGAGAAAGGAGTGATTTAAGTAAAATTTATTTAAATCTCTCTCTTCTCTTTCCAATGTCAACAAAAGCATATGAATAATTTTAAAAAATTTGAATTGAATTGCTCAAAAAAATATATTCTTTGAGCATTCTACATAAACTGATAAAAATGTTTATTGTCAGTACAGGTAATTATTTGCAACAAAGGACTGTAAACTTTCACGCATGAAATACATGAGGCAGTCTGAGTTCTGCATTGGCTCAGGTCACTGCTATTACCAAAGAAAACTGTGTTATACAATTGCAATATAAATTATTCCTTGTAATGATAAGCCAGATTTCTTTAGGCATACTCTGAAAAAAAAATTGTTATAGTAAGTAGTTAATTGTAATAATAATGCTTAATTATTACTAACGTAAAGTGAGAACACCTAGGAATGCTGAAAAAAAAATTCTGGGAATAGTTTTTTCTCTCAATTTAAGGATGGACATGCCGGTATGTTTTTGATTGAGAGAGACAGGCAGACTCCTTGGTATGCCTGTTAATATATATTTTCTGCAGGTGCAAAATGTCTTCTAAATATATCGGTGAGGCTGCAGTGCAAACATTATTTTGGCTTATTATTTCATACAACTCTTGCGTGCATATTTTGCTTACAGGAATTGTTTGTGAGTGAGCAACATCATTATTATCCACCCACTCAAAAATACAGTAAAACTTTGTTTCCAAATACTATTCAGGGCTCGAAATTAACTTTTTGGAGTACTGGTCCATTGTCCACTGCATTCAGATTTTCACTGGACAAAATGCAAGTTGTACTGGCCAGGTGCTGGAGCACTTAACATTTTCAGAAATTGTTAGTACAAAGTTCTTGCAAGCTTTGTCATTGCGATAAGTTTTCCCTAAGTCCACACCGTGTTTCATTTCAAGTCCACACAGATTTTTTGAGTTATTTTTTTGGAAAAAAATACCTCTTAGTCGGCGCGTTGGGTATGTTATGGGCAGGTGGATCAGTGAGAGATGTATGTATGTCACACCAATCAGAGTGGATCTACTATTAAACACCAATCAAATTTCTTGTTGTAAAGTTAAATGGTATGTGAGAAGATTTGATCCCGATTCAATTGAAAACGGCCATATTTATTCTTCTGTAAAAGAGGAGGAAGTATTCATATATTGGGTTTACCTCGACATTTTCTGTGGGTTAGGCTGAGGATTTTGTGGGCGGGTTTGATAGTCATTAGCAATTGGATAATCAGTCGAAGAAACATATAGTGTTTGGGATACGACTGCGAGCATGCGATGAAGGGTGACCTTTTTTTCATTATATTAGGTTTTGAAATAAATGAGTATTAGCCGTTCTACTACTGTTGTTGTGGTTTTTATGATGGAAACAATTGTATTTAAGGGGGCGGAGTACACCAGTGGGAATGTGAAGGGGTTGTGACCAGGTTCGAATCGTTTGCGTGTTGTAGTGAAACCTAAATCGAGGGCGAGTCGTTGATTTCAGCATCCATTGATCCGTTTCAGTGATAAATTTCAACGAGAAAAGCGAAGAGACTACGATTAATTTCCTCAACAGAACAAAAAGAAATTATTCTATGACGATTTTACATTTATAATGGTTCTTTTTTACGACTAGGATAAGAAGATACGTTATAAATGAAACTTAATCTTTTCTCGTCAGTGTTATCAGAGTTAATTTTTCGCTTTATCAAATTAATAGCGAGCACAAATTGTAGTAGAAGGAAAAGAAAAAAATTCTTGTTTAAGATATCTAAATTGAGGTATACTATGAAGTCTTGGGTGTTCTATGATTGTATTAAGAACAAGGACTTGGTGACTGAATAATAACGACTGACGACTGACGTGTACATGTTGCCGGTTGGTGATTTTTAGTCCGGTTTGGAGGGGATTGTGACAGTTACATAGTATACACTGGGTTGTTTAAGTGTAATGATGGTTAGTTATGAACGAGACGAGTTTTGCGTTTTGAAGTAGTTCATGAGGCAGTAGTAAACAAATGGGAAGAGAAATTTTATTTCAGGTTACAAAGGGTAACTTGATACTTTTGTTTTTCACAACGAGTAAATTCAATTAGAGGTCACGAATCGTCGCTTCTAGTTCAAAAGACATATTTTAGAGATGAGACTATTAAGATTTGAAACAGTTTTAACGTTTATAAAATAAGTGGAAGTGA
This sequence comes from Catalaphyllia jardinei, assembly GCA_022496165.2. Lineage (NCBI taxonomy): Eukaryota > Metazoa > Cnidaria > Anthozoa > Scleractinia > Caryophylliidae > Catalaphyllia > Catalaphyllia jardinei. The sequence continues at coordinate 34,593,687 of CM042746.1, read as the reverse complement.
CAATTGCTTTGTTCTTGTGTGCAAATGTAACGAGATACTTTTATTTTTAGCTACAAAGGGTAATCTGACACCCTTGTTTTTCACAACGGAGTAAATTCAATTAGAGGTGATGAATCGGGAGCACTTGTTTCCCCGAGATGTTTGCTATTTTTAGTTAGAAATGGTAACTTGACACTTCCGTTTTTCACAAGGGAGTAAATTGAATTAAAGCTGACGAATCGTCACCATTTGTTCCCATGAAATGTTTGACCAAACAAAACGAGATATTGCTTTTTTTAGTTACCAATTTGTTTCCAGGATATTAAACAGAAAAGAAGTTAACATGTTGGACAGCTTTTAGGTGTCTGCAGCAGCGGTTTAATATGGTTAATTCATGGACATTTTATGATATTCGTTTCAGTCCGAGATCTTTTTGTTAAAGGTAAAAAAGTATGAAAACTGTTCAAAATAATGTTCTTATCTTATAAGATCGTATGTACATCAGATTCTCAGTTTCTTTCTTGCTCTACATTGTAGCCAAAAAGCTTGTCAAGTTAACTAAATTATCACCGGAAAGAGTCACTTAAATGCTCCTAGTTTCATAACCTTTTAATAAAAAAAATAACTCTTGCACGCCTTGCGTGCCTATGTTTTTCATAAGTAGTGAGCGACAGCTCTAATTTAGCCACAAAGTAGGCAATCTCAAACAACTTTTTGAGTTTATTTTGAACCTCCTCGGACACAATCTGGGCAGCTCTTGCTTAAGGGGCAGCCGCTGGGTTTTTTTTGGGCACGGCGGGGTTTGACAACATTGTCGTGACCAGTTGGGATATCGTGGGATCGAATTGTATCGATCTTTAAATTTGTACATCCCCCGGGGTACATCCTCCAGTAACAAAGGAAGACAAAGCATTTGACAGGTTGCCATACTCACAACACCACAAGCAAAACATTTTCCCATCATCATAGTCCAGACAAGGATACAACTGCTTCCACTCAACTCTGAATTTTCGTAACGTAGTCGTAACCTTTTCTATGGAAAGCCATAACTTTCTCATGTGGTTTTTAATCATTATTTTACGTGGTTTCTTCATTATGTGTTGTAGTTACTACATTATGTTTTGTGGCT
>CM042746.1:34488432-34551421 GCA_022496165.2 Catalaphyllia jardinei | reverse complement strand
AATCAGTCAGTCAATCAGTTAATCAGTCAATCAATCAATCAGTCAGTCAGTCAGTCAATCAATCAATCAATCGATCTATTCCGTATTTCATATGCGAGACTCCCCCCATGGGCGCACATCATCGCAAGGTCTATTACGTCTGAGACTAGCAGTAATCAAAGATTATGAGTGCGTTCGACGCCGTATAAACTTTTATACAGATACCTTAAATGATTTCCCTAGCTGACTTTCAACCTCTAAAAACCAACCTTTTTCATCAACAACCGGAGTTTTAAAGAAAGATATTTCAGTGACAAATTCCATGCCATTCTGATTGAACAAGTCTCGGTACAAACTACGTTGCGTGACGGCGCCAGGTTCCGACTCACAAGTTTAATAAGGCTAAAATATTTACGTCACTCTTCAGATTTCGCGCTAAATATTTTCACATTATTAACTTGTAATTTGTATATTTTTACGAACATCATTCTAAGCAGGAAGCTCAAATATAAGTACACATTTGCAATCGCGTGCTCGTTCATCGTAAACAAACTCCGTGTGACTGATTCGAGAATTTCCGCTGGCCTGATACAAAGTATACAGTATTTACATTTCCGTTCCCTGGCTCAGGTTCACTCTTACGCATCTTATAAAATAAACAAGTTCCCCGTGAGCCCGAACGAACGTTTAAATAACATCATACCACAGGGCGCCCATACAAGCAGTGTGACTGTTTACGTTTATGTTCGAAATATAAAGAAATGTATGGGAGAATATTGGAGTTAATATCGTAAACGTATATCGAGAAATGTCTAAGTTAAAGCTCAAAATAAATGTAAACCCACCTAAGTTGTTGTGCATTGTCGTTTCTGTGGCTCTAAATGGCGAATTTGAGTGATTTGGTGGGTTTTGCGTTGAGTGTTACTATACGTTATAAGGAGACAAGGGTGGAAAGCTCGTTTTCGACCGATCCATCGCGAAGCCGATTTTCACCCAGAAATTAGAATCGCCCGGCTTCCAAATCGAACACCAGATAAACTGAAAGGTTGACGCTTCTTCTCGTGGCATTGAATCGAAGATCCATTCAAAATGCAAGCACTAACCGCCAAATAATTTTCGAGAAATGCAGCTTTCGAAGCGATCAGCATCCGCGGCACAGATTTCGTGTGCCAGGGAGCAACCGTCGCGCTTTTTGCTCCACGCTGATTGTGGAAGGGGAGACAGGGGCAAATTCGTGCCAGAGATTCATCAACTGACTAGCCCGGAGTGAGGCTTATGGCGCGTGATGGAAACCCGACACGATGAGCTTAAATAAGATTAGCTCTAAAACATTTGGATATTTTAAGCTTCAGCTTACCATGCCTTTAGGCCAAAGGGATATAAAAAGCGAAGGAGAAGGTCCATAGCTTTTTCTTTCCTTGTCGACATCCAGATTTGTCTCTTTCCTTAACGAAGAAAACATCGCCGGTTCAATGGTTAGTTCTCTTTACCGTCCAGCTTAATCACAAGTAAGTTACGGAAACCCGACACGACGGAAACACTCTTTGTTCGCGTAACTTACTTGTGATTATTTTCGAATTCCGGCTTACAAGTTACGTCGACAAGGAAAGAAAAAGCTATGGACCTTCTGCTTCGCTTTTTATATCCCTGTAGCCTAAAGGCATGGTAAGCTGAAGCTTAAAATATCCAAATGTTATAAAAGCTAATCTTATTTAAGCTCGTCATGTCGGGTTTCCGTCACGCGCCGTAAGCCTCACTCCGGGCTAGTCAGTTGATGAATCTCTGGCACGAATTTGCCCCTGTCTCCCCTTCCACATGATGCATTTATAAGAGGGCATTGTTGAGCTTCATCCAATCAGCGTGGAGCAAAAAGCGTGACGGTTGCTCCTTGGCACACGAAATCTGTGCCGCGGATGCTGATCGCTTCGAAAGCTGCATTTCTCGAAAATTATTTGGCGGTTAGCGCTTGCATTTTGAATGGATCTTCGATTCAATGCCACGAGAAGAAGCGTCAACTTTTCAGTTTATCTGGTGTTCGATTTGGAAGCCGGGCGATTCTAATTTCTGGGTGAAAATCGGCTTCGCGATGGATCGGTCGAAAACGAGCTTTCCACTCTTGTCTCCTTCTTATAACGTATAGTAACAGTCAACGCAAAACCCACTAAATCGCTCAAATTCGCCATTTAGAGCCACAGAAACGACAATGCACGACAACTGAGGTAGGTTCACATTTATTTTGAGCTTTAACTTAGGCATTTCTCGATATACGTTTACGATATTAACTCTTCAATATTCTCCCATACATTTCTTTATATTTCGAACATAAACAGACACACTGCTTGTATGGGCTCCCTGTGATCATACTATTGAATATAATACTATTCAGCCTCAAAATCTCACGGCAAAAGTATCCAACGCTACCTCTGTGATCGAGAGCGCATTGGAAAGAAAGTCCAAAGTCTACATGGCCTGCTCACGTGCTCACATGTTCGTCACAAGTATTATCACATGTCTCAGTTACGGTATCAGTTTACTGGCCGTGACCATAGTTAATAACTATGTCGTGACATGCCCCGGCAAAAATAAAGCGGGGTGGCCATTTTCGTGCCCTTACAGGAATGTGGGTTTTCCAGACAATAACCTTACACAGGACAACCAGCTCTGCAGAGTCACAGGCAAAAATTGGGATTGCGTTCCACTTCGTCGAACGCAAATACGGGTAAAACTTTAACCCAAGTATACCAAATTCCCAGGGGGATTTTGCTGCGTAACTGACTTTCACTCGCAAGAGATTCTTAACAATGTCGCCCACATCTACAGAAGCCCCCTCCCTTCAACCAATGCCCACAATGTACACAAATTGAAAGTTTATTCTCTTAGAAACTGTGAGTATATATCCTACAAAATGCTTCTTCGTTTTGTAACAACGTTTGAATTCCAGCAAAATATTGTCGGTCTACTGAACAAGCACCGGTCTAGCAAGTGCTTTTACGTCATGCATGGTGTTCTCAGTCAAATGCCTGTGAGAAAAAAGAAAAACTGTTATTAGAACTAGTTGATTACCTGGTAAATGAGAAAGTTTTAGATTTATTTTCGACATCTGCATTTGAAAAGACTTCACATATCAGCCTCACTTGCAAGCTAGTTCCAGTCCTATACAGAGAACACGAGATTACAGGTATCCAAAAATAAGACACAAACAGCAGTGATAAACATGTTGAATATGTACATTTTATGACTTGACGTTTCGTATGTACATACATTTTCAAAAGTAACCGTTGAAATTTAAAACAGCTATTTATATATAATAAAGGTGAGGGGACTGGAACATAGATTAAGCAAATACTTAACAGTAAAATATAAAATTAGTACAGATTAATAAAGCATCAGCTTTTCACTTCCGACGTTGACGTTGAAAGCTGGCTCAAGTTCTTGAATAAAAAAGGTTTCTTTTATTTTACAATGATAGTCTGTTTTGCCCTTCGCTAAAATATCAAAATGATCCCACTTGTTGTTATGTCCAGTGGCCTTGACGTGGTCAGCAATGGCTGAAGTATTGTCATTTTTAGCGAGGGCCTTAAAATGTTCGGTTTTTCTATCGTGAAGCCTTCGTTTAGTTTTACCAATGTAAAAAGCATTACAATCCCAACAATTTGCTCTGTAAATAACTCTGGATTGTTGTGAACGATTAATGTGGTCCTTGTAAGGAAAGAAAGATTTTATGCACCGAGTGCTCTGAAAAACGATCTTCAAGTTAACACAAGAGTAAAATTTGTACACACAAGATTTCAGGCGTTTAGCGACTTGGTTGCTTTGCAAACCTAAGTAGGGGAGTAGGATAACGATATCTTTCTTAGGAGCTGTAGACACAGGGTTGCTATGCTGATGTCTGTTTTTGTTCAAAACATCGTTGATATGATAGTTAATTATGCCTTGTGGGTAGCTGTTCTGAAGAAGGAGCTTTCGAAGATCATTGAGTGCAGATTGTAGCAAGGAGCCAGATGAACAAAGACGGTAGTAGCGATAAGTGAGGGAGCGGATGAGATTTATTTTGTACTACCGATGATACGATGGCCCAAGAACAAAAGTATTTACGTTACAGGTATCCACTTTCCTTACAACTGGACAACTACGTCATTCGCGCGTCAATTACATGAGCTTTAATGGCTTTCTTATGGTTGTAAAAAGTAAGGAAAATTCTACTCGAATTGGTTATTGCTAAGTAATAAATTGGACATCTTGTCGCACAATTCAAGGAGAAATGGTGCCGTTATTTTGCTCTACTCAGCCCAATTACTATCACTTATGAATGTCATGCAATAAATTTGAAAAAAATTAGCATTTCTCTAACAATCTGTTGTTGGACCTACCAGTCTGAAATTTCTTTCTTGTTCTTTTCTTCTCGTCTCACTCAGTCGGGCAATCTCATCAACTTTTCTTTGAAGTATTCCTGAGAAGAAATTTAATAATTAAAAGCATTGCTAGAAAGTTAGCACTAGCCAATGACTGACTTCAAATCGCACAAGCCACACTTAACTAAAACATTCTTGGCCAAACTAAAAATGGAGCTAACATTGTCATTGTCCTATTAAATTGTCTTATTATCTTCCTAAGGTAAGAACAAACTACGGGAAATTCAAATATATTCATTTTGAAATGAAGATTTCAAATATTCCTCCTCCTCTCTCCTAACTTAAATCCAATCTGAAAGAGCATCTTATTAACAATAATTATTAACGAATTTTACTAATGACTTCAAACAAAGTATTAGTCATAGGATATCCGATAATAGAGCCATATAATTTATTTCATGCTAATCTCCTTATTTATGTTTTCCTTTCTGTTTAAGTCGCCTCTACCCGCCACGACTAGCTGAGCTGTATGCGAGCAGAGGAAGCTGGTGTGTATATTTCTGTGAGAGAATAAATGAATGAAAGAATGAATGAATGAAACTTTCATTTATTGTATTGAACTTTTCTGTGTTTATTTAGTTAGCTACCGACTACAAATTGTAACATATGTAATTAACTGGCAACCTGGCATTTTTAAGTATTTCAAGTTGTTTCAGATCATCAGTTACCCTAATTTTAATTTAATTAATATTCATACTACTATGTAATTTAATTAAAAAAATAAGGGATAAATAAAACTGTTGTCATTTATCAAAGCTAACTTACCTGAGTTTTGATCAATCCACTGTAAAGAATTCATGTGAGCATTTAATATCTTTGCTATCTGTGCAATCTTCAGGCAAAAACAAAAACAATAAGCACTTTAATCTAACAGTTCCCCTCTCCATCCAGTATGTTGGAATGTATCAATAAAACAAAGCTTAGGTTATTCTTTATACTTCTACCAGCCGGCAGAAAACACAGATTGCTCCATACAACTGAACTAGGTGTTCAACCCTCAAGAACATTGGAGACGTTTAGCATTGGAACTTTTGTGGCAAACGCGACAGCTTCAGTGACGCCATAATTCGAGAAGGACTAAGGATAGTTTTACACATCATCCAAATCTTGTTCCCAGGGTCTCTCTCTCCTTCCTGACCCAAGAGTGACAGGGACCCTGGGAAAGAGATTGGGCAATAGTTGAACTTACCGGGTCATCTGTGTCCTGCTGCTGTGTGTTGGAGGTGTTAAGATGATCAATGATTGTCTTGAGGTCCTGGACCATTTGCTTCAACTGTCCGTCAATGTCCTTTGCCAACTTGTAACTGAGCATTTAAAAAAGTGATTCAAATTCAACTCAAAGTTAATGGAAAATCAAAGGGCTCTTATGAGCCAACTCATTCATGCTCTTAGCCATGAAATGACTTAAGTGTTTATTGTGTATTATAGTGTTTAACAATGTTGGTGGTGCATCAATAAGCATCAAGCTTCTTCCTGACATGTATCTTAGCTATCAGCAGGCTTACAATTGATTGATTGGGGACATGAATCATTTGTGTACAATAGATTAGGACAATATAGCATCATTCTGTATGTTTTGTTGTCAAGCATTTGAGTTCATTGTTTAGCAAATGTTGTGTCATCTAAATGAAGTGAAAGCCTCATCCACTGTTTGCTTGTTACAGTTTATGTATGATATTTTATTCAGAGAAAATGTAAGTGATTAGTGCAACATTTATCAGTCAACCTTGAGAAAGCTTATGTAACTGTTTTAAACATGTACCATGTTACAAAAAAATACAGGTCTGAATGAAACTAAAGGAGAATATTCTGTATCACATGCATCATATTAAGCCTATTTTGTTAGTTTGGTTGCTTGCACAGTGGGAAGGTTGAGCGGACGGAGAAAAGCATACATGCACACAGACGTAACTGACCAGTTACTTTATATATTACTAGCTACAACATAGTCTCTTGGAGTGCTATTGAGGCTTGTGCCACTTGAAGTCCAATAAATACATATTATCATATTATGATATTCAAGAGCAAAATGTCTTGTTCACAGCATTCTGCAAATTTGGGTTGTGTATCATTTACACAGAAAAGTTTTTTCTTGTCAACGATTTGTGTAAATGATTAGCATAAATGCTTGATGGTAAGTTTTGTTCAGATTGGTCACATACCATTAACTCAAAAAACTCTTAATATTCAACAAAAGTTTAACCTGATAACAATTCCAAAATGGTGGTGAAGAAGTTTCACAACAACATTTGGATATTAGGTAGTCTGACAGTTCATTAACACTAAATAAATCACTTTATTCAAGGGTCAGTCTTGATTTCTGGTGGTGTAAAATTTTCAAAACAGCATTTCAGTGTGTATTGTGTAGTCCAGGATGTAGTGGTATTATATGTACCAATGTTTTATATTTCAATGAATAAGAGACAGTCATAATGACTATGTCAATATTTGAGGTGAGTTGGTTAAAGCTATGATGATGAGCTACAAATTGTACATCAGTTATCTACTGGTTAAATGTTCTTGAGTCATCATTGTCATTCTTCATTTGACTCATGTATCACTGTTCATAATAATTACTTATTACTTTTTTATTATTATTAAAAAATTGTTATGGGTAGCCAGGAATAATCCAGTGGATATAACATTAATTGCTGCTCCTGAAATTAGATAGATAAAAAAGATGAAGACCTAAATAAAAATAATTTGGGAGATACCAGAAATAGGGCAGATCCCTTTTTAGTTGACCCCGGGGCCTAGCAGGACAAGAGTCTTGAGTGAAAGCAAACACACTGCAGATAACTCTGATCAACTCTGTTTCAGGCAATCTAAGATACTAAATTGATTATTTACCTGCATTTCGATCCCATTTGGGTGATTACAATGGTCACCAAATGTTACACAGCTTTTAAAATTGTCAGTTTTGGTATCATGGTTAGATTCATTAAACCTGATGTCTTGTTTTGCCTCATTACGCGTGTAACACACGAGCAATGATAATCAGAAACGAAGTACAGATACCATTTCACTTTATGCATTTCAGGATATCATCTGTTACTGATATTATTCGACTTAGGGCCATTGTTATAACGCAAAAGTAGTCAATTGGCATTTCAATGGAACTAGCAGTTTCATAACGTTGTAAATATTGCTGAATGGAGCTTTATAGCAATTGTCATGCAGGGATTGTAAACCTGGCAATTATTTCTGGACTCCTAGTCTGAAATAGACTTTAGTTTAGTTATGGATCATTTCGAGTTGACGCGTGGGCTGTAGGTTTTGCTTAAAGCATATTCAAACAATTAAAGAAGGCAATATTTACTCACCAGAAATCGCAAAAGCTGGAAATCAAAATCCACAATGGCTGCCTTGAGCTGAGGAGCTTGCACTCATCAAGCCCATAATGGAGGCCAATGAATCCGACAAACATCTTAAAACAGTTTGGTCTCTACAAATTCTAGAATTTTTCAACATTTCTAATCAAATTCACTCGATGTATCAACTAAGTATACATCCCATCTGGCGGTGTCAGCGTGGACAACATTCCTTAAAATATGGCTGCCTTCTTGGGCATGTAACACGAGATGGAAGGAAGGGTAGGTACGCGGGCTCATTTTCGGAGAAAAAAAGAAATATTTAAAAAAATATATAGATATGTTTTGGACTAATTATCTTTACTGAATGCATAAATTTAAGAATAAAAATTCTCTTGCGGTGTTTTGCAATCATCCAGAAGGTGATGTCTGCTATTCGCAGCAAGTTGGCTACTTGCTCAGTGGCTGATCAAATCTAACCAATTTGTTACGTCACTCCTGCTATTTTTGCTAACGCCATCACATCCGTCTACACAGATTCTGCTAATTATCGAGTTCATATTTTCCCGTGCAGTGAAGTTGATGTGATGAAATAATTCATATTTGAACTGCGGTTATAGATGCAAGTGAAGTATGATCCTCGCAGTAAATTTTTCAATTTAAGCAATTGGAAAGAAGAAGCCTGAAAAAAAAAATCAGGGCTTCAACTCCTTACGGGAGATATGAACTCAATAAATTGACCTTGCTCCCAATGTGTGGCTTCATAGCTCAGTTGGTAGAGCATCGCACCGGTATCGCGGAGGTCATGGGTTCGAATCCCGTTGAAGCCCTGATTTTTTTCAGGCTCCTTCTTTCCAATTGCTTAAATTGGAAAATTTACTGCGAGGATCATACTTCACTTGCATCTATAACCGCAGTTCAAATATGAATTATTTCATATACACTTTACATCATTTCACTCCTTACGGGAGATATGAACGCAATAAATTGACCTTGCTCCCAATGTGTGGCTTCATAGCTCAGTTGGTAGAGCATCGCACCGGTATCGCGGAGGTCATGGGTTCGAATCCCGTTGAAGCCCTGATTTTTTTCAGGCTTCTTCTTTCCAATTGCTTAAATTGGAAAATTTACTGCGAGGATCATACTTCACTTGCATAATGATTATGTTTATCTATTCACCACCATCAACACCACGGATAACACAAAAATCTATTTAAATGACATTGCATCTTTCCTATCTTAACTATTTTAAAACATAAACAAGTAGTCTGTATGAGAAGAAAATGCTGTTAAATACTTCTCAAATATCTTTTCTTGTTCCAGAGATATTCAAGTTTTTAAAATATGCAAATCAGTCAGGTGATAATGTCATTCACTCAACCAAACTTTGATCAAATACGAAAAAAAGATATCTCAGCCAATTTGTGTCAGAAATGTTTGATACTTTGCAGTACGATTTTACTAATTGTGCTCCACAATTTGAGCTTAACAGTTTTGTTACCATGACAACATACTGGGTTCCAGACCTCCCCAATATTGGAGGCATTTTTGACCATCTTTGGCGTTCCATTTTGATATTTGCAAATGGTGCCTCATATGCATGATCCAGCAAGCATATGAATATGCTAGCTCAAGTTTTCTGGCCTCATAATTTACACTTTGAGCATTCCTTGGAGCTAAAAGTCATCTTGAAGCAAATTCGTTTTCTCTACTTCAAAGCTGTTTTAAAAATACACAATGTAATTTACACATAAGATTTCAACTGATTTTAGAAGTTCATAACTCTTCTAGTATACCAATCTCTTGACGAATAAGAGGTTCTAAAGAAAGAGCTACATGTATGCTATGGGTATACGATATCTAATGGCTAGTTTGGCTGGTGAAAATTAAGCACACTGGATGAAAAATTATAAAGGGTATTTTGACCAGTTGCGCTATTTTTAGATGGCCGAGCAAAAACGGGCCAAACTAGCCATTTCAGTAAGGTATACCCATTGCATAGCTCTTTCTTTAGAACCTTTTATTTGTTGAGAGGTTTGTATACTAGAAGAGTTATGACCCCCTAAAGTCAGTTGTTGAACTTTCACATGTAAACTAAATTGCAACAGCCTCTCATTCACCAGGTGTATAAAAGGATACCACCTATAAAAAATGCCGGTGAGAAGGGTGTAACTTGGGCCAGTATCCCATCTGAATGGCAGTGGGAGATTCCCAATTACTTCATAGTACAGCAACCAGCGAGAATAAATTCTAGTAGCAGGACCAAGGGCCTAAGGGATATTAAAAGTTATAGACCACAAGCTGATTCCCACTCCCTACTTCCCCTTTTCACTAAGTCCAACTGCATGAAATCTGATGACACACTCTTGCCACTGGATTTTGCAAGGTATGTTTTCCTCTTGTACTTTTTTCGCACTTTGCTTGATAGACTAAGCATAAAGGGGAACTTATCGTAGTATATCTCAGTTATTATGCAATACATGTAACTATGCTACAGTGACCTTGCTATTTTGACCTGGCAGAATCCATGTTATAACCAGTACTAGCCAGTCAGTAAGCAGTGCATAAAGTATCATAATGTATTATCGCGTGCATCACTGCCGAACAAATCTGAAAAAATTCTTTACCAAGGTCCAAAGATCTGGAATTCCCTTCCTGTTAAAATCACTTCTTCGTCAAATTTTCCCAATTTTAAGAAAAAAACTGCTAGCGGTTTTAGTAAAATAAGTACTGAACTGGCAAAGCTGCACACTGTAGCACTATCGATGTGACCGTATTGTTATGTATGAGGTGGTCTCAAGCCTGGTGGTTTCTAGAGGCCCATACATTGATATACTTGTAAATAATTAATATATATCAGGTAAAAAAGGCAAATAAACTTAATCTTAAAACAAAAACCTTATCACTTACGTGAAGTCTCTCTCTTTATCAGCCTGCTGAAGCTGTCTGCTGCCTGAGGTACTAGCACTCAAAGCCTCTTCCAGCGGCTTTAGCATTTCCTCTAATTCTTGCTGCTGTGCCATTATGAAGTCCAACTCCTGGTCAAGTCTAAGAAAAAAATTAGATACTCTTGTTATCAAACCATAAGGTCTGGATGTAAGGTTTTGGACTCTTCAACACCTGCGCCCCTGCACCCCCACTCCACTCATTGTAATGACCTGTTGTAAGTGTAAAGTGTAAAGAACCAAGAAAGTATGATACTCCTATAGACCAAGTGAGCAAATACCGCATTAGTTACCGCATGGATTAAGTATTATGGAACCCCCTTAAAAAAGAAACAGCAGAGATGGTAGAGGTGCAAAATACATGAATTACATGATCTCTGGTACATGTACCTGCCTGCAGCTTGTGTCCCCACAGGACTTGTCATTCTCCTAAACTACAGTCACTTGTGTTTCGGTAACTCAATAGAAACACAGTTATTTTTTCTATTTCTTAAATATTATTTGTTGACCTTTTTTGTTCTGCTTTCACATTCTCCACACCAGCATTTAATTCAGTTATCTGCAAAATGAAAAAATATTTTATTCATGAGTTATAAATTGCATGGTGAAATTTTAATATCAGTATGATAAATATCAGAATATGCCCACTGACTTGACCTGTTCCAAGAAGCAAACAGCTTTCTCAGCTAACCAAGCTCAAAGAAAAGAGCATCACAGCAGAACAAACAACATCTAAGTAGAAAACCATCTGCACCTTTTCAAAGTCAAATGAACACTGTTGTCTGTATCATCACTCCCATATTTCCACACAAAGCCTATTTGTTTGAGAGTGCAATAATTCTACTGGCATGCTAGTCTGATCAAATAATCAATAAGATCTGTTTTTCAAGGTAAAATGCATTGTTCAAGAAAACATCCGTACACTCTCCATGGAGAGGTTTGATTAGAAAACAACCTCCCTCATCAACCCCAAAGTTGATTTTGAGCAAATCAAAGATAAAAAGAAAAATGTGTAAAGATTAAATTATTCCTCCTTATTTAATGCATTCTTGGCAAGATACTTTAATCAGTCTCACAGTACCTCTCTCCACCCAGGTGTAAAAAATGGGTACCAGCAAATTTAATGCTGACCCGATAACCCTGCAATCGAATAGCATCCCATCCAGAGGGGAGTAGAAATACTCCTAGTCACTCCATGCTACAGAAAGGCTTGTGTGGCGGCTGGTGAAAGCGGCTGCTTGCAAGGCGGTTTTACCCTCGACTCTGATTGGTCCATTTGAATTTGAGTGCCCACTGACAATACGCCGAAGGGAAACGTACATTTTGGCGCGAATCCAGAGTCCCACTAAGGCTCCCAAGGCAAAATGTATGTTTCCCTCTGGTGGAGGGTCGTATTGTCAGCGCATGTTCAAATTAAAATGGACCAATCAGAGTCGAGGGTGAAACCACCTTGCGAGCGGCCGTTGTCGCCAGCCGCCATACAAGCCTTTCAGGTGAGTCGAAGAGGCAAATTTTAAGCCAAATTTTTCGTTCTTCACGAGTCTTTCGGCCGCTGAAGCACAAGTATTTGGAGTGAAATTTATTGGGCTTTATGGAACTGTTGTTATTATTGCGATTCGGGACTTTTCCTTTTGAGGAGAAAGCGTTTTGTGGAGTGACGTCTGGCCAGGGATGGATGGAGTGATCTGCCTTTCTATTCTTTTAGAAGGAAGAGTAACGGATTCAAATAACTCCACTAAACGGCATCAGAATGGTTCTAAAATCGGCACAAGAGACAAGTTCGCCACACATTTGAGGTAGGAAAACTTTATTTCAATTTTTTTTACAATCGGTGATTTTCCCATATAATTCTCTATATACACAAGCTGTTGCATACACCACGTATTTTGAGCTTGGGGAGCCTGTGCCAAGGTAAGTTTTTGATTAAATTTTCACAACTTTTTGACATCTTTTTGACAACTTCTGATGGCGTCCACTTCATAAGGCCAATCAAACTGCAACAACTGCTTTTAAACACTTGCAGGATGAGACTTCGGAAATTCCCACAAGATTGAACGCTGTTTTGATTGGCCAGTTCAAATAGAAGCTAGCAAAAATTTGTCACCGAAGTTTACCAAAAAGATGCCAAAATAAAAACTTGCTCAAGTGGCAACATTACATTGCAGAGCATGGCAAGATTGATTTTTATTTTCGTTTGTTTCAGATTGTGCAGGTCCAGAAAATATCCATACTTTCCCCACAGAAGGGATTAGAATTTCCTGGGGGTGGGGGGTTCTGTAAGACCCAATATTTAAAGAAATGTGTGAAACTACTAGAATTTTCAGAGTGGTGGGGAGGTTTTAGAAAAAAACCCTTCTGTGGGGGGAGGGGGTATGAATATTTTCTGGAACTACACAGTGTGACTATAAACAAGGGCTAAGGATCTACAGCAAACTGCTAAAAAAATTTTCAAATAAAAACAAATGTAAGCCACACAACATAAAATCATAAGTACATGTAATTTTTCAAAAGATGAGACAGAAGGGGGTAAAAAAGAAAGAAAGAAAGAGAGAAAGAAAGAAAATAATGGGTCACTCATTTGCACCTTTTCTCCATTCTCCATAAGTAGCCTATCCCATGAATTTACTTGGGCTGCTTGATCCAGAAAAGTCCTTTCATAGTCTGCTAACTCCTGGGCCCACTAAAACAGAGAATATGTTTCATTTGAAAGATGAAACAACATTCAAAGTATCCACCTTAATACAAAATAATTCCCCAAAGTAGTAGAGAATAGCACACTGTCAGGTAGATATTCTCCTTTGTTACATAGCTGGTGTTTTTACCGCTATAGCGCGCCCATTCATTGGCTAGTTCATGGTCACATGAGATCTAACAATGAAACTGCTTCCCGCCAAATGCCGCGAGCGGGCAACATTGCGAAAACTATGACGTCAAACGGGTAACAGTTCACTATTACCTGCGAAATGTTGACCGCTGTTGCACGTGATCAGAGATGGCCTGATGTTGCCACTGGAATCTCAGCGCATTTTTCAAAATTTGCTTTGGTTTTGTTTTGCTATATAACAAATCACTTAAAGACTGATCCCTTGGGGAACAGCGAATTTTGTTTCCATCGAATCTCAATGTTTCCCGAGACGAAGTCGAGGGAAACATTGAGATTCGATGGAAACAAAATTCGCTGTTCCCCTCGGGACCAGTCATTAACTGTTAAATGTTGGCTGATACAAATTGTGTCTTTAAGTAAGAAAAAAAACATTTTCTGTATTTATATCAAGCTAAAGAAACACAAAGTTTGGGAGAACAAGATATGTTGTGGAGACGCAAGCTAAAAAGTGAAAACTTCCATTGAGTGTTTCTATTAAACAAAATTAGATTATGACCCTGTAATTTCTATCGCATGGTAGCTGACTCTAGCTGCACCCTCCTTAACAATCGTGTGATAGAAATACAGAGTACTTGAAAACTTTATCTAAATCCCCTTCACAGACACTTAAAAAACTTCATTCTACAGAGACTGGGAAAAGCTCTGGCAACAGCATGGGAGGCTTTGGTCCAAAGTAGACTTGACCACTCACCTACTGATGGAATTAATTCACCTACATGAAAATCAACTGTCTTGTAACTGAAGAAAATTGTTTACCCCATGTTCAACATGCCTGCAAATGCAACACAGTACTCTTAAAGAACCTCATCAATTTATTACCTTGTTGATGTGCTCTTCAAGCTGTTTGTAGGTCAATTGTGGTACACTACTTGTAGCTGCTGTGGATGTTCCTGCTGCTGAGGTACTAGGTGCACTGTTGAGAAATGTAAAGTAAAATTATCATAATGATCATAATTATCACATGGAGGAGAGTGTTTTACTGGGAACTAAACCACACTTAGATTCCAGACACCACTTCATCTGGGACCCGAGTGGCGTATTTTCCGCATGTCCCCTTTGTGAGTGTCTTATCGTTCAATGACGTCAGGATTCCCACCTTTTGCTTTTGTTGAATTGGTTTCTCATGTTGCATTTGTTGTTTAGAATAAAAGTCTCCGTATAATAAAAAGAACATTACACGTTGGCTTGAAGATATGAATTTTATGTTCTTGTGGCTAGAACAATATCTCACTTGTTCGCTTCCCTCACTTGTGAGATATTGTTCTTGCCACTCAAACATAAAATTCATATCTTCTTGCCACTGTGTAACATCCTCTTTATATGTGTGTGTGTATGTGTGTGTTATTCAACAAGAAATAATGAAGCAACAATTTCTGGTGTTTTGCATGTTTATGGGCCAAGCCGCATGCTAAGTCCGTAAACTTGCATAAGAGGAAAACCAGACAAATATTTTTCAATGAGGACCAAAAAAGCTGCAAGTAGACCGATCATTAAAAGTACTTTTTATTATAATGATGGCTCTCTTTAATCTGCTGCTATGAAGACAAAAAGATTTCTACTAAACCAAAAACTGATTATTTTTGTGCAATTTGCCAAAATTAATTCATGAGTGGTCCCTCCTTATGATCCATATTGCAAAATTCTGACCACTAAGGGAACCAATCATGTTAGTTCCTATATGTCTGTGTCCTTGCAGTTTCCATTTTCTGCTGGAGCCAATCAAGCAATGGCTGAACCAATCAGACTGGCTCAGCCATTGTGTAATGTTAATTTCTATGTGTCTGTTGCCGTGCAGTTTACACTGCCTCCTGGAAACTGCCAAAAACCAGTCTAAGACATCCAAAGAACACTTCATTATATGTACACTGTAGTCAGTTAGGTGGACTGATAAATCACAGGGTGCAAAAGGAGCTGGAAAAAGTGATTTAAAGCATTTCACAGAAAAGGGTTTATGAAAAAACCTTACATCCTACATTTATATTATTTTTAAAGATGTTTAATGCTAGATAATTTTAAATCATCACCAATCACCTTGCTGCACTTGCTATTGTTCCAGTCCCTGCAGCAACTGCAAGAAAAGACAATTTCAAGACAATTGTGATGAAAATTGAAACATAAATTTGTCCACTCCACTACATACATAAGTTATCTTACAAGAGATAAAAAAGTAAAGAGTAAGCCTAATAGACTAACAGCCAAGAAACTTCCCTTGATCCAAAAACAATTCAATTAGTGATGACTTAACAGCAGACATTAAACTATAATAGCAAATGTTCAACTAAAAAGAGTAATTTAATAATAAAGCTTCCACTTGTGTTGAGTATTTCTCTGGGCAAGCTTATTACACCCAAAATGTCTGTGGTTATGTCATATATGACCTTTAAAACTTCAACAAAGAGAACCAACCTGTCGTTGTTGCAGTTGACAGTGAAGTCGTTGTTTGTGTTGTGCCAAGTTTAATTCCTGAAGATGCAGGAAAAGAAAACCCTGATGCTGTAGTTGTACCAGTAGTACCAAGGGTAAGGCCAGTGGAGGTGGTACCAGTGGTGGTAGTAGCCACTGTGGTTTTTGCTAACCCAGACGATGAGCCTATGGCAGGAGTAGCCGAACTAGCTGCTAATGCTTCTGGAATACCGAGTGTGAATCCAGCACTAGCTGGAGTAGCTGCTGTCCCACCTAATTTCAACCCACCTCCAAGAGACAGTCCACTTGTTGTAGTTGTTGCTAGAGTGACCCCTACAGTAAGGCCAGAGCTGGGGTTACCTCCCCCACTGCCACTTCCGAGTAAGAATCCTGATGAAGAGGTAGCTGAAGAGGTAGCTGTCGTTGCACCACCAGGTGTAAATGCTGTCGTTGGATTCACCGTAGAAGGTGCAGTTGTTTTGCCTGTTCCAAGACTAAAACCTTGTGATGGTGCAGACCCTGAGCTTAATCCACCTGTTTGAGTATTTGGAGCACTAAACATTGAGCCTGAAAGTCCTGTGGGTTGAGCCAGACCCCCACCCAGTGATGTCCCAGTGGTGGCAGAGGCTTTACCAAGTGTAAATACCCTTGTGAATGGAGAAGATGTGGCACTTGTAGTTGCGCTAGCCAGTGAGATGCCTCCAGGTGCAGCAGGAGTTGCCATAGGTGCTGGGCTACCAAATCCAAGCCCTGATCCTCCTCAAATGAAAATAAAAATAAATTTAAATCTATAAGAATCCACTTTGATACAATACTTAGCCTAAGAGCAAAAGCAATAAAACCATTAAACAAGTTGGCTACGATCAAAGTTGATGTCCAGAAAAGTCAAGTCTTCAATATCAATCGTCATAAATTGACTGTCTGAGAAAATAAGCCCTGATTGAACCTATGTTTCATTGTAACCCTTGCATAATAGAGAGAGAGGATGTCTGGTAGCAATTTAATGTGGCCACCATGATGAATCATTTCTTTATTTAAGTTTATTGACCAGCACCTTGGTACTTTGGTTTTCTTGGATTAAATCCCATTGTTTTGCACAATTTGGTAACCTTTCTTTTCTTTCATATTTTTCTTCTTTTTTTAAATTCAAGTTAAACTCAAGCTTAATTCTGTGAGCCCCAAGGATGTGATGAGGCCTATTTTTCAGCTTCCTATGAATGTTTTATTGGTATATCTGCATGATTTGCGCATAAACACAAACTCTGTTTTCAAGTAAACCAGCAATCTTAAGTAACACACCTCTATTAAGGTAGCATCTCACAGAGATCAAGTCTAAAGTCTATCTCCTGACTAGAGATTTACTTTGATACTGTAAAAAGATTTTACATGAATATGATATAGATCACTTACCAGTGCTTCCTAATTTCAAGCCACCACTGGCTGATTGAGACGGCTGCGTTGCAGGCGTTCCAAAAGAAACCCCACTTGAGGCGACAGAACCAAATGCAAACCCTCCAGTTTGTGGAGTGGATGCTGTAGTTCCTGCTGATTTGCCAAACTGAAAGCCACCACCAGACGTTGCTGAACCAAAACTGAATCCTCCTGCTTGAGCAGCAGGTTTTGTACCTAGATTTAAAACTCCTGTGCTGGCAGGTTGGGTTAAGCTACCTGTACTACCAGGTATTGTACCAAAAGGTAAGCTCCCTGTGCTGCCAGGTGCTGCTGCGGATTTTGTCCCATTAGAACCAAACGAAAAACCTTAATTTAGACAAAAAACGAAAGGGTCAACACTGGGTAAGGATCAGAAATTGAATAACAGAAAATGTTCCCTTGAAAAGTAAGATTGTCACAAGTCAACGTATAATTGAATTTAACTCAGTTTATAAAAAGATCCAATTTACCATGTTCTGATGCCAACAATGATTGTAGATTTTTTTTCGGTTTTGATATTCCACGGAACCATTTCAAATTAATATCGATATCAACCTTGAACTTGAAACAACCAGACACATGAAAAACTGTATAAATTTTATAAGACGCCACAAAATCTGCAGAGTTTGGGACGTTTCCTTGTCACATTACCCTTCCCAACGCCTGAGAGTTTTTTGGCCACCTTATGAGACTGTATTTCGCAAAGCATGCAAACACTATCTCACCTCAAAATCTACCGGTAATCGAATTAATTTGCAGTTTAACTCACCGCCAGGAGTCTTCAGGAATACCACAGTAGATCCAATCTGATTGGTGTGAAATACATACATCACTCACTCACCCACTCGCCCATTGACCTGTCCAAGGTCTTTTTTTACAAAAAAAAACAAATCAATAACCCATTCACGTATACTGGGGTCCAGGATTACTTTCTATGTCATTGTAGAGTTTAACATTCTTGTACAAACTTTGATGACTTTTATCCGTAAATACTTCACTTGATTTGCTAGCTCTAACTGAATTTATTCCCTTGTGAAAAACAAGTGTCAAATTACCCTTTGTAACTAAAAAAATAAAAATATCTCGTTACATTTGCATGCAACAAGAACAAAACAATCGTTACCTCTACCTAATGTAAAACGTTCAAACTCTTTCCAATCAAAATAGTCTCGTCTCCTCTAAAACATATCCTAAGAACTAGAAGCAACGATGCGTGACGTCTAGATATCAAGTTACCTTTGTAACTAAAAATAAAACAACAACTAGCTCATGCACTGTTTTAAACCTCAAGGCTCATCTCGTCCATAACTAAAATCCTCAACCTAACCCACAGAAAATGCTGAGGTAAACCCAATATATGAATACTTCCTCATCTTTTATAAAACAATAAATACGGCCGTTCTGAATTGTATCGGGATCAAATCTTCTCATGTACCATTTACTTTTAAACGAGAAATTTGATTGGCTGTTTATAGTAGATCCAATCTGACTGGTGTGACATACATACATCTCTCACTCACTGACTCACTGATCCATTGACCCGTCCATAACATACCCGACGCACCGACTAAGAGGTATTTTTTTTTTACAAAAAAAAAAAATAACTCAAAAATCAATTGAGCATCTTCCAGCCCAGCTATGCTCTTCAAATTTGGTGAATACAATCTTCTACCTAGTGTGATAAAGTTGTGATTCATAAGTTGTGCAAAATCATTATATTAAAAAATTACTTCCCATCTGATTCTTGATGTGAAGTATGTATGAAATAATTCATATTATTATACATTGAACTCTTTCACTCTTTTCTGATTGGCCAAAAGGGTACAGTGAATTTTCGAAATCAGCACCCCTGACGTCATAACTGCAGATTATACACTAATCATGTCAAGGAAATTCAAGGTCAAGGGTAATCATATCATGTATGACTGCATTGCATGATTTCTAAGGGTAATCATGTCAAGTTCGCACTCTTTGTGTTGCTGCAGGTCAGTGAAGATGTGAAAACATGACTTCCATTTTTTTCGTTCAATGTATAATAAAACAATTATTAGATTCGGTTTTTGTGATATCCAGAACAATCAAGGTCTTGCTTGGTAAGGGTTATCCGCCTCAGCCTTCGGGCTTCAGCTGATAACCGTTACCTTGACCTTGATTATTCTGGATATCACAAAAACCTCATCCAATAATTGGTTATTGTTTTACTTTCATATGAGTCTTATTCAAACACTGTAGTTTCTGACTGAAGAAGAAGAACAAGGTCGGTCGGACAAGGCGGCTGCCTACCAGTCAAGATGGCGCCGAAAACCGTGAAAACCTATTAGATTTTAGGATTCAAACCATTGAGATAACGTTTTTTCGTTTATCGTTTAGCTTAACGCCACTTGTGATCGTCTCAGTAAATTTTACCAGGTGGTTGCTGTGTCGTTGCTGAAGTTGCTGAAAAGTTGAACCCTCCGACTGAAGGAGCACTTGATGTGTTACTGCTGCCAAACGTGAAGCCCCCGGTAGTCTGACCAAGCTGGGACGCTGTTCCAAATAAACTACCAGAAGATTGTTGCTGGTTTGACTGGCCAAACATATTTATCTTTGAGATTAAAGAAGAACTATTTAACTCACTTTGTGTGCTATGCAGTCATTTCAGAGCACACTGCCACCATCACGATGAAGCTTGGCTACCAAGCACTCTAGTCTCATCCCCAGGGTCTTCTCTACTTTTCAAAATGCAGCCAGGGCAAAATATTTGGGCGTGGCGCACATTTTGGCCAGATCTAGAGATAACCTTCGTCCTGGATAACCCTCGCGACGTCCATTTTGGATGTAAAACATTCGAGAAGTATATTTCTCAAACTCATTAATAATTCATCAAGTTAAAACAAAGAAAATCACAAGCGTGAAGGAGGTTTGGATACCCGGTCTTAATTAGCATAGATTTTGACGATTTTACTTCTCCGTTTACTCTTTAGTTTTTGTTTCAATTGAGAAGATATATCAAACACTCAAGACAGTGTTTCATCGGCTATCCAAACACCTCGAATTTCGTCAAAAATACTCCGCTGCGCGTCGTATTTTCAACTCTCTTCTCGGTGTTTGGATATCCCGATGAAACACTGTCTCTCGTGTTTGATATATTACATCTTATCTTTCCCTCCATACACGAACCAAGTTTGATTTACTGTAATGTATTTGACACTTAGAATTATCTCCCACTTATATCACAAGCATAATGAATATTTTTTTTTAAATTGGCTGAGAAAAGAAGTAGATTTTTGCAGTCGCTTTTTTCTGTTAAGTCTTTAGATTTTCAGATGATGTGTCATATGAAACCCAATAATTTTATCACCACATAGCAAGGATACGCGAAACAATGTTCCTTGAAAATTTAAGACTCTTTTGTTCTTTTGTGATGCAATTAGTGAATAAAATTGCTACTTTTGTTTCGCTCGCACGTGTACAATGTTGCATGTCTATCGTCATGCATGATTAGTGGCAATCAGCGAGATATGCAACGCTCTATATGTCCCTCGTCTATCATTTTCTCTATCAGCTTGAGAGAGATTTACACCTTCTTTTGAAGAAGGGTATTAAATTTTCCTTCTATAACCAGAAGTAACTTTTGTCAGTTTGCTGAACTTCGGTAAATGCTGCAAAATGCACGTGACAGGGTGATAATTGATACCCTTGAACTTAGGAGTTATATTTTTTTTGCCAACAATTTTACTTCGAATAATACCCAAATACAGTTAACATGAGCCGAAGATAATTCATTTTTGACCATTTCTTTTCGTAAAAAACAAAAATTGAACTCTGTTCACGTCATTCAGTGTTCTTGACATTTGATTGACAGACGGCAAGTTGCAAGTGCACGTGTCTTTCGACAGTATTGAATATTTGCACAAAGGCTTATCTTTCGTGGCAGCAAACGGTCGCATTTCAAACTACATATTTTAATTTTTTTCTCGTACGGAATTTGTTTCGCGCCTCTGAATTTTCACGCGTGAAATCTACCATCAGCACAAACTGAAACAACAGCGTTTGTTTCAAAGCAAAAAAGAAACTTTCTCAGCGAGATACCTTCAAGGTTGTCAGTTTTTGATAATTCTAGTTTTAAGGATAAAATGGCCTATATTATAGCTCCAAGTAGAGGCAAAAGCACTAGGATGAAGAAAAGGGCTTTGACAAACGACGGAGAAGAGAGCTGTTTCAAGATTTCCCCATTTGCAACTCAGTGGTCGGGTCTGCCGTTTGCAGCAGTTAAAGCTGACAGCAAAAGACACGAAGCTTCTCAGTCCAACTTTGAATTACAATCTTTCTTGGACACGTTTGCTAACGAAATCGAAGAGAGTGAGAGGTCGATATTAAGAAAGATTGACGAAGCGTGGCAAAGAAAAGACGTGGATACAATGTTTCAGCTCATAAAGGTAAGCAGCCAGTACTTTATTTATACTGAATTACTATGGAGAAAGCTTTTTCATCCCCGGCCTTTCACGTTTCATCTACTCCCTAAAGTTTTCCACTTGGCCTTCGAATCATTGGCGTATTATACTTTTGTTGAAGGAAAACCACTTCACTGATGTAGCGCAGAAGAAAGTTCTATATTTTTGGGACGTGGGACATTACTACCAGGAGAGCGCAAAGCGGAACAAGCCGCTAACTCCTTTAGCACGGTTTAGGATCAGAGAGAGGTGAGCTGAGATACAAGATAAGGCGTTGCAATGTACTCAGTTCGATGCAACTTCTTCGCTTCTGTTGCTTTTGAAAACCTAAAGTTTTTAATGTCAAGATTACCAAGGTACATTTCATCACTTTCAGTTTCCTGGCTCAACGTGCGGAGGAAACAATTGCTTAGCGATAGACAATGAAAAATCAAATGTCTAAATTGCAGACCGCGTGGCGCCAACATTCCACTGCAGCAACACCTTCGCTGGTTTTGCGGAGAATTCGTGTTCTGAACAATCGAGTCCTAGACTTCAAAAAAGTAAACAAACTGTCCTTTTTAACAAGGTATTGGAGGACTGAAATGAAAGAGACGAAATCAACTCTAAATTTTTCGTTGAGACTTCATCTGGAAACATCGACTTCACAAGTTAACTGAAGCAAACAGTTCAACAAACAAGCTAAGACGAAATGTACCATTGTTGGACTAAAATTGACTTCACAGACACCGCTATTATTTGTTTCCATTACATCTCTTTGAATGTCGGCTGCAAAGTATTCTCTTACCTGATACTTGGTGACTTGTTAAACCTAGCTTCTTAGCAATTTTCAACGCTTTAATATATCAGACTTGCTTTTGATTTATAAGTTTTCTAGAGTTTCTATGTTTTTTTGAACTCTTGCTTGAGTTAATACATTCTAAAACTTTCGACGTTCTCTCCCTGCAGTGTTCAAACACACCAGTGACCAATTTTCCGTCACTGAAATCGTAGAAACCTTTTTCATTTTCTAGGAAACGACGGACAAGTTAGGCTTAATAAAGTTTTGAACTTAAAGTTCTCGGCCATTGCATCAGTGCTTCTCGAACGGGTGTTTTGTCTTTTTTAGTGAAAAGAGAGAGAAATTTCATAGTCAGAAGGGAGTATTGAGTGCTTAAATAGTTTAAAGCTTAAAGCATACTGGAGTATAGCAAAGCTCTCCGAATATTTTTGTTTTAGTCCCAGCGCAAAAAAAGAAAACGAACGGCAGTCTTTCCACTGAACCAACTTTGCCTCCAACAAAATAACTCCTTTACAGCCAGCTTACTTAGGTCTGATTAGCTGTGAATGGTAACTTCGTACAGTTTTCAAAACCTTTTATAATATATAGACTGACATTTTAACAATACTTCCGTCTTTCATTTTATGTTTTTTTTTTGTCCCCTGCACTTTATCTCGTCGGTTTTGTTATGACGTTGCTAATTATATCCATTGTGCCGTTTTATAGGTTCCTTCCTCCAGAGAACATTTGTCCAAACGGAAGGAAAAAAGCAACTTTACCTAAAGAAGCTACAAACGTTCTTCGGAAATGGCTTGACGGTAGTCCCCGTCCGTATCCCACAAGGGAAACCAAAGCTGCGCTTGCTGAACTGACAGGACTTACAACCATGCAGGCAAGTCGGAAAATGTAATTCACTGTGAACAAAACGGTCAGCAGGAGGTAGACTGATATATTATGAGCTTTAATGCCATGTGACATAAAAAGAGCAACTTAGGTGATGTGAGTTCCGAAGCTGTTAAAGAATGAATTTGATTATCACTTTTAGTAGCTCGCTTCGCTTCATGCGTTTATTTAGAGCTTTATCGTAGTGGGTTTAGCGTTCAGTTAATCTGACCTCTATTGGTTATATTTATAAATACAAATATTTACTTTATAATATTGATCAATTGTAGCAAATCTTGTCATCATGTCTTGTAGCAAAACTGATGTTTTCGTAAAGAACTTGTCAAACACTTTTATCGTGAGCCCCTTGCTCGGGGGTTTGGGAGACCACCCCCTGTGTAATCTTGACATTAAATAAATTATCTCATCTAACTTAAGGTTTCGTCGGTCCATCTCGTTCTGCAGTTATGCCTATTCTTTTCGCGTAATTCGCGTGAGAAAAATCAATCAATCAATCGAAAAGTCTTATATAGTAAGCTCATTTCTTTTTTCCTGGTACATGAAAACAAGGTGAACACTTGGTTTGCAAATACTAGAAGGAGAATGCGTGGGAGACGCCGAAAAGAGGAACAGAAGACTAACAGTCCACGGTAAGTAAAACAAGTCTCTGCGGTTGCATGTAAACCTATATTAGGTGGACTGACGATTAATACAGCATATGACAAAAAAAAAATTTTTCCATTCCAGTACTACTCAGCCATGGCAAGTGTCTGTTTTTCCAACGTCGATGACGTCAACTCCTTCCGCTTTCCCGCCATGCCCCGGTATTTGCACGTGTCCAGCTCCTCCTCTCCCACAGTTTGTTGCGCCGACATCATTGGGTAAGTTTAACTGGAGTGTGCGTTTAAAGATAATTCAACCCTAGAACACCTGGAAATTTTATTTCTCAGACTCATTTTAAAACAATCCAACTTTCAAGGAAAGAAGTTATAACCATGACGCTGTTTAGCAGTATTAAGTTAGCATAAATTTTTTAAGACTTTATTTCGCCGTTTTCTCCTTAATTTTTGCAAGTGTCACACCAGTTGGTACAATATACTAAATACTCTAAAAAATGTTTTACTCAGCTGCACGTCGTATTTTGAACTCCCTTCCAGGCGTTTGGAAAGTAAATCAAGTATTCTAAAACAGTCTCTCGCGTTTGATGTTACTTCAAAGCAAAATGAGACAGACTTCTTGGACTTGATTTTTTGCTGAGGCAAGACTTCTCAGTTAACAGAAAATAATTATTTAAAAAACTGTTTCAGGCTCAAATCTACCAGCCCTTTGGTCAGAGATGAATGCCAACACCAGGGCTTTGATGGCGGAGTGGCCAGCAAGGTAAACACATACATCAGGCATTAATAATGTAATATAAAAAATACAACTCCTTAATTTTTGCAGGTGTCACACCAGTTGGTACAATATACTAAGTACTGTAAAAGCGTTTTACTCTATTTCTAAACACCTCGAAGCTCAGCTGCGCGTCGTATTTTCAACTCTCAGGATCGGAGCATTTCGTCAATTGACTTAAAAACAAATATGGCAGTAAAGGGTGTGGTGGGCAGTAACAACTTCAGGAAAAGAACGTTTCACTCGAGTATCAGACCTTGCCACGCCTTTGAGGTGAAACAAATGTTTGGACAGCGAGAAATTATTTTTGAACTGACCTTTTACTTTTCACGCAAGCCCAAACGCGCTAGCGCAAGTTTTACCAGCTCGTATTTTGTTTGCACTCGCGCTTGACGGAAAAGAGAGCGGAAAGATTAACAGACTATCGATTTTTTTGCCTTAGAATAATCTGTAGCTTTCGCAAGTCGTGCTCTTCTAATCTTATACCCATTTGTCATGTTTCTTTAGCCATACAGCAACTGTTGGTGGCCAGTATTTCACGTCGCCTGTGGTTGCGCTCACACCGAGTCTCTGGGAGCCTGAGCTTCAGTATTGCGGGCTCCATGCAGCGGCACAGATATTGATGGACATGGCGAGCAAGTGAAAAGACGTCGCCATGGAGACGTCAAGTATCTATCATTAAAAACAAAGTTTATTGACACAATTTATAAAACAAATTTGCGAGTTTCAGATGTAATTTCTTTGTTTTGAGCCAAATCGGAAGTATAGGATGAATTAATTATCCCTGGAATTTTTACCGGCAGTTTTCAAAGAAATGTTTTCAGTTGCTTGTTGTGAAGATCGATCGTCATCATATAATTATGCTGAAATATATTTTACAATTTACAGGTATTGTAATGTTTCAAAAAGTGTTAGAGGGTTCTCATTAATAAACCCATTTTACATTGTGATTTTGCCTGGTCTCTGTATGCAAGCCATAGTCGCCAGATTATGACTCTTGGAATCAAGTGTGATCTGAAATTTACGGCTGTTTTGGCAACGTTTTGTCCAACCCTAAAAAGCCACCTTGAAAATGACACTGGAACATACATAAAAATGAACCCATGACTCATTCGGCCAGAGGTGAGAAAAATAACAGAAACCTGGAATGTAAAGTGGAAAAACGCGAACCGGTGCACCCTTTTAACAAACTTATTCATTACAAAATTTACTCTGTCACAGACATAAAAGAATCTTTTATATATTTACAACAGTCAATGGTTGATATCATGCAACCAGCCTTCCACAAGCAAGCATTTTTCGTTAATCTATCTTCCAAAAATTAAGAAAATGAAATAAAGGTTTGAGCGCTAAAGGCAAACTAAACACATCACTGACAGCACAAGCAATGTTTCTGTTGTAACAACAACTTTCAGAGATGTCTGATGTTAGCTGTGAAGTTATTATCTGGAGTTATGCTGCAGCTTTTTTATTGGTTGTCCAAGGGTTTGTATGGGTATATTTCACTTTAGGGTCTGGTTGAGTTTGTCTCCGCCCAGAAGCATCAATGTCGTTTTCTATATCATAGAAAGACCATTCGTTATAGGAAAAGTACTCCTTCATTTTGTAGGTGCTTATATCTTCTGCTTCCTCTTTGGGAACTGTGGATAAGACACAAAACCAATTTTACTAAATTAGTTCAAAAAAAATAAAAACAAGATTTTGTTTTTTCTAGAATCCTGTACAAAGCAAAGACTTCTATCAAGTTGCAATGGCTTGGTTTCAATAACTTAAGGGAAACTCCAAGAAAGTTTGCTTTATCTTTTAGAAATACTGTGGCAGAATAAACACTGGTGCCAAGTGCAGTCAAAACCTATCAAACCACCACTTTTTCATTGTAAACTATGTGCTTTCTGACAGGGAATATTTAACCCTCTTTAAAACTACTACTCTGCAGGGAGCAGGGGTGAAACATGGAGAGAAGTGACAGCAAAATGTATGGATTGATACAGGCACAGTCAAGATATAAATGTTTAAGGTTTCACTAGCATAGTGGCCCTTTCAATGTCATTAGCTTTCTATTCAAAGAACTATCTTACTTGTAAAGGATTCCCTTTCTTTAGACCCTGCTGCCCTGTTTTCTTTTTGAAATTGTCAGGTATTTATAAATACTAAATCAACTGTCAATCAGCGTGTGCCTGAAACCTAGATTGTCTCTCCAGTCCGCAAATCTTCAAGTAGTCATCTGCATGGACAATCATTTGGGACAGTACCCTGTCCACAAGTGAATTAATGAAAGATCATATATTTGAACCATGGAGATAGATTTGAAGACACAATAATTTGATCATCGCAGTTATGCACACAACTTAAGCAGCTGGAAATAACTGTTTTTACAACTGCTTTAATAAGTTGTATGTATAACTGCAATGATAAATCATGTCTTCATATCCATCCACAATTGAAAAGTATGATCTTTCATATATCCACTTGTATTCTTCAGTATTTATGGGTATATTATAAACTTAGAATGTTACCAACTTGCAGATGGCTTGATAGCTCAGTTGGTAGAGCATTGCACTGGTGCCATAGTGGTCATGGGGTTGATCCCATCCAGACCTGAATTTTTTTCAGGCTTATTATTATTAAGACTAGAAAACAATGATGCAAGGCTGATACTACGTAGAGAGCTTACCGGGGCAACAACACGATAGAGTCCAAACTGAAAGCCATGAATGGCAACCGTGGACAGCTGTTTCGACCTTATTGGGTCTCGTCAGCACGGTGTAGCAAGTTGTGAAGTGATCAGCTGCTCGACTGACATCCACAAACCCACTAAACGCAAGATGGTGATGACCTCAGATGAAACTCAAATCCAAATTCTTGCCCAATGGCCAATGTCACATGCAAAACGCGTGACAAGGGACAATAGGAAAAATCCAGAATATCGTGTTGTTGCCGCGATAAGGAAAAACTGCGGACAGACACAAACTGTCCCGCAGGAAAATTATGGCCAAACCACGTAAAAAGTGAGCAGCATATCGGATCTGAAAAGACCTATGGCCCCCAAAAAATACAAGACAAACACGCGGTCCTTTGCAGTATTATGTTTGTTTATAATAATAATAATAATAATAATATTTGGTTTGAACGTGAGTGATGGCGGATCATGAAATCCAAAACTTACACTCAAAGTAAACGGCCTTTGGATAAAAATGAAAGGTCAGAATTTTGCCAGTCAAGTGTTAAGCAGACACACTTTCAGAATCTCAAGAAAAAAGGAAGTGATTTTTTTTATCACAGGGGCACTTAAAAGAGGGTAGCACTTAATAGCCAAAGGCTAATAAACTTGTGGCCCTCATAAAATACACAACAATTTACAATCTAATAAGTATTGTAAGCTAAGATATAAATACATTTGGTAAATAATAAAATGATGCAAACATTGTTCTTCCTTAAAAAATATTGGCAAACAAGTTCTTTTTAAAACAGGCTTCAATTTCACAACTGCTTATGTTGTGTGCATAACAGTGATGATCAATGATGTCTTCAGTGTCCAGTCTAATACTAAGAAACTCCTCCACTAGCAATGGAGTGTTATGTTTGGGAGGCAGTAGGGCTGAGTGGTTAGAGCGCCAGATTTGAAATCCGTAGGTCGTGGGTTCAAGTCCCGTTCTGACCGCTAGCTACGCTAGCTGACCTCGGCTATGCTTATAAATAGCCAACTAGTCTGCCTCTTACCAGTTGGGATTCTTAACCTAGTTATGTTGATTTGAATATTTATTTTTAATTTTATTTATCACTGTTTGTTTATATTGGTTCTGGAAAACCCCAATGGGGAGTGCCCAATTACATATATACACATACATACATTTTGGTCATTGGTTCACTGAACTAACTTAGACATGTAATAATTTAGGACTAGTTTTAAATAATATGATTATTTAGGGAGTGAGAGCTGTGGCAGCTGGCTTGTCATTGCTTCTAGTTGAACTATTAGGATAGTAGAGTGCACAAAAAAGAATATCATGAACAAGTTGTTTTATATACCTGTGCCTGATGGTGGATCAGGAGTAGCCTGTTTCTTGGAATCACCAGAATCAACTGTAGAGCTACTGGATGTTAGTCTCCACATTCCTGTTGGCATCCTCTGACAAAATAAAGTAACACAGGAGAAGGACTCAGGTTCATGACAATGAATTCCACTTCCTTAGTGCTGGAAATATGATTGGTCTTAACTGCTACTAAACTGTGACCAATTCAGTGAAAGATCCATGCAGGATCCACTAGCCAATGAGTCTTCTTGTTTTTTAAGTTGAATTGGCAAAGCTTTTCTGTCAAAAACAATCTTTCGATCGAGAAGGTAAAACTGACAAATTATCTCCCTTATTCCTTCAAATTTTTTTTAGCCTAAATTATCGTCTGAGGATTGTTGCCTAAACTTCAGAATACCCTGCAACTCACGCCTTCCTTAAATCTACTGCTACCGCAGTCCCGCAGCTGACATATTTTACATAATAAGCTGTATATAAAAACCATGAATATACCTCATTCTTTCATCCACTGTGGGACTGCGGACCGCGGTAGCACTTTAGTTCAACTCTTAGTTAAATATTTATTCATCGACTACGGACTGCGGTAGCACTTTAGTTTAACACTTAGTTTAATCATCCACTGTGGGACTGCAGACGGCGGTAGCACTTTAGTTCAACTCTTAGTTAAATATTTGGGGCAACTACAGTATATAGGGTCACTTTAGACCATGCACTAAACGAGCCGGCTCATTTAGCTCAGCAGTGGATGCAAGAACGAAGTATAAGTTGTATGGTGTTAAGTCTTGGCTTCATATATTTAGCGGCTCGTTTGGCTCTTTTGGCTCGGCAGTGGTCTGTGGTCTATATATATTTAGCGGTTCGTTTGGCTTGGCAGTGGATGATAGAACGAGGAATAACTGGCATGGCGTTTAGTCTTGGGTTCATATATTCATATATTGGCTCGGCAGTGGATGACAGAACAAGGAAGAATCTATATGTGCGTTAAGTCCTTGGTCTATATATTTAGTGGCTCGTTTGGCTAGTTTGGCTCGGCAGTGGATGACAAGGGAGCAAACGAGCCAAACGTGCCGGCTCGTTTGTGGATGCTAAAAAGTGGCCCTGTATTCTGTAGTTTAGCCAAATATTTATTCATCGACTACGGGACTGCGGACCGCGGTAGCACTCCAGTTTAACACTTAGTTTAATACTTATTCATCGACTACGGGACTGCGGACCGCGTTAGCACTTCAGTTTAACACTTAGTACATACATATAACCTTGCTAGCCGACTGCGGACCGCGGACCACGGTAGCAGCAGATTTAAGGAGGGCGTGAGTTGCGGGGTATTCTGAAGTTGCTCGGATTGTTTGCCCAAATGGCATGATATCAAATGGATATAAACCAATTATCAATGCACTTCTAGTATACCTTGACTAACAATGAAAATTTTAATTCTCGGCAAAGAAATCTCGACTCTATTAGCCCCCTTACCACTGCAAGTTGTCGTAAACTTCCAGAGTAAATCCTCGCACTTAGTATCCTCGCCATGGCAGCCATCTTGAAAAATTTCCTCATTTGCGCATGCGTTTACCAATGTTCTCTAGTACCCAGTCTCCAAAAGTGTGGGGAAAATGGCGGACCATCCAGGGAACATCTTGCAGATGTGGAGAATACTTCTTTGCTAGCTTGCTTCCTTTAGGACCATCATGGTGGACGGATTTGGAGCAATCACTTGGTGGGGATTTAGTCCGGCTCTTGATCTGCAACACAAATACCATTGTAAGCTTTGTTTCAGTTGGTTCAGAGCTCCCAGAACAGCCGTATGTTGTTGCTACGTTTTTTGTTATTCAGATATTTTGGGTACTAGTTTGTACTTGAGGTGGATGCGGTTAACGAAATATTTGAGATTGAGAATGCAAATGAAACAACCCTAACCCTGGTTATCCCAAACGTCAAGTCCTCAAATTATTTTACAAGCAGGAATAGATCTGCATTTCAGTGGCGTCACGTTCTTTTCAGTTGTTCTCCAACAAAAAACTACACCTGCTACGCCTGTGGTGAGCTAATCTTAGACATAAGCTTAAACGTTTGCTTTCGAATGGATGAGATGGTTGCTCTACAGAGGAAAACCACTGAAAACCTGGTGCAAAACTGCTGCATTTTTGCACATACAGACGAGTAGTTTAACTTAAATTAACTTAAATTGTAGTTTTCTCTTAACCCTTGCTTATTATTTGTGATTTGCAGCTTTATTATCCAAGTTAGAAAATTTGGACATCTCTGAAGATGGTGCCAGAAAACAAGGTATACTTTCCCTTTTTTCTTATTGTTACATGTATGTCTTTGGGCAGTAACGCACTGGACTCACATACAGTGAAACCTGTATTATATGGACACCCTTGGGACCCTCACCAGTGTCCGTTGAATACAAGGTGTTCACTTTTAGCAGTTTCTAATATATTGTGCAATTCAATATTCATATTAACCCTTTTGTAATCCATTATAAAACAGTGTTAGATCAAAGACCTCATAGCACAATATCCAGTCAGTCAATGCGTCAATCTGATATAATCTACTTAGGTTTAAAACAACATCATTGAACAATGTTAAAGGTGCCTGACTGGCTAAGCTTTTAGAAGTAAAAAGCCCTTGAAGTGTATGATTGTTGCAGGTTTTGTGCAACAAAATGGCTTAATATAAGTGTCCAGGTCCGCTTAACAGAGGTATCCACTGAATGCAGGTTTATTTTACAGAAAGTGTAGGAAGAGAATTCTAGGACTCAAGCTGGTGTTCACTTAATAGAAGGTGTCTGCTTAATGTGGGATCTGCTTAATGCAGGTTAAACCACTCTGAACAATTGAGGAGGTGCTAATGATACAGCTGGCTTCAGTTTTATAGTATACATGGCATGTCAAGTTCTTTAATTAGATAGGTATCATTAATTGTACGCATTTGGCATATGTATGTTTTAATTATTTGGTTTTGTTTAAGTGTCATTTTTAATTCTCACCTTTAGTTCATTCCTTTTATTTCCTTATCCATTCAGTTTACAAGTAGATGTTGTGGTTTGTTTTTTCTGTTTGGTTTAATTTATTTTAAACCAGTTTAAATTTTTTTAAACCAGTTTGAATTTTTCAAACTGGGTTGAGTTTTTTTTGTCAACTGTCTATCAAAAAGAGAAGATATCTCGTTCCATTGCTCTATCCTATTCTCTCCTATTCTCACTGAGTGACTCCTGATTTGTTCTATCCTCCATACTCACCAGGATTTGAACCGCCAACCTCTGGATCTGCTTCCCACTGTCATTACCACTTGACCATGAAAGCAATGGAATCAAGATCTCTTATACTTGTTTTAATTATCAGTTCATCACCCCAAGCCCCTTTCATATAAATTTTAATTTATTCAAAAATACATATAAATTTTAATTTATTCATACATGAACCTTGTCTTAATTACTAAGAAGCTAACTAATTCTAAATAAGTGGTTAGACCTAATCACTAACCTGAGAGCTCAACCCAAACTACTAAGTCATATGCAAAGTTCCCAGCCTAACATCAAAGCTAACCATTCCAAATAAGTGCTTAGGCCTAATCACTAACTTGAGTGCTTAACCCAAATTACTAAGTCATATGCAAAGTTCCCAGCCTAACATCAAAGCTAACCATTCTAAATAAGTGCTTAGGCCTAATCACTAACTTGAGTGCTTAACCCAAATTACTAAGACACATGCTCACATTCTGCTCAAAATTGAAAATTACACTGGTTTAAAAATTTCAACCCAGTTTGAAAAATATGAACCAGTTTGAAAAATGAAACCAAAAATAAAATCAAACCACAACATAGACATCAGGCCCCAGTTGTTCAAAGGTTGGATGATGCTTTCCATTGAATTAATCACTTTATAAAATAACCAAATCAATGCGTGTGCTCTGATTGGTCAATCAGCTGTGGTTTATTATGCCGGTAAACCCATGGAAAAATCGCACGTCTTCTGAATTATTGTAGAAAAGCAATAGACCACAAGTTTCTATGGTTTAGAGGCACGATAAACCACTTGGGATGCTGGAAGAACACTCGAAGAAGTCACTCACCTGCGGCTCATGATTTACGAGTTCTTCTTTTGTTCTACCTCCTGGGTAGTGTATCATCTTATAAACCGTACAAACTTGTGGTCTATTGCTTAAAACCAGTGGATAACTGTTGACAAAACAAACCATGCTATCATCCACTGGATGCTATCCAGAGGATAGCGTTATTCATCCTATTTCTCTGTTCATTGTGTTTGGTTAGTTCATTCCTCCTGTGTTATGACTACATTTTATTCTTGTTAGGAAAGAGCGCTATCCTGATCATAGGTGCAGGGGATTGTCGACACATTTTCAGGACCATTGCACATGCCTACAGACACACCAAGAAAGATCTCAGTGTAAGTTAAATGCAATTGATCACTAGTCTTGTCTTAAGATCAGGTTGGGAGTTGCTGGGGTTCCACCAACAACTTTGCAACTGCTCCACTCTACTTTTCCCTGTTCTTAACTACCTCAGATGGGGTCACTGTGAAAATGTGATATATTGTGTAGCATCAAAAGATACATTGCAATTTGTCAAGTTCTTATTGGAGACAGGGGGGTTTATACCTTGACATCTCTTACGTGGAAAAACCATCAACTGATGGCATAATAATGATATAATAATGAAATATGATCATAATTATTATGAGGATATGAGGATAGTGGAAAGTGGAGTCTCGAAATACGTGTAGGTGTTTAATGGAATAGGGCTGCTAAATCAGTTCAATACATGTATAGTAGCCTGTTACAGGTCTGCCCATTGATTTTTTCTTTTTAGAATGACTCTATACGAACTTGTACACTGTAGGTGCAATTTTATTTCAAATGTGTTTCATGTGTTGCAGGTTACATATTGGAAAACTTTGTGGAGTACATTCTGAGTGATTTTATTAGTCTAATGGTAGTTAGAACAAAGATCTCATCAATTTCTTTCTTCAATTTTGACGCTGCAGATATATGTTGTTGAGAACAGTCTCGAGATTTATGCAAGACACCTTTTGTTATTATCTATTGCACTTGAACCCAAAGATAGACTGGGACTGCAAGGTAAGCAGTGAAGACAAGTCAACACAGGACCCATCCCCATGTGTTGCCCTGGGAGAGGGGCAGGGGGGGCGGGGGGGGGGGTGGGGAGGGAGGGGAAGGGTACTCAGTAAATGTTTGGGTAAGAGTGTACATCTGGGACACTGAAATTCTTACTCTGTACCAGACTATGATCATCTTGATGCAGGACATCATTTTCGTTTCGTTTCCTTTATTCTAACTTGTCTTTCGTCTCCTACAATTATAGTGACATTATTTTTATGGTAGTTATCGATTTCACATATATTTAACATGCGGCCAACGCCAACTTATTTTTACACATGACAGTGACCAACTCGAAAGCTTATTTTTGGCTACTTTGGTCACTGTACACGATTAAATAGTGTTTTTTTTCTAGCTAACTCTTGTTTGTATTTTTATTTCTGTATTATTGTAAACTATGTTATATTAAGTTGTATCTCTTTTGTAAACAGTATAAAAAAATAATAATAATAATAAATAATACTCTGGACTAGGCACTAAAACCCCTTCCCTGTCCCAGACTGCAGAAACTTAATCACTATCATATTCCAACATATGCTAAAGCCTGGTTTTCATATGTCGGGAAAATCCCAGACGATCGGGGATTTTACTTTTTGCCGACCATCCCAGATTTTGCTGATATATCGGATATTTGCAAGAGGTTTGTGGCAGATTTTCCTGATTATTTGTGATAGGGGGACTGGGGCCGACGGAGCTGACGTCCCTGAAGGTATAAATTTGAGTTTTCATCTGTCGGGAATGATCGCCGACCATCACAGAAATCTGGGACGTGTCAGGAAAATAGAAACGCCCCCGATTCTCCAGATTTGTACCCGTTCATCCCAGACGACTTCGAGTTTTCATTAGTCAGCAAAATCTGGGACAGTCGGGAAACAGTAGAATCCCACACAGTCTGGGATTTTCCCGTCAAATGAAAGCCAGGCTTAAGAATTGTACGAAGTCACTGGACTATGAGCATAAGAAGGCACTCATCTACACACTTTTACATCAAGAGTTTTATTGCCATACTTTCACACAACAAGTAATCCTCAAGATCAGGTGACAATATATTACACAGGCCAACCAACTATCATAACACATGGTTTCCAAGTTTCAGTTATTTTATTAGAATCCTGGGGTAAAGAACCCTTTTCTAGTCTACATTTAAATTCCAATTAATGTTTTCCATTATTCTTTTTTAGAAAAGACAGAGTTATTCCTTGAGCTGTTTGGGAATAGCCTTGTGAGACCACAAGCAAGTGAATATTTACAGCAGAAATCAACAGAGTTTATCAGGTACCTTATGAACTTGTAAAGTTTGTAAAACCACCATCAGCTGAAGGGATGCATAATTATAATAAATCATGATTCTCTACCATGCATACCTAACAAAGTTTAAGGGGTTCATTTTGATCTCATGAGTTTGAGGTGTGGTGGAGTCATGGTTAATGCGCTTGTCTTTGGATCAAGCGGTCCTGTTTTGAGCCCTGGCCAGGGACATTGTGTTGTGTTCTTAGGAAGGACACTTAACTCTCACAGTGCCTCTCTCCACCCAGGTGCATGTATAAACAGGTACCAGTGAATCCAGTGCTAGGGATAACCCTGTGACGGACTAGCATCCCATCCAGGGAGAGTAGAAATACTCCTAATCATTTCATGCTTTAGAAACCGGAATTGATTTTGTGGGAACTTTCAAATAAGGAGTATTTCAAGAGAGAATTTCTGCATGTAACTCAGCAATGTTTAAAAGAACAGATTACATCTCTTGTTATTCCATATGAATCTCTTCTCTGTTTATTTCTTTGCAGGATGGTAACAGATTCTGATTACCTTGAAGCTTGCATGCCTGTGTTTAACTTTTCACAGCTGAAGGTTGTTTTAGTAAATCACATTCTGTTCAATTTAAAAGTCATTGATTATCTTATGTCTGATAAAATTGGCAATCATTTAATATATGACTTTGCTCCTCTGAAGATTAAGCACATATCACAATAATAGGTTAAACTAGTTACTTTTTAACTCTGCCAAATTGCCAGATCACTGAGCTGTTTAGGAGAAAACAAACACTTATTTCTCTGTTGAGCTTAGCTTTAAGGAAATCACTTACTGTTGTGTATCCACACATTAATTGCCCATGTATGCTGATGAACAATTTAGTTTGGTGGAAGCAGCTAAAAGAAAAGTAAAACTTGAGTAAAACCTGCAATAATATAATTCCTGCTAGTGCCACAGTACATAAAATTATGATTCTTTTTTCAATATTTGTTTGATAGGATAAAAGAGGGAAAGAGATTGCTACTGGTTTTGTGATATTTTTTTGTGTATTCTTAACTTATATTTTAGTGAAGTTTAGTGGCAATCACAACACGGGTTCTTGGAAAGGGTGCTTTGGGCAATAAAAGGAAAAGGAGATATAACGCAAAAAAAAAAAAACATCAGCGACTGTTGCGGCGTCGAACCAACCCCTACTAACTTCTAACCCGGCTTGCAGCGCCGCGCATTAACCGCTGGCGCTAGCAAAGCACCGCTGAACACTCTGGTTAATTATGTGTTTAGAATACTTGTTTCGGCTACATCAACTGCCGGTTAAAGGGACGCTTCGTTGATTTCATTGTTCAGCGAAACAAAAGACTTCTTTTGTTTCTCGTGCAACAAAAGATCTCCAAAAGATACTGCCGTAGAACGGATGATTTTTTGCATACGTTATTTCTCGAAAACGAAGAGCAAACCAGCGAAAAAAATACAGGGTGATGTTTTTCTATTTAATTGAAGACCACATGCAAAAATTCAGGCACTTTTGACGAAAAAAAAAAACAGACACAAAATTGTCACTTAGCATGGTTTTGCACTCACCCCTTCAATTATTAAATGAGGCTGATTAGGATATGAAGAATTCTGCAGATCAAGGACTCAGGGTGCACAGAGGCCGATGGCCGAGGTGGATAACACCCTCTTAGATCTGCAGAATTCTTACATGTAATATCCTATGAAAGCCGAAATTCAATAATTGCTTTATTATTCATTCAAGATATTTCCCCATTCTTAAAGGAGTTTCACCATTTCCTCTTTGTTTTTCCACTCAGCAAAAAGAGCACAATCTCATCCCAACCTTTTCTTGGTCAACGGTTCAATTATCTGCAGCGGGCTGCACTTTTGACATCACTGGTTCAATATGAGGAAGATTCTTATCAAATTTGGTCAACAACAGCTGTTTATGGTGAATTATGCATGTGGTCTTAACCAATCAGAAACGGGGAAATATTTTAAATCAATAATAAATTTAAATGTATTATTTGTCCATATGCGTAATGTCTCTTTACTCAGTGTGCTAAAATACTTGCTAAGTTCTTGTATATTTGTTTTTCCCAATCATTCAAATTATTTTCTATTGTTTACCCCAGGTACGAGTCATCTCTTAGCATAGTTGCCTTTAGAAGTACATTTATGACGGTTACCTTAACTTGCAGTAAAATTCGCATTGACTGTATCCATGACACTTGATTAAAAGAAAACTTTCTGTTGCTTTTTTTAGTTTAAAGAGAGAGATCAGTTAGAGAGCATCTTTAAATTCTGGAGAAATATGGATCCTAAGCTGTTTGATATCTGCAAACACTGGTAAGTGATAGCTTTCAGTGGAATCCTGGTCTCTAATCCTCTATTTTTCAAACCTCTTGATAACTCGAACCAAAAGTCACTTTCCTCTCTTCAGTCAAATGCTTTTATTTTACCCCATCTGACTAGTGTTAATACTAAATAGCATTAGTAATTTATTCTAATGTATTGATTTTATTCAGGGAGGAGAGGTTAAGGCAGTATTTTGCAGTACGTTATGACTCAAGGCAGAACATTTTTGACTGGGACTACAATATGAAGTTGTCCAAAAAGGTAAGCTGTTACAGTACTGTACTTTTTTCTATAAAGTATAGCAAGTCAAAAACCCAAGAGATAGTCACTAAGGGTAATATCAAAATGCTGTTACCGGGGGTGTAGAAATGGTCCTAATACTGTGTGCTATGGAGACTGCAAAATATAAATGGGTACTGAATGACTGTTAGATAAACTTGACAGGATGTTCTGGTTGGGGTGATAGGCTAGCATACCTAGGAGGAATAACATTGCTCCTAAAATGAATCCGTTTCATGTATCTTCATTGTAGGCATCAATTATCAATGGCCATGAGTACAAGAGCTGGCGGGAACAAGGTGTGGCTTTTGAGCTTCGCAGTGACTCAACATATGAAGTGTCTAATAGAACTTTGGCTTCTGGTATTATTATAAAGAAGGTATGAACAAATACTGGGTGATTTGTTATCGAGAGCTACCTGAAATATGAAGGCGTGGGTGGTGGGGTCAGGCAATTAGGGTTGTGAAGCCATGAGTACTGTGGCTGGGAAATTTATAGCCTGTAAGCATGCTCTCTGTTCTCTCCCAGCCCTCTACCTTTTCCTAAAAATCTTACATCCAGGGCAGAAAATATACGGAAGGCCACAAAAGAGAACACAAGAATCCTTAAGGTGGGAAAAAAAAAGATTCTTAAGGCGGGGGAAGGGGGAGGAAGTAAACAAAATTCGTATCAGTGTATGTCGTATTCTTTCTTTTGTGTCACGTACTGCCATAAACATGACCATAATAGCCTTAAAATCCACTTATCATTGGGTAACTGGTCGTTTCGCCTTTGAATTGTTTCGCTAACGGCCCATGTGCTTACATGTCATATTGATGCAAGTTTAAAACAATATATTGCAACAGATTGTAATAAAGGCTACCAGACCCTACCAGACTGCAGCTAAATTATTACTACACAAGAGAGTGAAAGCTCTCAGGGGCACCCAACGAGAAACTTCGATGAAATATCTGTTCGGGAGAGTCTACTCGTTCTAAGACATTCGGATAATGCATTGACGAAAAGCTACTGATTTCTTTACTAAAACATCACCTAAAAGATTCGCAACCACGGATTTCCAGGGGGAAATGGTCCCTTAGATTTTCGCAAGGGATATTTTTGCAGGTTTGGCTCTTAAAAAGGTCGCCTAGCATTTTCGGGTTAGCTAATAGTTCGCAGAGACGTTCTTCGAAGGTGCCGTTCAGCTAGCAATTTCTGAAATGAAGATTTCATTCCGTAAAATTTTCGGGCACTTCTATTTTCAGCTAAGAAATCCGAACCGATCAAATTTTTCTCGCTGATCAAAACAACTCTTTAAACAGTCTTTAAACATTGCAAGGAGCCTAGAAATATCCCTCAAAGGTTTTTTTGCTTGATTTGCTCGTTGGGTGCCCCTGAAGCTCTGACCGCTTCTCCATCTTTGAGCGTGAGTCAGGAGTGACTTCTTTTCCGTCCCACCTATCAACGTTAGCGACCTTGCCGCGAGCAGAACAACTCGCCGAGGCCAAACGACCCCACAAACGACCAGGCAAATTTGCGTCCGTTCATCATATTCTCCCAATATCGACCGTGATTCTTCCGTACTGTCCTCCCGTTTGTTAAATAATGGCAAAAAATCAATGTTGTTTTTAAATACATTGGTTGTTTCGATTTGTTTTTATTCTTGCCAGGATGGAGAGCGGATTGCACGCAGAGGGTACTGGGGTGATATTATAAACAGCCCTTATTTAGCATTCGGTATCGAGAGTGAGGAGGAATCACTCTTTACAACCTCCAATGGACAGTATGTTAAAGTGAGTATGTGTCCTTCTGGAATGGGCTATTACTGCGCTTTTCAATAACATACGGGCTCTAAAATTCAGAGCTCAACCGACAAATGCGATTTTCGCTTTCTTCAATCAAATGTTCGGCGGCTCCTCCCAACTTCCGACTACTGTCGAGCACTGTTTCGTTGTCTGAACTGTGCTCAACGATTTGATTACCGCCCCCTCGGATGTAGTCGGAAGCTGGGAGGGGCCGCTGGACATTTGATTGACGGTAGCGAAAAAACGCACTTGTCGGGTGAGCTTTTGAATTTATGAGTCCGCATGTTATTGAAAGGCGGAGTAAGTATGAAACTGTAAGGACAAAAATGATCATATAAGACCTTTCATATAGTGAAATATGAAACTGTAAGGACATAAATGATCATATAAGACCTTTCATATAGTGAAATATGAAACTGTAAGGACATAAATGATCATATAAGACCTTTCATATAGTAAATATGAAACTGTTCCCAGAAGGAAAAAGATATTGGATTTTTTTAAAAAGAATAAGGGATGGATTGTGTAGTTGGATTTATGCTTTTAACTATTTAATTATTGTTTCTTTGCCATGCTGTTCTTTTAATTCTAAATCGACGTAAACTTCCAAATCTTAATGAACGAAGAAGGGTTGAGTCAGGGTTGAGCAACGAATGATATCTCTATTCACTGTTCAGGGTAAACTGGTTTCACTCACAAGTCAATGTAAATTAAGTCGGAACTTTGTTATTGCTATGTAGAAGAAAAGAATTATTAGAACTTTGTGTTTTTTTTTCCAAAAATGTAGAATAATCAAGGTCTCGGTAGTTTGAGGCTAATAATAACACTTACCCCGCCCATGATTAGTCTTAATATCAAGAAATACCGCTTTTATTGACTGCTTGTAATACCGACGAACTGTAGACTAGTTACGCGGTCTGTTTTTACGAACCTTGTTAGAGGTGCGGTTTCTGGTTTAAATACACCAATAACGTTTTTGCTGTTTTTAAAATGGTCTCGGTCAAATCTAAACCCAGATCTCCCATGGACACTCATTACATCAAACAGAGTGAGATCTGGGTACGAGGTAGTTTCTGTCTTGAACAATTACAAAGCTGTATACATATAGCTGCCAATGATTGTGTTTCGCCATTTCTTTCGTATCAGACAGCAACGAATGTGTCGGAATATAACGTCACCGGTCTCATGCACGAATTAGTGACGGGAGAAAAGTATGTCCCGCCAAAGATTGACGAGAAGAAAACTAAGCACGGGAAAGCGACTTTACATGAAGTCAAAGAAGAAGAAGAAGATGAAAAAGAAGTCCAAGAATTGAAAAATGCGAGGGAAAGAGTAGTTAACGACACCAAGTGTGAAACACAAGGTAAATGGTCTAAAATAATCTGTTTCTACTGAGTTTGTGAATCACATCCCACATAATACCTCTCTGTGTGCTAGCGAAAGGGGACGAATTTAAATAGGCTCCTTAGAATTCAAAAACGTTGTGCTAGAGTAATTTTAGATGCTAGCATCGATGAAAGCTCAGTTGGCCTTTTCAAGATTAGGCCGAATCCCCGTAAGTGACATAATAGAGTTAGGAATCTGTGTGTTATGTATAATGTTTTCCATGGGAAGTGTCCTGATTACTTTAATCATTATGTTCGTTTTGTTAATCACAGACATAAATTCGGGCGTCAACTAACATGGACTTAACCTCCCCTTTTTGTCACCAAGACCAGCAAGCGCTCATTTTTTGCAAGTGGCACTACAAGGGGGGCGGCTCATTTCCCTTTGTAAATTTAGAAATCTAATATAGAAGAAATACAAAGATCGGATTTCTAGAATTGACAACTTTATTGTGAGTAAAAATTTTTAATGAATTTTCAATTGCAGTTTTTCTTTGTATTTTTTTATTTGAATTTGTAATTGTAGTTGTTTGGTAGATTTTGAGGAGCACAATGAGAAACTACCGGGTTTCCAGTAATTGTGTTGTCCAATAAAATCATTATTATTATTTAAAATTTTGACTGAAAAAAAAACAGAGAGGAATCTAACTAAGTTTAATTTTTTTTTCAAGAATTTTGTAGTCTCGGCGTGTGTCCGTGCTCCTGTCCAGTGGAGCATTTTTTTAGACCCTAGAATTAAGTAACTGTTGTTCGAAAGTCAATTAAAACCATTTTCCTCCTTCTGAAAAGACAGTTGGAGCGCTAAAGCTGCGTTATAATGGATCAGTTTCGTTATATTAAAATTCCAACTTGGCTCCGAGGCTCGGGGGAATAAAACAAAAGAAATCACATCAAGAAGGTTAAGTGATGGATAATTAATTTCTTGTGTTTTATTCCCCCAAGCCTCAGAGCCATGTTAGAATTTTAATATATCGAAAATGGACCATCTGAAATTGACCGAACCCAAAAATGCATTTGAAAGCTACCGCTGTATGGATATTCTATATTTAACGACACAGAGCTTGATATGGCTAATGTAAATCCCGGATTTCCCCTTGCTAAGCGAATCTGGGTACAAAGTTCCCCTTGACCGTGACATGACAAGTGTTGCATATTTGGCCAGGTTATTTTACGTACATGCTGTATGTTGCAGGTTACATGAAGTGTCCTGGTGTCACGGTGACTTTCCTTCCTCTGAACTGTATTCCTGATCTCTCTAAGAAAAGCAAATACAACAAGCTGTTTGACGTCATTTACTTCTCAAATAGGTAAGTGATCACGTGATACACACGCCCATGTCGTCGCTATAGCGACTTGGCAAGACTCGTTTAGTATTTGCAAAAAA
Organism: Catalaphyllia jardinei; assembly: GCA_022496165.2. NCBI lineage: Eukaryota > Metazoa > Cnidaria > Anthozoa > Scleractinia > Caryophylliidae > Catalaphyllia > Catalaphyllia jardinei. The sequence goes on along the minus strand of CM042746.1, from coordinate 34,508,981 downwards.
TAGAGGGCAACGCCTATCAAACAACCACACTCCGATTGTACTGTCTGAAAGAAAGCGAAAGAGAAAAGAAGCCTGTCCATGAAACCGCTTGATTTCAGGATTTTAAAGGCAGTTTGTAATAAACAAGAAAACACACTAACATGCTTAAAAGATTTGGTGGATCGCTAGAATTAAATTTGCCTTTCATTTGTGGCGCGCAAAAGATGGAGTTTTCTTTGAATACGTCGCTTGTTATCTTTAAAGTTGGATTTTACAGATTTTAAGAAGTACATGTAGGCGAAAGATGTTTTGTCGGTTCAAGTAGAACAAGTTGAAAACTGGTTATAAGCGTCCAAGCGTTTGGACCGGCGTGGGTCCGCTCTGTTCTGCTCCCTCTTCCGTAACACCTAAAACTGAGCTCTGTCCCCCGGGAAAGGTAAAAAAAATCTTTTAATTCGAGAAATCTTCAAAGACCTGAAAAAGCTCTAGGCTCTCGAAAGTGAAAAATAGAAACGATTTTTCGCACGTATCCGGGGAACTGAATTGCTACACGAAAATTTCTGACTTTGATTATCGAAATTTCACTATTATTGATACATGGCCTTTCGTTTAACTTAACACGTATTTCTTCTTTAACTGTTTTGCCAACAAAACCAAAACAGTAGTTATTTTCGTCGGAAGATCCGACGTCAACGACTGAAGGCTTACTGTTTTTACTTGGACTAAGAGCAACTCCCGTATACGAGGCCGCAGTCTATGTGATACAGCGGTAGTCCTTAAATCTTTTGAAATAATCGAAACTCGCGTTCTTAATTTTCAATTATCTTGCTGACAATATTTTTTTGCAGCATGGTTCATTTATTGACTCCAGAAGTGAAGGAAATATTTGCCGATGAAGCTATTGTCGTAGTTGAAACTACCAAGTAAGTGTGAACACTTGAATCATTACAATCCAAAATAGCGTTGCGGTAACAAGTGATTTTGTGAATTTTGTTTGTTTTAAGGTTCATGTTGGATCTTAAACCTGAACAGATGCAAGAATACCTTAAAAAGATAACCTCCATGGCTCAAGCTGCTGGATGTAAGGTATGTTTGAAAGGAGAAAGACTGTAACGCATATACGAGGAAGAGAATCATGTTCCCGGCAGGGGAAACATCGATCCAGCCATTCCAAAGACATGCGATTCCTAAACAATAAACATAGGCCCCCTACACAGGAGAAATTTGAAAACGGAGGTTTCACTCTGAAAACGCATCAAATGTTTTCCGTCCACACTAAGCTGGAGAAATTTGAAAACACAACAATCAAAAGTCAGTTTGGAGTCGTGTTTGAGGAAAACTCGGGCAGGAAAATCACACAGATATCGTGGCGCCAAAATTTCCGAAAAGTTCTAGTTTCAAAATGTTTTCCGTCCACGCGTAAATGAAAAGACGGCGTTTTTAAATTCCTCCGTTATGAAGAGCGTTTTCATAAAGCTCCGTTTTCGTGACGGATTACTGTGGACAGTACGCCTAACCGCAGAAGTAATTACCAAAAAGAGAACAAAGGGTGAATGCACGGATTTTTTTGACGTCAGCGTGACGTCATCCTCACGTCATGTTGCTTAGCGACTTTTTTGATGATTTTACAGTGACTGTTCATTTCAAGACAGAACTTTCAAACAAACAAACAAACAATCTCAACGGATTTCTTTAAGTCACCGCCGACTGACCTCACACAACGAGAAATCGCTTAAGTCCAATTGGACCCTCTCTCTGCACGTAAAACGTGCCTATGTTTAACTGTAGTTTGGATTCTGTTGCAGACGGCAGGTCACGCTGATGGAGAGAAAGACGCTCACGCATTCTTCACCTTTCAAAGATAACATTTGCTGACTCAAAATACGCATCACCTGTATTTCGTGACATGACATTTGTCCTTGAAGTAGTTATCTATTTATTTAATGTTTGCGTCGTGAATTTTTTACTGTACAGATCATACGTAGAACGAGTGGCATAGAGAAAAATATTGTAAAACAATTTTGACGAGCTTGTCACGCGAAGGAAACGTATTTCGATAGTTTCGTGATACTCGCCGATACAAAAGTTTGTAACGCAACATTTGGTCACCTAACAATTTCTGTTTTCAGGTCTTGTGTGTCTGTCATTATTAATTCTTTGTATTTATTTCTAGCAAAATAAACACAATGAATTGTACTTTTTTCTCCAAGTTTTGTGAATATTGATTTTATCTGATACTTGTATTGGGAAAAGCTGTAGCGATCTCCCGGATGCATCTGTGACATTTTTTTTGGTTAAAAACACGTCCATCCAAGTTAAAGAAAACCCTAGAAATCCATGTCCAACAGAATTTAAGTAGTCGGGCGAAACTCGGTTGAGTTATATAAAACAGGAAACTCATAAAACGTTTGCACAACAAATTTCAAGTTTTGTCATTTCCCGGAAAGCTGCCTACCACTACCTGCAATTATCTTAAATTTCCAGACAATATTTATTATTTTCCTGCAAAATGCTTTTACATAAGCAACAATATAATAAAAACAGAAGTGGAGAAGACTCTAGATCGACTCTAGAACAAAATTAATGTTTCGCGCAAGCTTTCGTATTTCCGCGCGCAAATCTCCCTCTTCGTCACTAATTTATTTATTATGACGTACTTCACGTAACTCAGTTTCGAAAAACGTTTCATTGATAGTCAAACGCGGTGAAAGAGAGTTAAGGTAGAAAATTTAAGTGGTGAACCGCTCGTTTCAATATGGACGCCATGGCTTATATGTTTTCTGTGGCTCATGCGAACAGCTCTAACGTCCTTGAATTTAGCCCAGAGTGTATCATGCAGGAAGATTTAATGAGCTTAAGCAGCAAATTTCCGTTGATTCCTGGATCGCAGCGATCAATAACATTCTGTACAACTTGTCTCTCGGAAAAGGTGAGTTATTTATGAGGAAAGATTCAAATACCATGCGAATTTTTGGCGTCTTTCGTATTTATTTCGGAAAGCGCTGTGATGAGGCATGTTCCTCAAGGTTGGTGGCTTTCGGCTGTAGTTTTCCAGACAGAGCTTTGAAAAAAAAAATTGGTCTAGGCCCAAAAGTACGATGAATCACTTTAAGTTACAAAAACCCAAGATGCTGAGAAAAGAAGTTTTTCTGGTACAAAAGTTTTGAAAAAAAATGGACATTGTGTCAGAGTTCCATTTCTATTCATGATTGACTTAATGATTTGATTGACGACAATCAAGCCACTCCAGTTTGAATAGTTCTGCTTCACAAAAACAATACGAAACGCGCCGAAAATATACTGTGACTAATATGAATTTTTATTGAAGTACTTGTAGCTTGTTGATGGTATTATCATGCTTGAAACAACTCGAAGCTTCCAGCCTTACCGACTGTCATAGGTGTGGCGGGATCCGGGATGCGGGATGATGGACATTTTTAAGGCGAGATGCAAGATAAACTATACTTCAGCGGGAGAGGGATTTGCTCATTTTGAGAAGGGAGGTAGTTTGAAAATTGACGGCGCGATCTGGCCTTTGCATTATTTCTTTTCTCCTGGAAATATCATGCAGCAGTTTTCAATTGAGTGTCGTAAAACCAAAACAAAAAAGTAATCACTAGCTAATCACAAAGGACACAGATAATCCAGTGAACCAGTCAAAACAGTAAAAATATGGAAATACCATACGACAAGAAGCGCGGGAAAACATGTGCAAACGCGTTGTGATCGGTTTTACTTCTGATTGGATAAAAAGTGGCGTGAGTTTTTTAAGCCAATAGTGTGGCGTAGTAATGCAAAACCAACAACTTGGGACACTCGAGTAAAAACCACACTAATGTGCGAACAAACTTCTACGTTTACATTTTTTGCAGTTACGAGAGATACCAGCGGATGCAGATTTCGATCTGACAGATCCTTACAGCCCTCCTCCACGCTACAACGTGTTACACGATCCACATTTAAAGGAATACTTTCAGAATCAAGCCATGCGACGAAGACTTGTCGAGAAAGGTACTTTATTGATTGTTTCAATATCTTGGTCTCGTTTTCGTGGGAGGCGCGGTGTCGTAATGGTTAACGCGCAAGACTGCGGACCGAGCGCTCCTGGTTCGAGCCCTGACCATCGCCATTACTCTCTCCATGCCTCTCTCCACGCAAAAGTGATAATGATATACCGGCGAAGTATTGAGGCGCATCCTGACAGAATGCTGGGGGTAACCCTGCGATGGACTAGCATCCATCACGGGTTGGAGGGCGAGGGGGTTGGGGCGGGGGAGGACAACACTCCAAGTCACTTCATTCTACAAAGACTGGAATTTTAATGCAGAGAGCTGTGAACTAGTAAATGCAAAGCTCTGGAGAGCATTTAAACCTTAAGTGTGCTCCGTGACACTATTACTCCAGACGTTTTTCAAGATAAGTTTATTTGCCCATAGGTTTTGGTTGTTCAAGGCCTTTTAGATCCCCTGGGAACCACCCAAGCTATTTTTCAAGATTTACCCGTAAACGTTCACCCTGTGGATAGCATCGAAAGATGTTTATGTGTAATTAATTTGTAGTCCGCAAAATCTTTGTTAACACCAGTGTTAGTTGTACATCAAGGTTACATTCTATTTGAAGTTTTAATTTGCTCCTTCTTTTCTGCTTCAAAGGTTTTGTTACGAATAGTGGCTATGTCAAATGTACGCTTCTTGAATTCAACATGTTCCGTCAATGGCTCAGAAAACTGAAACTGGATCGAATACATCAGGAACGCCGAAGAGAGCGTGAGATGGAAATACAACTCTGGAAAGAAAGACAAGCCCGGGAACAGCTTCTCCGAGACGAAGAACTTTACAGCATCGTGCGTGAGCGAGAGAAAAAAGCCAAGGAGTTAATAGAACGCGGTGCTAAACGCCGAGAGATGGATAGGAGAAAATATCTCAAACTGCAAGAGATAGATCGAAAAAGGCGAGAAAAGTTCGAAGAAGAGAAGAGGCGGAAAAGAGATTTAAACGAGAGCCTAAGAGAGAAGAACCTTGCTACAAAGCAAGAGGAAAAAGTCAAAGAAGAAGAAATGGTTCGTATAAAAATCTTTAGTATCTGATCAAACAGGCAATGCGAAACAGTTAAATGGGCTCAGTCGGGGTATTTTCAGTTATTTTCGCCAAATACAAAAATGCCTCAAAAAGGAAGTTCGCGCCAAAAAAACTTCCCACGTACGGATTTTTTTAAAACTTTGACTGCAGGTAGAAAATGATAAAATTAGATTAAAAAACGTAAGAAAAATCGGGGGTCACCGAACTCGTTTTGAAGATAACGCGTAGCACAGACCATAGCATTTCTAGGATTTTCAGTCATTTGAGGCGATTCTGGCCGGATTCATTACTATCAGCATATATTTAAGTTGAAGACTCATATCTAAGTTATGTGTGTTTAACACAGCATATATAGGCCTATTTGATAGATCTTTGCTACATGTCATTAAATCAGGTAGAATTCGCCTTAAAAAAATGCAACTTCTAAGTCACGCACACCTGCATCCATGTACCAATTCGACCCTATTTGAATAGTATATGAGAAATAATTAAAGCTTCCCACGTACAGATTTTTTTTGTTTTTTAGTATAATGGAAAGAATCAGAAAAGAAAGTGATCTGCCGAAAAAAAAGTGGGGGTCACCGAGCATCCAACAAAAATATTCGCACACAAAGTTAACGCAAAGGTCATCAGCTCTATGTTTAAAAATAGAGTAGTGGAATAACTAACTGACTTCATCAGCTCTATATTTTGTTGAGTTTTTGACTCGGTGCGCGCGCTTGAAAATGACGTGGCACGCGCGTGCCCAGTGAATAGCGTGCGCACTAGAGATGCGCAGTAGCAATGGGCGCGAACGTCCTTTAAGGAGGCTCGAAAGGGTTTTTAGTTGCACGCCCGCGCACAATCTACACACGCCATAACTAAGATGCACGCGTCAGCTGAATGAATCAAAACTAGTACAACGGAAGTTAAATTTTGCGTAAAATCGCGCTAACCGGAAATAAACTCTGCGGAAAATATTTGTTTCTAGCTCGAAATTTTGCTCGGTGACCTATCTTGATTTTTTGCATGCACGCATCATTCACGATGGCAGGGAAAATTATCAAGTAGGATTTTTTGCAAGCCATAAATAGCATTTTCTTTAAACATATTTAATTCTACTAGATAATTTTTTCCCGTACTGCCTGAGAAGTTAAAGAATTTAGGGAACTTTCCAACAAAGGAATAAAAATGGTAGGTCACCGAATTAGATTTCAGATAATTTACAAAAACTGAAATTTAGTGGACGTTTTTGTGGACCTTGTGCGTTGCCATAATAAATAATGTACCCAACAAGTACCCTCAAAGTATAGCCCAGCAATAGAGTTGCAAGGAGACATATTGTTTGCTCACACCATTAAATATCCTTCTTTGTAACCTTCTATCGTTTTACAAACATTGCAGCAACGAAAAACCCTTTCGAGCCTCCTTAATGAAAGGAAACCTAAAACATAGACCTGTCTGTAAAGCTATGGTGATTATGGGAGTGGTATGCTCCTAGTGATGAACTCCTGACGATTATCACGATGGAATTCGTCCCTCTGTGAGGGTAAGAGGGGGGGGGGGGAGGGTTATTCAACAGTGGTAATTTTTCCTTCACAGTTTCTTATGTCGGCTTTCAAACAGAGACAGGATACGATAGGCCATTTCCGAGTTCCCTCGTGCCTCTGTTTCAAAGCGAGTCTAAGTGCGAAACCATTTTTATCAAAATGACTTTGATTTGCATGAATTCAAAATGAAACTGCATGCAGAACTCATTTTCATATGAAAGGTTTCGTATTTAAACTCTTTTTGAAACAGAGGCACAAGAGAACTCGGAAATGGCCTATTTCGTATGAAAATGGCGACAGATCAATACACTATTGGAAGTTATCGCAATGTTTGGTACCCTATTACCTTTTTCTTTCCTAGGTAAAAAAAATCAAAATCCGTCTTCTTGTGAAACGAGATTCTGCGGACAAACAGAGAGAAAACTTGTTGAGAAAGAGGAGACAAACTTTGTTCGAGTTAAAGGAGCAGAAGGTAAAAGTAATTTTATATTCAAGTCATCGCACACAGCCTATGAACCGAGTTGCTTGGTCCCCAGGGCCCCTTTCGCTTCGTCCTTGACTGGGTGCGCGGTGTTTGATGGTTAGGTCACGAAGTGTGGAGTGTATTAAAGTGCTACTATGATCAAAAAATCATTTTTTTTTCTTCCGATTTTGAAAGCGTGTTCGCTTAACACCTAACAGGCAAAATTTAGAACTTTGAGTTTGATCCGAAGGCTGTTTATTTTGAGTGTAAGTTTTGAATTTGTCGGTCCGCCATTAGTCACGTTCAAAACTGACCGATAGGACACCAGAGGGTTGGATCTAGAGAAAATGACGTCATTTACTCACTAGCTTAACATTTCAGTGTGTAAACGCAATTTATTATATATGCAAAACACGGGTTTAAAGGTGTGAAAGCCCAAAACTCCCGTGCTGCATATTAATTAAGCCGCGTACACACGCATTGCATTCTTAAACTGGTGAGTCTTTGACGTCATTTTCTCCTCGACCCCGCTCTCTCAAGATTTTAAAATAAGTAATGGCGGACCAAAAAATAAGAAAATTCCAGTTAAAATAAACAGGTGTCTTTTTAAAATCAAAACTTAAAACTTGGGTGATTTAGTGTTTAGTTAGTCTGGATGGATGGGGACGAGGCTGTAGCCTGCGTAGCATGGCGGTTTTTAAGGCGGGGGTAAACGTGAAGGCTATTTTGACGTCGCTTAACATGGCCTTTCTGCCAATATCATGCTAAACCCCTCTGCTCATCTCATTAACCAATGGGCATTTTTGGAAAGAGATATTTTCTCAAAGGATAGGTTAGCTTGAGGGAAATATGAAACGTTGAAGATTTGTTTGATTTGGAAAATTGAAATTTGAAGTGGAGGATTAGTACATGGACACCAAACAGTCCCCTACCAACCTCGGGCTCTCTTTTTGGGGGGTCAACTGTCTGTTAGTGTTTCCAACTCATTTTAATCCTAACAGTTCCCCTTTAAAATTACTTCAAATTTCACTCCTATTCATGTTTACCCCCGACTTAAGCAATAATGAGAGCGTTATTAAAGAAAGCGGGGAAGCTGCAATAATGAGAGCCAAAGCCGCGAGGAGTCTGGGAAACTTCGTTTTCGCGGCTTCGCCGCTTTGTGCGCTCGCGCTCAAATTGCTTTAAAAATCGCTTAACCGCCAAGCTGCGCAGGCTAACTGGGTAGATAACCCACTGAATTGTGCCGAATCCGTTTATAAAAAAGTCGGTTATCTTTAATTTTGGTTACGCTGTGTAAGCGGTAGTCATTCACATTCTATTTTTTCAGTTGAAAGAGAACTGGAAGCGTCGTTGTTCTCTATCACTGGCCCGACTAGAAGAGAAACAGAAACAAGAGGAAGAAGAAAGACAGGAACATGAACGAAATGTGGCGAGAAGAACCTCGATTGTGGAGCAACAACGGCGGAAAAACCAAGGTATCAAGACGAGTATTTACGATGTGAAGTGTATATGAAATAATTCATATTTGAACTGCGGTTGTAGATGCAAGTGAAGTATGATCATCGCAGTAAATTTTCCAATTTAAGCAATTGGAAAGAGGAAGCTTGAAAAAAATCAGGGCTTCAACGGGATTCGAACCCATGACCTCCGCGATACCGGTGCGATGCTCTACCAACTGAGCTATGAAGCCACACATTGGGAGCAAGGTCAATTTATTGAGTTCATATCTCCCGTAAGGAGTGAAATGATGTGAAGTGTATATATAAGGTCAATTTATTGAGTTCATATCTCCCATAAGGAGTGAAATGATGTGAAGTGCATATGAAATAATTCATATTTGAACTGCGGTTATAGATGCAAGTGAAGTATGATCATCGCAGTAAATTTTCCAATTTAGGCAATTGGAAAGAGGAAGCCTGAAAAAAATCATTTCACTCCTTACGGGAGATAATGAACTCAATAAATTGACCTTGCTCCAAATGTGTGGCCTCATGAGCTCAGTTGGTAGAGCATCGCACCGGTATCGCGGAGGCCATGGGTTCGAATCCCGTTGAAGCCCTGATTTTTTTCAGGCTTCCTCTTTCCAATTGCTTAAATTGTAAAATTTACTGCGATGATCATACTTCACTTACAAGTATTTACCTTACATCAGTTTATGTAAAGCTCAATCTTCGTTCCCAGAGCCTTCGCTACCCTTGTCCTTTTTCCCGTTCCGCTGGACAAGGGTAACGAAGGCTCTGGGAACGAGATTGTGTCAAGCTATACTACATTATAGACATATGTTAGCTTGAGAGGGCTCGAGAACTGCGTAAGAAGTTCACGAGGAGCATCCATGGGGAGAACTTTAGCTGCTACAGAGTGCTCTGCTAGATCCCAGCTTCCTTCTATCTCAGTTCAGTCTCTGTTTTGATCCATGAGGTGGCGGCTTTGCGCCGACACCGTGATCCAACTAACTTGGTTACCTTGAGAACGGCACCAGATAAATTTTCCCGCTCACTAGATTCTTCGGCCAGAAGCCTACAACACGAGCGGCGAACTTGCACGGAAGTTATCGGGATATCAACGAGTCTTCAATTAGCGGGACATCTGCCCCGGTGCATTTGAAAGCCGTCTAACGCTAAATTACTCAAGTTAAAAATGGAAGGACAACGATTTATAAAGAGAAAACCTCGCCGAAAAGCTGCAGAACGGAAAGCAACATTCTCAATAATCCTTTGGGTTAGCCCTGTATATTTAGATCCGGTCATGTAGTCGTACTCACCCCGATTTCCCCTCCCAAAGCTTAGTGGTTGTAGCATTCAACCAGTTATTGGATATGAAGAATTCTGATATCTACGTGAAGCATGGGCTGTATGCCTTTATACTCAGCTGATGCAACCGTGGAACGGACTTTTCCATCTAATATCTGGTCGTGTGAATCTATTTCTATATTGCCTGTCTTTTAGAGCAACATGACATGTGTTTGCAAAGGCGACGTAGCACGCTGGAAAAACAGCACCAACAAGCTGAGAATTTCCTGGAGAAAATAAGAGAGAGGAAGCTGCGAGACTTAAACAGATGGAAGCAGAAACACGCACGCATGCGTGAGGGATCCCTGCAGCAGGTTGGTGCGGTTTGGCAAGTTTATGCCCGGTGACAATGAAAGACAAATTGACTTAGATTTTACTTTTTCCATCTCGCTGTAAGGCTTTCTTTCTTCACGCGTCTGCGATCTGATATTACCATCAGTCAATAGTCAGGACTAAAGGCTTGGATGCACAGACTGCTGGCAGAAGAAGATTGGCAGGGACATGAACGAAATGCTGGCAGTCTCTCGAAATTCAACAAGGGTTATGAGGCGAGACACTTAAGCCTAAACAGGAATGGGACTAGACATGGGCGCGGCACGCAAGAGAATCCTCACCTTCTTCCCTACTCGGCCACACCGTTCTTGCCCGCCTTATTCCCTACTCGGCCACCGTTATACCACCCTTCTGCGTTCGCGATGACTAAAAAGTTGTCCAAGTGATCCTTAGAGATAAAAACGGCTTCCAGCAGACTATTGAATGCATAACTGCTGAATCATCGCTGCGCTTCGTGCAAATCTGCGTGACTTCTCGCTTTCGCAATTTGTATGCACGATGTCGTACTTGTTAAGACATAATGATGAAATATTTATAAACGATAATTAATGAGAGATAAAAATAGTCAAGGGGTCTGCTGGATAAAAGCGAAGGCTACTTTAACTTACACTAGGCTGATGGTATCCAGCGCATGTTTAGACTGAGGAGTCTTTCGAGCTCCGTACTCCGCTGAGACTTGTCGTCATGTCTGGTGACAAACTCCCGAAAAAAATTAATTTGGACGCGCTTGTTGACTCTTGTGTTCTCCAGGGACGTAGTAGAAAGGAAAGTGACGCAGATCGCACAAGTAGACGCAGGTCTCGTTTGTCAAGTATTTGGGATTTGGAGTCTTCCTTGCGGAGTGAATTTGGAATTGAAGATAATGTAGTTTACAGGTAATTCAGTAGGGAACATTACTGAGCTGCACAATAATACAACACCAAGGTATTGCAAACATTTCAATATTTTGCTTAAGGATTTCCACTCTAATTTCCCCAGTTCTATCCCTAGTAGGTTACAAGTTGAGCCAAATAGGCGTCGAGAACTCAAACCATGTAAAAAGTACACAAGGTGCTTTGATCTCAACTATTCCAACTAGTTAGTAACTGGAACGTTGGATCCAGTTTGTGTTGTGTGAAGTCGTCACGTTCTGAATCTGATCCACCTCTGGTTTAGCAAACTGACTTCTGGTAATTGACTTCGCTTCTGTTTTGAGTAATCGGGACCTGACTTCTGGTAAGACGGGTCGGAATGTACTGGACGTCCATGGCCATTCAGACCCTTTAAAACAATTATTTCCCCATCCGTATTGATAAATAACGCAGGGGAGAAGGGAAATCCTCAACATGTCCCATTAAGATACATCGCTTACCAGCGCTTTTTCCAATAAACTCGTGTCACTGGTGTGACTATCCTGTTGTTGTTGTTTTTTTTTCAGCGGTGTTGTTTTCGCAGGGAGGAAGCCCGGATATGATACTACGCAAACTGTTCAGCTTGAATCGGTGAGCTGTTTCTGAGTCGATTAAATTACCACGTGAATGTTGTTATCAAAGTTTACACTTCCAACAACGCAATTTTTTAAAAGAAGCGCTTGAAGTCAAATGGTTTTGCTGACTACGTGATCTTTTGTGACTAGGTTGCAGAGGAAGAAGCGGAAAAATTAGACAGGTTTGAGAAACTGTGGTCAAGGCTGGAGGCCGAGTTTGCCTTGCGAGAGAGAGTCCATTGCGTCGTTTTCGGCATATTAACAAACGCTCAAGACGTTTTGGATCACCTAGACAGGCAGGAAACGTACAGAAAAGTTTCCGACTACGTCCAGAGAATTGTTAATTCAGCCCAGGACATCTTAGCTAATGAACAAGAGGTCGTCACTAACGCCATTGACAAGACTAGAGAGGATGTTACCATTCACGAGACTGCCAAAGAAGTTGTAAAAGCTGCTGCTAACAGCGCTGCTCGAAGAGCCACTCGGGAAGCTTCTAGAGATCTTTCGGAATGTGCAGAAAACGTCGTAGCGGTTGCAATTATATTAGCGACGCGGTACAACAAAGACAGTCGTGAAATGATTGCCGCGAAATCTCTCGCAGTTGATGCTATGAATGCAGCGAAAGAATCGTTAGAGCGGTTATACGGTGCAAAGTTTGAACTCGTCGCTGGAAAGCACATGGCATCTTATGAGAGCCTGGATAAGTGTGCAAAAGAAGTTGCAGCTACGGCTATTATTTCTGCTACAAGATCATTGGAAAGAGTCACTGGTAGGCATGGGTACGATGTGATAGCAGCACGAACACTAGCGGCCGACGCAGTGGCAGCCGCAAAAGCTTCTCTCGAGAAGTTGTATGGCGTAACCGTTGAGATGGCAGACGAAGATCAGGATCATTCAGAAGCATTTTGTAAATGCCTGGTGAAGTCAGCACGAACACTAGCGGTTGAGGCAGTTGCAGCCGCAAAAGCTTCCCTCGAGAGGTTGTATGGCGTACCCGTTGCGACGGCAGACGAAGATCAGGATCATTCAGAAGCAGTTTGTAAATACCTGGTGAAGTCAGTAAAAGAACTCGCCAAAGCAGTTATCAGTCCTTCTGCGCGATTGCTACAGGAATCCACAAGAAAGGACGATTTTGAAAATGTGACGGCGGAGTGGCTTGCCAATGATGCCATTCGAGCGGCAAAGGAGTCTTTGGAGAACTTGTATGGGACAAAAGTTGCAAAGGATCACAACGACGAAGCTGTAAGGGAAATTGCGGCCGCTGCTGTTATGTCAGCTGCACGTACTTTGGAAAAAGACTCTATAGGTAACTATCGTAATCTGGCAATAGCAGCACAGGGATTGGCTAGCAACGCATTGGATTCTTCTTATAAAACAAAAGTGGCACCAGGAACTGAAATTGAAATTGAAGGAAAGGCCCATCAAATGTTTCCAGGACTGGATGAGGTTGCAAAAGACATTGCGGAAGCCGCTGTCAATTCGGCGGTACAATCCCTGGAGCATATCGCGGAGAAACACCAGTGGGATTTGACGGCAACAACCCGCAAGCTAGCGAACGATGTTTTGAACTCTGCAAAGGCATCATTAGAGAGGTTGTATGGAATCAACAGTGAGGCGGAAGAGGGACCAACATTGACATCACCAGAAACATCAGACAGCTCCTTGAAATATTCATTATCTTCCTCGACTGAGTCGTTGGAAAGTGTAAAAGGCCACGAACACGACCTGTGGATAGCAGCACAAAGTCTTGCTAAGGATGCCCTGAAATCAGCATCAATTTCATTGGAACGCCTGTACAGCATGGCAAATCAGATGGAAGATAACATCAAGCACACTGCCTTGGACATTTCTAAAACCCTAATGGATTCTTCTGGAAACCTTCGGCAAAAACTTGAGAAGGAAGGACTTGTAGTTGCAACTCGGGATCTTGCATGCAATGCAATTTCGTCGGCCGCCAAAGCCTTTCCAAAACTGCACGAGGACAAGAAGTCGTTGCAGGACATTGCTGGTGCTGATGCAAGCCTGCTGAACGCCGCAGAGAAAGTGTCGACAGTTTCTTTTCGAGCTTCTTTAGGGGAGCTCTTTGATCGTGGTTTTATTGGCGGTCTGGAGTTGGATGAAGCCACAAGCTATTTGGCGACCCATGCAATGGTATCTGCTGAAAATCTGATTGACACATCGCAAGGCGATACCGGGACGCTGGATCTGGATTTGGAAATTTACAAGGCCGCAACTGAGCTGTCATCGAGTGCGGACGTATCGGCCGAAAGGTTCATGGCTGGTTCAGCGGATGAACAGCATCAGACTCGATCTACGGGCTGTGACCTTCATCCTGGCACCTTGTTTTGGAAGGTTACTACTTATGTCGAAGGCCTTGTCAACGGTGCATTGAGAAATCTTGGGGTAGAGGGATACTACGTCGAGATCATTGACCGAGGAGACGAATATGAAGTCCTTACGCATGATCAGGCTCGGTCAGCTGACATGGAATACAATACAAATGTTAACGATATTTACCAGCTAGAAAGCCTAGCATTAAGAGCAGCAAGAATCGTCAACGATGCTGTGGAGAACGTCATGGACTTTGTGAAGACACGGATGGCTGGTGAGGCTTGTTTTGTTGGTCAATCCATTACTGGTGGCAGTCCGCATGATGCCCAATTCACTCGCCGAAGAAGCCGTTCCGTGCACTTCAGCGACAAGACAATGTTCCGTCCTCGCCGAGACAGCTATGTTCCACGTGAAACAGACTTCTTGAGTACAGTGAATAGGCCTCCAACTCCACGTTTTCGAAAGGATCGTGCTGACTCTGATGCCACACAAGAAATCCAAGAACTCGAGAAAGAATTGGAGATTCCATCAGAACCCGACTTAACCATTGCTAATATCTCTGAAAGTGGCCTCGTTCGACGTCGTTCATCCGACCCTGGGTCAGAAGGTCACTACAAAGATGTCACATCTTGCCACCCAGAGTGCTCAGCATCCGATTCAAACATCGACATCAACGAACAAGGAACATCTATAACCAAAAAAGTATCTGTATTTGATATCATTAAGAGACGAGAAGAGATAGCCAGCTGCGAGATCTCCCCTTGCGATTCATATGTTGTCCTTCCACGATTAAACCCGACGGAGCGTTTCCTCATCGCGGCCCGAGTCGAGTCGTATGAAGTTTTGTGGAAACAGCAGAAGGGAACTTCGTCTGTGACAAGTCTTCCATCCTTGTCCCCTAGAGGCTCATTCATCGGCAGCGATAGTGTTGAAGATTGTCCCCGTAAAGAGTCAAAGAATCTCCCAATGCAGTCATCATCTCGTCTCCCAAAAATAAGTAGCTCTGCTTCGAAAATCTATGGCGGCTCGTTAAGTGTAAGCTCACTAAAAGACATATCAAAGCATCCAAAACGGACCTCATCCCAGCCGCTCATGAAATCGCCTAAGGCATCTCCCAAGACTTCAAGGGCATCAGGTAAACTGTTTGCGAAGCCATCCACAGAAAAAACCTTGCAGTCCCCCCGTGCCTCAGTGGGTAAAGTAAGAGTGACTTCTAATACCTCACTTGGTAAAAAGGTAGGCCGTTCACGACATAGTTCTTTGGATAACATGGCTGCGGTTGCTCCGAAAGCTTCAAACACAAAGGTGATTCTCACTCCAGGTGGCTCACTGACGAAAGCAAATTTGTCTTCGCGTAAGTCTACAGAAAGAGCAACACTTCCCGAGGCCACACCATCTTCGAATCAATCGCCACATCAAAGTTCTAAGCTGGTCGCATGTGTTTCTACAGAGACAATGGCACTCTTGTCGAGTGCATCGACAGAAAAGGCAGTTCTATCTCCTCGAATTTCAAACCCGATTATTAAATCCTCACCCCGTACCTCGAGGGAAAGGGTAGTTATCTCCCCAAAGATATCGAAGGAGGTCTTACTATCTCCACGTATGTCTGCTGTAAAGGCGACATTGCCTCGCCGTGGTTCCAAAGGAAATATCACGCAGTCTCCTCGTGCATCAACCGAGAACGCGGTATTGTCCCCACGTGTTTCCAAAGGAAAGATCAACCAGTCCTCAGACGGGTCTGTCAAGAGCACAGATTCGGCTCTAAGTATTTCTAAGAGAAACGTCACAGAGTCTCCAAGTGCGACTACTGGGAAAGCAACATTGTCTCCGAGTAGTTCGAAGGGAAAAATCATTCAGTCTCCTTTTCCATCCACCGTTAACGCGGTGTTGTCTCCACGTGTTTCCAAAGGAAAGATCAACCAGTCCCCAAGCGGGTCTGTCGAGAGCACAGCTTCGGCTCCGAATATTTCTAAAAGAAAAGTCACGCAGTCTCCAAGTGCGACTAATGGGAACACAACATTGTCTCCAAGTGGTTCGAAGCGAAAAATCATTCAGTCTCCACGTGCATCTACCGAGAAGGCTGCTTTGTCTCCACGCGTTTCCAAAGAAATATCTTCGCGGTCTTCGCGTACTTCCAACGGGAACGCAGGACTATCGAATCGTGCTTCTAAAGAGAACGTCGTGCAGTCGTCACGAGCGTCCAGCAAGCACACCGTAATGTCGCCACGTGTTTCCAAAGGAAAAGTTACTCAATCTCCCCGTAATTCTGCAGGAAGCGTAGTATTGTCCCCACGAGCTTCCGTGGGAAAAGTTGCACCGTCGTTAGATGTAGAGGAAGGAACAGGCATTTCTTCCAAAGAAAATTCTCAGGTGTCTTCTCCAGTCTCTAGGGAAAAGACAGCACCATCTAAATCATCAGAATTCGTCCAATCGGTAGCGAGTGTTTTGAATGACAACGGTGTGACACCTGCCGGTGCATTAGACGAATCAACTGCGACAGTACAGCATACGTCATTGGATGAAGTCACCCCGCCCATTGCTAAACCGGATGACGTAGTTTCCGCTTTGTCCAAAACAACCAACATTGTACAAGAAACACCTACAAATCAGTCTGATTCTCAGGATGCGTTGAAAACGGAATCAACTGAAAAATCTAAAACGCTTTTAAAGGCACCATCACATTCTGTTGCAAAGCTGTTACAAGATTCAACTTATTCAGCTCAAAAGCAATCTCCCCGTAATTCTGCGGGAAGCGTAGTATTGCCCCCACGAGCTTCCGTGGGAAAGGTTGCACCGTCGTTAGATGTAGAGGAAGGAACAGACCTTTCTTCCCATGCGTCCAAAGAAAATTCTCTGGTGCCTTCTCCAATTTCTTCAGAAAAGACAGCATTATTTAAATCAACAGAATTTGTTCAATCGGTAGCGAGTGTTTTGAATGATGACGGTGTGACACCTGCTTGTGCAATAGACTAAAAAACGACTGTACAGCATACCTTATTAGATGAAGTCACTCCGTCCGTTACCAAACCTGATGACGCTTTGCCCAAACCACCCAACGCTGTGCAAGGAACGCCTGCAAATCAGTCTGGAAACTGTCTAGATTCTCAGGATGCGATGGAAACGGAATCAACTGAAAAATCTAGAACGCTTTTAAAGGGACCATCACATTCTGTTGCAAAGTTGTTACAAGATTCAGCTCAGAAGATCGAGAAGGCAGTTGATGGCAGCCAACTATCTGTGGAGGGTACAGCACTAATACCAGATGTTTCCCAGCAACGAGAGACTGACTCAGAGCGGGATTGCCCTGGTATGAACAAAGATGAAACGGGTGGAGAATCTATGGAAGCGAAACACGTCGAGGTTAACAATAACCTAAAGGGAGCTGGTCATAGCCTAGAGCGTCTTATCCAGGACAAAAGATTGACTCCTGAAGGAGCCGAAGCTGATACTCGCCCAGCATCTACCGCTGACGTTGCAGCCTCAAGAAAGTACATTGATTCAGCAGGGCCACAAAGAACCTTCCCTGTTCAACTAGACACCAATCAGAGCGTGAAATCTTCGTTGGTTGAAGCACCTCCTTCCATTGCAGAGTTGTCAAGATCTTCTCATGAAAAGGTGACATTGCAGCAAAGTGTTGTCGACGAAGAAATCCTCTTTTCCAGGAAAAAGCCTGAAGGTGAAGACCAAAGCGAGTTGGAGGTTGTCACGTCTGATGATGGGATAGTTTGGGGGGAAAGGGGGGTAGAAAAGAGGAGCACCTCAACGAATGGGAAGCAGTTTCAGGCTCCCAGTGCAATCAAGAAAGAAGCGAACGATTTTGAGGGCTACCCCACTTATAGAAAAGTGAGCGTTTCACGATCCATCTATGACACTGTTGATGATATCGTACAGAAAATGTTAGACTCAGCTGACGAGCCAAATTTAGAACCAGATAATTCCCGTCCTTCGGGTTCGGACCCGCTTGAAGGGATGAGGCGGGACAGCGAGATGAACTTTGAGTTTCCAAAGAGGCTCGGAAGAGAGAGAAACGTTTCTAGAACAGTGATAGAAACCGTGAACTTCATAGTTCAAACTGTTTCATCTTCTGATGAAAGGAGGCCACGCCAGAGTTCTGGAAGACAGTTCAACACAGGTTGGTAGCATTTAATTGAATCTTTAAAGCAGAATCCACGATGCCCAACCAGTCGAACACGTATGTACTAGTTACTCCGGGTGGTTAAACATTTTCGTAGCTCGACGTTCTAGACAACCTGACCTCTCGTAATGACTTCATGGACAACTTTTGAGTGTTTTTTTGGTATATGTTCTTCCTCGACACACTTTCGGTTTGATGAAATACTACTTGATCACTCACAACAATCAAAAAGTCAGTTTCATTTATCAAGTTTCATTGATCTTTGACAGTGTTAATCAACAAGGGGAAGGGAGGAAGGGAGGGAATACAGTTGAGCACTTTTTACACCGACACCATCTAAAAGAAATTTTCCGCGCTACGTTTCTGCCTGGAAGTGGGGACCATTTGCAAGTTCCCAGGTACGAAATACACAGGAGTAAACTACAAATAGTTTCTGCTCGATTACTAGTTCCATCTCTAAAGGGCCTAAAGATGCTAACCGAAATTGTATTTTAAATCCTTTTTTCGCTTTCACAGGCATTCCAAGGACGGCGTCCTCCATAGAACGATTTTCCAGGGGTACCACCGCCTCCGCCCAAGACATCTCCTGTGTCTACGGGATCAGCCCATCACCTCCTGTAGGACCACCTCCGAAGCTTCCCTCTCCTAAAAGGTCCCGTTTAAGGGCCACATCTTCCCAAGACTCTGTCGGGCTGCGAGCTACGCAGTCAGATTCAAGTATACTCAGTTCATCCAGCGACAAAGCCGCTGACCTCAGACCTAAGGTGTCCGCAGCATGGCTTGATGACGTCACCGCTGCAGGTGGAGATGCGTCTGTTAGGTCCCAATCTCCCAAGAGACCTGCCTCGAGCCCAACTTCCTCACAACTCAGACGCTCCTCAGTGAGGCTTTCGGTGAAGAATTCTTTAGATGGAGTTTGCCTTGAAACAGACGGTTCCGCGGGAAAATGAATTAAATTAAAATGATGATTACTATTTTGAGGGAGCTCTATTGGTTTGAATGAATTGATACACTGTCCA
Source organism: Catalaphyllia jardinei (assembly GCA_022496165.2). Lineage (NCBI taxonomy): Eukaryota > Metazoa > Cnidaria > Anthozoa > Scleractinia > Caryophylliidae > Catalaphyllia > Catalaphyllia jardinei. The sequence goes on along the minus strand of CM042746.1, from coordinate 34,489,860 downwards.
TTTAAAAGAATCTTGATCGTCAAGTTACATTGGTTAATTTTTTGTTTTTCAAGAATATTTTCTTCTTGACTTTTTCCTCGTTCAATAATTAATGTTTTGTGAGAGGAGCTGCTTTTTTATTTTACCGTGCAGAATTGTTTCACCCATTTGCTCTGTTTTCATCTTTTAATTTTCCTTAGTTTGTTCCAAATATCATTTATTTCTAGTCTTAAAGTGACATGTCCTAGCAATAAACAATCTGTAACAACTATTTGCAGTTAAATAAAGTTTGTGTTCGTTGATCACTTTTCCTTTGCTTTTGTGTTTGTACTTGCAAAGATCTTTCTTGCAGATTTTTATCTTACGTGAATGTTTAATCTTGAAATTTTGATGTGGTATAATAAAGGTCGATTTCAGTAATCCTGTAGCTCTTTCAGACCTCTATTTTCATTCGTCCGTATGACGTCGATTTTGAGGAAACGTGAAGCATTTTACAGAAGAGTAATCTTTCGGCCGTCCATGGAGCGTGACGTCATGGCAGCCATAGCCCATTGCAGAAACGTGAGAGGAGTGGCAAAGAGTTAGACTACGAGTAGTCGGTTTTTGTTCCTGAAATCCTCCGCACGCGGAACTGAAAATATATTATGCAAACTTAGGAAATGAAAGAGACTGTTCGCAGTCTAGGAGAGAGTATGGTGGTTTTCCGTTTGTTTAAAATAAGATATTGAAATGAAAGATCAACTAAATTTGAATGTCTTTTAACCACGAATAGAAGTATTTAGGGGAGGAAAATGGCAAAATGTACCCTGCGAGCAGTTGGTTTCTCCTACGCCAAACAGAGAGAAACCACTGCGAGCAACCGTTTGTCCCGGTAAGTATTTGGTGTATCCCTTATCATAGTGTATTTAGAACGTAGCAAAGTATATTTATCCCTATTATAGTATATTAAATACACGATAATATCTGGAAGGGATACATGAAGTACTTAGGTTTGTCCCTTTGAGCTAACCGCTGTCCAGCGCCAGGGACGAATAAATTAACTTTGAACTGGTCAAACTAGTTTAAAAGCCGGTTTACAAATGAAGTAACAGAGAATTAACTTTGAAGTGTAAATTTTAGTGCTAATTTAACCCATGAATAACCCACTGGACGTTAGCCCTAGTAAAGGGAATCAGGGAACCACACGGGGTAAAGAAAAAATCTTTTGACCTCGGTGGGAATCGAACCCACGACCTCCGGAACAGATCTACCGTTACTCTGCCGACTGAGCTACGAGGTCGGACAGAGAAAGTCGGGGTCGATTTAGATGGTGAATCGCGGCGAAGAGAAAGTAAGGGTACATATGAATGTTGTGCCGCGTAGCACTATGGACACAAATGATGTAACAGAGAATTAACTCTGAAGTGTAAATTTTAGTGCTAGTTTAACCCATGAATAACCCACTGGGCG
>CM042746.1:34453760-34488332 GCA_022496165.2 Catalaphyllia jardinei | reverse complement strand
AGTGTGGGAATCGAACCCACGACCTCCGGATTAGATCTACCGTCACTCTGCCGACTGAGCTACGAGGTCGGACAGAGAAAGTCGGGGTCGATTTAGATGGTGAATCGCGGCGAAGAGAAATTCATGGGTTAAATTAGCACTAAAATTTACACTTCAGAGTTAATTCTCTGTTACTTCATTTGTGTTCATAGTGCTACGCGGCACAACATTCATATGTACCCTTACTTTCTCTTCGCCGACCCCGACTTTCTCTGCCAATGCCAGCCGTTTTTCCAAGTAGACAATATAAAAAGTTAAAGGAATGCTTTATCTTCCTTTTATTGCTCTCCTTTCTCTATTTTCTCTATTTTATTTATTTATTTATTTTTTGCTCCCTGATTCCCTTTACTAGGGCTCCCTGATTCCCTTTACTAGGGCTAACGCCCAGTGGGTTATTCATGGGTTAAATTAGCACTAAAATTTACACTTCAGAGTTGATTCTCTGTTACTTCATTTGTGTTCATAGTGCTACGCGGCACAACATTCATATAAAAGCCGGTTTAGGCTCGCACGCATGTGCTCAACAGCACAACTGCTGCCTTTAAGTGAGCCCACCGTGCAGCAATCAAAGTCCAGTCGCTTGTCGTTGGATGAATGATGCAAAATTCAAATCAAGCCTGATTTCAAAACTCGAATTTTGATTGGATTATTGCTCACTTTTGGTGCCAGGCTGGCGTGAGAATTTGACAGGTGTATCAATTTGCATAATCTGCCAAGGTCGCTAACAAGCGTGAGTTGCCTTGCCCTTTAAATTCATTTCTCTGTCCAATCTTTGGAATTCGAAAATATAAATTGTCTCAAGTTTGAGGAAACTGATAAGATTACAGAAAGGTAATGTTGCTAAAGTGAAAAGAAATGACCGTTGTTTGACAGATTATGACAGATTATGCAAATCAGTTAACCCGTGAAATTCTCACGCCGGCCTGGCACCCGAAGCTAACAATATTCCAAACAAAATTCAAGTTTGGTTAGACAAATGAAATTGACATCAAATAAATCACGTAATTTTCAGCTTGAAAAACGTTAAGCAAGGCCACAAACTCAACCTAACATATTTATATGCTTGTTGGATCATGTATGATAAGGCACCATTTGCAAATATGAAAATGGAACACCAAAGGTGACCAGAAATGCTTTTAATATGGGAGGTCTGGAACCCAGTATGTTGCCATGGTAACAAAACTAATAAGCGCAAATTGTGGAGCACATTTAGTAGAATCTTACTGCAAAGAATCAAACATTTCTGATACAAATTGGCTGCGATATCCTTTTTCATAATATTTGATCAAAATTTGGTTGAGTATATGACGTCATCACTTGGCTAATTTGCATATTTTAAAAACTTGAATATCTTTGGAACAAGAAGAGATATTTGAAAATAGTAAACAGCATTTTTTTCTCATGCAGACTACTTGTTTCTGTTTTAAAATTGCTTCGATAGAAAAGATACAATTTTCGTCATAATGGTACTTTAAGGCTGGGGGAGGGGAAGCCGTCTCTCTGAGTGGCCTTGGGCATTAAGTAGAGCAGTTTTGAAATCGTTCAACCAAGGAAGCGTCAGTGTCGCTATTCGTGTCTAAGGTAAAGAAGACAATATTTTCACCTGAAGCAAAACGGTCAAAGCTTTCCCTCAGCACTTTGACCTAGTGGCTTACAATTTTCTGTATCACCCGTCAATGGTAAAGAATCGCGCGCGAAGGCGCGAAAATGTTCAGGGATCGACTGAAACTCCCGTTCACCTTGAACAAGGGGCGAAAATGAGGTTACTGAAAATACGATATTTAAAAGCATGGCAAAGTATTTATCAGCATGCATGGCAAAAGTCAACATTCCTTTACGTTATTATTGCATCGGTGACAGAAGACAGAACTTATAAGCCAGACAATACTCTAACGTTTCTTAGCAACGAAACCTCTCATTGGTCAGTAGAAGTGTCATTTAATTTTGACCAGCCGACGACTGTGAAATTTTGCATATAATTTGCGGTTGATTTACATATTCGGAGGAGTTTTCGACGGCAGACGCTCGTTTTAGTTAATTACAAGACTTTTTCGTGCGAGGGTTGTGGACATCCGTGTAAACTTTTGCTGTTGTGGAAATCACGGTCTCGCCGGAATTTTCGCGCCAAAGCGGCATTTACTTTGCCTCGTGGTCATTGCGTGATTTGTGTGACAAGCACGGAGAATCGAAGCCAATGTGAAGGAAATCACGCCATTGCAATACAAACAAGCTTCCAGATCCCACTAGGTGAGTTATCATGGCGTTTTACTGTTTTTGTAGAACGTTGGTGTCGTTAATCTATTGATTAACGGCTTTTACGGCCTGTATTGTAGAAATACGAACTCATACACGTGAACAGATATAGGAAGATTTCGTATTTCGTTCGCCTGGTCGAGTTGGTAGCTGTGTTGACGGTGAAAATTTCTGCTTTTTAATAAACAACTTGGGTTCTGTTTCTTCTGATCAAAGGACTTTAGAACGCAAACATTTCAAGTAACTCATAACTAAACAAGTAAATCTCTTACTTTGACCTGGTGTTTGCTTTGATATTACGAAAAATATTCCCTCCATGTTTCTTATGCAAAACAATCGGTTTCGTTCTGACAAAATTCAAAATTTTTAAACCAAACTAATGATTTGAATGAGTTTCTTCGAATGCTCTACGAGGCATTTCACCCTTGAAGCCGATCACACATGTCTGTTTTGGGGCACGTCAATGACGCCGGAAAACTATTTTCCGATCGAAGATCCAAGCTTCCACTCTGCTTGGTTGGCATTCGGACATTCGCGTCATATTTTTGTTTACTCATATTGGCTCTAGTTGGTTTAAAAGCTTTAATTTAGACTATGCTTTCCTTAGATTTGTTCGAAATATTTCTCTTTATATTGGTATTATGTATGCAAATGTTCGTGTCCTTTAAGTTTCAGAGATACCGCAAAACCAATATAAGGGCAGCAAGCGATGTCATTCCTGAATTTGAATAGTTTTGATCGTGAAGCTGTCCGTTTTAAACAAACCCAGGGGGGTTTTTTTAAGCCACGTTTTGTCGCCTTTGCTCAAAGGCTAGCAGACAGTAATTATTTACTCTTATAACTACAGTACTTTAAAATGGCTTCCCAAGCTTCCCCCCCCCCCCTTACAGGTAATCATGTATAAACTGCGACAGAACTCGCAAATTGCGATTATTTTAATAAAATCATTTTCCAGCCGAGAAAACGTTAACAGAAAGAAATCATGGAGCGAAACCGTTTGCGTTACTGCCTCACCCAAACAAAACATTTGACCTTTCAGCATTTTTACCCCAATTTGGCCAGTGTCGAGATTGAATGCGGTGATATGAACATGAAACGAATTCTTTTGTTGTAAAACGAATCGCTGTTACTTTAAATTAATTTGTTAGATTTTTCGGTTGTTTGATTGGTCGGTCGTTAATTTTTTGTTAACATATGACTTAATGCGTTCATAGTTTTTATTGCAAAGTAAAGTCGTGATTTCCTGGGGGGCATATTTTGCTCACACACAAACAAACAACAAGAAAAAATATTCTACCGAACATAGGCACAGCAAACGCCACCGTCTAAAATCTGTCATCGTTTATGATTGCATGTTGTATTCATGCCATTGAACGAGAAGTTTCCATGAAGCGAGAAGCGGAACCATCAGAACCCAACAAAGATTTTCTGTGTTCAAATCCCTCCTTAATGTGACCTTTCTTGTCGAAGCTCTTTTGTTGTTCTATCTTTGGTCTCCATCTTGATAGTCCTGATTGTATATATTGAATCAAAGGTACTTTTGAAACGTTTTTAAAAGTCTAGGGAATCTTTTTAAGCCATGAAACAAGAAAGTTTTCTAAACTGAAATAGTCACACCAAACAGAAAACCAACGCTATAAAATGTAGTCGAAAAATATGGGTTGCATGTAATGAAACAGAGTTCAAAATCATTCATTTCGCAGAAGAAAAATTCTTTGCTTTTGTTCCGAGCGATTCCTTCCTGTGCGTGGTCGACGCGGGAAATATTGTCATGGCAACTGATGATTTGACTGACAAGTTTTAAACCGGTAAACCCGTGGGAGGGTCAGAAGGACAAGTGTTTGTCACCGCGTCAGAAATTATCTCGTACTGAACGAAATCGTTTGAGTTTTTTGGCACTTTAATCCGACTTTTTGGTTTCCCTTTTGAAAATAACATCGTTCCAAGAAGCAACTTAATAGCGTTGGCTTTGGTTTGCTCGTAAAAGCGCGTTATTTTATCAAAGTGTGCTAGTTTCCACGATGTCTTTACGCGGACGCGACTACAACGAAGACTCCGCTGCAAGTCTTCTTCGCTCCGTGCGACAACAGGTAAGCTATATTTTTGTCCTTTTAATTGCTTTTAATGTGATTTAGATCATCACCATCCTTTTTAGTTGATGAAGATGTTTGGATCTGTGGATGCTGTCCTTACTTCGGAGACTTTGAAGTCGAATTAATGTAGTACTCGAGTTTGGTAACTCCAAGCCTAGGTTTCCCGTTCCAGAACTGAACGTAAGCTTAATTAGCGATAGAGCTTGTAAACACACTCCACTTTTTTGTCTCCTTTGACAGGAAGCTCACTTTGAGTTGCTTTCTCGAGAACTGGAACAAGAGCGTCGAAATGTTGCCAACCAGTTGGAAAAGGTGTGGAGATTTGTTTTGATTTCTTGACGGAGTTCACGCAGGGAACTGAACTGATGGGATATGCACTCGCTCGTTGAACTATTTCAACTTTGAAGAACGACAAATTCAGTGCTGACAAAATTTTAATGTGATTTAACGTAACTTGTTGTTGTATTGCAGTGCAAATATGGCTCGGAGACAGCAAGTGTTAGCTCCATGGGAAGGTAATATTGCACGTTACATGTAGCGCTGTATGTAATTTGAATTTTATGGGGGACCTTTCTCAGCTCAGCTTGAAGATTTACCCCTTGAATCGTAGTGCTGTATAGAAAAACCGAGATCTATATTATACAACCTGGTTGATCATGAGATGCGAAGACAGTTTGCTTGTCGAAAACACGCCATAACTGCATGCATTAGATAAAAACAATTAACCGATTTGATGAATTTGCTGTAGGTCAAAGCGGCGGTGGCAAAAGGTGACAATCGTTTTAAAAGAACTTTCAATCGGTGTTCGATTAAAATATTGTGCATAGTAGAGAATTTAATGGATTAGGACAGAGTAATTTTGGATCTTGGTTAGATATACTAAATTACACCAAAACTTATTCACGAGACCTTTGAATTTAAATAAATTGACGTACCTCTATAAACAACTTTCTTATTTTAAAACGAGCTGTCCGATTTGAGTTTATCAATCAAATTTTGTGGTATTTCTCTTTCTTGTAAGGTATTTTTGCTCGTATCACATGTGATCTGTTGTTATAATTTCGTTCTATTAAGTTTCAATATAAGCTTATGCTTAGAACTGTAACACTTGATCTATTTCAACTTCAGTGTGAAAAACTTAAGCTTAATCTTAGCTCATTAAGCTAAGCTCTTGATATGTAAAAAATGTAGTTTTTTTTTAAAGGTCGATTTTTTTGTTTATTCCTGCTCAGTTCGAAAAAGCATTATTCATACTTTCATTGCTTTACAAGACGATATGTTTACGATGATGTTTACAAGTAGCTTTGTTGAAATAAAATTGTTTCTGGTGCCAAGCTCCTTAAACGAATTAGCGGAAATATAACAGCATTTTCCTGTGGAACCATTGTTTTAGCTGTAATCTATTTGTAAACTGGCCAAATTTATCTTTTTTCCTATTTCTGGTCTAAAACGGCAATGTGTCTTTTTGCGGTCTTGCACATGGAATGTTCCAAAGTGTGAAATATTTTAACTGAGGTGTCAAATTGTTGACAGTTTAAATTTTTTAATAGAATAGACTTTTCCAGATGATTTGTAGCCAAAGTTCCTATTAAATTACTAACTTGATCCACAGATTTTATTAAGGGCAAGCATTAGAAAAGATACATTGATTGAAGACATTGATAAGAACAAATTAGATTACAACTTCTTAATTAACCCCTATTTTGTATTGAAAGGTTAAGAAACACTGACCAGGTTTATTAATGTGGGTTTTTTTGTAAATTTTAGATATAAAGACCTCACAGTAAAGAGTTATTTCAGGCTGCAAATTCAGTTGAGAGAAAAAATATATTCCTTGCTTTTAATTTTTGTTGGTATCAGAATTTTCTGCTATTTATTAAGATTGGTAGAAATGTAGGCACAGGATTTTGAAATAAAAATTTCCCAAATCTGCAGTGATTGATCAAAAATTTCTTTTAGATTTAAAGTGTGTGCATTGCTGTACTTATTATTTAAAAGTTTGATCACAAACCCTTCACTCTGATTGGTTATCTTGTTCTTTTTGCATGAGGCTATTTAAACATGGTGAAACCTCATCATAGTATTTTGTTTCTTTTGTTTTATAAAAGATGTATAAAATGGCTTCTTCGTGTTGACACAACCTAATGGATAGCACTTCAGAACATTTGGGAGAATTTGAAGCTGCTTAATGTATGCACCCTTAACTAACGCCTTGGTGTACACAAACTTTGAAAATTTCTCCCAAACTCTCTTTCACATTTTTATTGGACACTCTGTTTTCTCCAAAAATATATATTCATTTACTGTTAGTAATAGCAGTTTGTATACATTGTATAATGATGTAGAACCTTCTACTTCTCTGTTATCATAAGGTTATGTTGCTACACAACCGAATGGATGTTGATGCTTTTATAATGAATGGACCGTACAGTCTCCAAAACAGTGTTTAGTTGGGCGTCTGATGTTGTCCTTGATTTCATTGAAGGCAGAAAAGAAAATAGAGTTCGCTTTTTTAATATGACCAAGTTAAGGCACAAGCACAATGAAGATATTTTTGCAATTCAGAAATTACTGTGTATTATAATACAACTGTTGGCTCGTATTATTCTCCAGCAATGCAAAGAAACTTATTTTTGTTGAAATGGAGTATGAGCAGGACTTTCAGATTTCAATGTAATACATTTACCATCACCCAGTCGTTTGAAACCCAATTATGAACCGAATACAACAGCATGGATATTCATAAGTTCAATTTTGACCTTTTTCAGTGAGGTCCGGTTTTCTGCTTATATTTTTGGGTCTTATCATTCTTCTTACTCAACTTCTGTGACTGAACATTAGCAGACTGAACATTAGCAGCTTTATTTGGCATATTGTGAAATTAAACACAGCTTTTGATACAGTTATCTTTACTGTGACTGTCAAGTCAAAGAAAAATTAGCCTGTGTTGCAGCTGGACGTGTCACAAAATCTCTGGTTTAGTCCGTTTGTGCAATGGTTCCCAAAAGCTTGTTCTGATCTCCCACATGGATACACGGATCTGTGTATCCATTTCTGATAGGCTAGTTTCTTGCGCTCCTTGTGATTGGTCACATTCTTGCGAAATATATCACGCAATGCTAAAAATAGATATCGTCAAGTGTATATATATATTGTATGTAACTGTTGTGCTTTATATTGTCTGATTTGTCTGTTTCGTGTATTTATGCTGTCACGTCATCGAAAAGAGAAACAAAAGAGTGTTACATTTTGTCACTTCACTCATGTTTATAAAGGGTACTTAACGTTGTGTTATAAGGAGGAATTTAAAGTAGAGTAAAGCTGTTAGATCGTGCTATGGCAAATTTTAAGAGGTCATAAGTCTGCATAATTTCCGCTTTTATCTGCATGTCTGCATGCTTCGTTGAAATTGACACTTACCTCTGTAATTCGCCATGTGTTAGTGTATTGTTTTGGTTCATTTCTATAGCAAATTATGTTTTTAACTCTCCAGGCAAGTATTTTCTTTTGAGGGACAAGATATAACGTTTTACTGTGATGGTGTTGCTTACTAGGGACAAGATATAACGTTTTACTGTGACGGTGTTGCTTACTAGGGACAAGATATAACGTTTTACTGTGACGGTGTTGCTTACTTGCATTCTATATTGTGGCACCAGACCTGCTTCTGATTAGAACTGTTTGCAAGTAGGAGGTAGATCGTTATCACTTGTAACATATTTGCCCTTGTACCGTTTTCTTCGGAGAAGCCATAGCTTTACTTCAAGAAAGCTATACGCTTGTCTAGAGAAAATCTTGTTTCTTGCAGCTATCTGAGAGAGCTTATATTTCTGGACTCAGCTCGATGAAGAGGATTATTCCTCCTTTAATCGCTCTGGTAACGTGACAGGATTCAATTGAAGCTCTTTATGCACAAGTCTGTTGACTGTGTTGCGTTTTGTGTAAGCCATTGTTCAGCTTAGTTCAGGCATGTTGTTTAGATGTCGAATCTGGTCTCCCATAAGCAATCGCAACAGCGATATTACAACGAGAACACTGGAATCACGAAGCTTTTTAAACAGAGCATCCGCAGTGATTGGAAGGCACCAAATGTACTTAGGAAACCTGCACCAAATTATTTTTAGCATTACGTGATAGTTGCGTGATCACTTTCACAAAAAAATATCCAATCAGAAAGTGTGTAAGAAACTAGCCAATCAAAACTGGATACACAAACAGCGGGATATCAGAACAAGCTTTTGCATCTATGAGCTGTTCACCTGGAGAGAATTAAGGGCTTGGAAGACCAAATTATGTACCAAGAGTTATATAACCGGCGTGAGAATCTTCGCTTTCTTGGAGTTCCAGAATCGATGGCAGACGAGGAAGATACGAAAGAAGTGATTTACCAACTCCTGGAGAAGAAGCTTAACATTGAGGAGGTGAGGAAAATTGAGTTCCAAAGAATTCATAGGGTAGGTAAGAAGTCAAACCAGACAAGACCTATCATAGCCCGTTTTCTACGTTTCCAAGATAGAGAATATATCTTTAAAAGAGCGAAAGAAATGAGCCGCTCGCTAGATTTCAAGGTGCTCGTGGATTTACCAAAGGAAATTAGGGACAGAAGAAAGGCGCAGTGGCCCAAGCTGAAGAAGGCCAGGGAAGAAGGCAAGACTGGATATTTTAGCTGGCGCGAGCCGGATAAACTTTATATTGATGGAGTGTTCGTTCCGTTGTAAATCATTGACGGTCAATATATATATTTGTTTAGGATTTGACGTATAATACTTTAACATTACCCTGAGTCTCACACTGAGTTCTGATGAAAGACAGATTTTTGTTCATATTTAAAGGAAAACTTATTTATTTTGATGTGTAACGTATCCTAGTATCGGTCTGCATTTTCTTTGAGGTAAATTTTGCAATCCGTTAAGGCTATGGTTATTTTTCGGGAGCAAAGAAGAATTTATTCAAATTCCGTTTCCTTACTTAGTCCCAAGTCTCAAAGGTCGTAATTTACATATTTTGTTCTACGGCCTCTTAAAGAAGTATGTGTTTGTTTAGTTTAATGTTTATAGTTGGTGTTTTTCTTTTCGTTTCTTATTCTTATTCTTTGTATACGCATGCTGCTATCGGTAAATTCTACTTGCCGTTCGCGCTTTCAAGGAGTGATAACATTTGCTTTTCTCACTTGACTTGGATGGCTTTATCTCTTGGGATATGGGGCGAAAAAACATAAATTTTAACCTTTTGTCTTTAAATGCTCGTGGTCTTCGCACTTTTGATAGAAGGAAGGCTTTTTTCAATTGGTTGGCGAGATCTTCAGCGGATATCTGTTTCCTTCAAGAAACATATAGTACCTCAGAAGTGGAAAATATTTGGAAAAAACAATGGAAAGGTGATATGTTTTTTTCGCACGGAACTGGTCATAGCAAGGGCGTTCTTATTCTTGTAAAAGAACAGTTGGACTTCCAATTGCAATCGATCAAGGTTGATTCACAAGGCCGCTATATTCTTCTTGAGGCTATGATCCAGGATTCTCCTTTTTTACTTTTAAACATCTATGCACCAAATAAATGTTCTGAGCAGTGCGATTTTTTCAAAACAATTTCGGAGGAGCTTAATAGTTCGTTTACTCTCTCGGACTTTTCTGTGATCATTGGTGGAGATTTCAATGTGATTTTTGATCAAGAATTAGACCGGAGTGGTGGTCTTAAGAAAGTGAAAGATTCTGTCAAAGTCTTAGAAGATATTTGTTTGGAGCACGATTTGTTAGATATATGGCGTGTCAGGCATCCCAAAGAGAAGCGTTTTACTTGGCGTCAAAAAACTCCAGTTATCCAGAGACGTTTAGACTTTTGGTTGATAAGCGATGGTTTACAGGATGATGTCGTCTCTGTGGATATAAAACCATCTATTAAATCGGATCACTCTGCGATAACATTACTAATTAATGGCGTGGGGGATGGTGAACGCGGTCCAAGTTTTTGGAAATTTAATTCTACCTTAGTGAATGACAGTGATTATCGTTTTCTTCTCGATGAAAATATTAAAAAATGGCTTGAAGAATTTAAAGAGGTTGTTGATAAGCGCGTTCTTTGGGATTTGTTAAAATATAAAATTCGACAGTTCACTATCAAGTATAGCAAAGAAAAAGCTCACAGTAGGAAAGCCAAGGTCAAAGATTTGGAAGAAAAATTACAGAACTGTACCAAAAATTGTGAAGATGACCCGTCGAAAGAAAACGTTCAAGAACTAGAATGTTTACAAGCAGAATACGATGATCTCTATGATTATATAACTCAGGGTGCTATTATCCGTTCCCGTGCAAATTGGTATGAAAAAGGTGAAAAAAATAACAAGTATTTCTTCAATTTAGAAAAATCAAATAAGAAAAAAAGCTGTGTACGGAACATTGTTACAGGTGACGGAACAACTACAACTAATCCCAAAACAATTATGAATGAGCTAGAATTGTTTTACTCCAATCTCTATAGTGAGGAAAATAGCGGTCATTCGTCATCCTTTTTAGACGACCTAAAAGAATTTCCAACTTTGACTGAAGAATTACGTAACGTATGTGAAGGGAAGATAGAGTATAATGAATGTTTTAAAGTTCTCCAATCCTTTCAAAAGAATAAAACTCCTGGTAACGACGGACTAACAATTGAATTTTACGTGGCTTTTTGGCCTTTGATCGGAAAACATCTTGTAGATTGTGTTAACTATTCTTTCGAGTTTGGAGAACTCTCCAATTCCCAAAAACAGGCTATAATTACACTAATTGAAAAAAAAGGAAAAGATAAGAGATTAATTAAAAATTGGCGACCTATATCGCTAATAAATGTCGATACCGAAATAATTTCCAAAGTTTTGGCAAATCGCCTAGAAAAAGTTTTGCCTAATTTAATTCATTCAAATCAAAATGCATTTGTCAAAGGTAGGTCCATTTTTGATGCAGTTAGATCAGTCGACGATATTGTTGATTATTCTAAACGAAATGGATGGTCGGGAATTTTGGTAGCAATTGACTTTGAAAAAGCGTTCGATACAGTGAATTTCAATTTCTTAATTAGGACTCTGCATAAATTTAATTTTGGTCCATCTTTTATTCAGTGGATACGTGTTCTTTACAAGCATTCATCCAGCTGTGTAATGAATAATGGTTTTACGACTGGTCCTTTTCCATTAGGGAGAGGAGTCAGACAAGGAGACCCACTCTCTCCTTACCTTTTTATATTAACGCTTGAGACTTTAGCTATTAGAATAAGAGAGGATAGCAGTATACAGGGACTTAAAATAGGAGACGAAGTTATCAAACTATCCCTGTTTGCAGATGACATGACCTGCATCTTAAAAGACAAAACATCCTATTTAAATTTGTTCTGCGTTCTTGAATCTTTTGGTGAGTGTTCTGGATTAAAAGTGAACGATGAAAAAACTGAAATCTTAGCTTTAGGGAATAATTCCTTGCAAGAATCAGACTTTCCAAAACACAATTTTTGCGTAGTTATCAAAATTTTGGGAATATATTTTGGTTATGACGTAAGACAAAGGGACAACCTTAATTTTAGGGAAACTTTGAAAAGTATAAAAAAATCAGTCAGTCTATGGAAATCGAGAGGCCTCTCCCTTTTAGGAAGAATACAAATAGTCAAATCTTTTGCTATCCCGAAGTTCATGTTTAGAGCATCTGTTATACCGACATCTAAGGAATTAATTAAGGAGGTGAACTCAATTCTTTACAGTTTTATTTGGAACGGAAAAGATAAAGTGAAGCGCCATGCACTAATTTCTGACATTGGAATGGGTGGACTCAAGATGCTGGACATTGACTCGATGATTGGTGCAAAACGAATAATGTGTTTAAAGAAATTTTTGGAAGATTATCAAAGCACTTGGAAAACAATTCTAGATAAGCTTCTTTCACCAGTTGGAGGACGTTTTGTTTTACATTGTAATTTTCACACTTCTAAATTGAAAATCAGCCTGCCGGATTATTACAAGGAATGCTTTGATGCGTGGTCAGATTTAAACGGGATAACACCAAGTAGTTACCGGGAAATAATTAATGAGCTCATCTGGAATAACCAATTTCTCTGTTATGACAAAAAATCAATGTACAGAAGGGACATAGTAAATTTAGGCTTTGTAAAGATAGGAGATTTGATAACGGAAAACCATTCCTTCTCGTATGGTACCAACCCACTTGTAAATCCAGAACAAAGATTTTTTCTCATGAGTATTATCAACTCAATTCCTGCAGAATGGCGTTCTGTTGTGAAAGCCTCTGTGGATGCGTCAGTGAGTGACCCTCTTCCAAATATCCCAACTATAAGGATGGAAAGTGACAATTTAGTACCAATTTCTGACGCCTTTTCTAAACAGATCTATCAATTTTTTCTGCGGAAAAAACAGATTCCACCCACTGCTAAACAAAAATTAACCAACAAGTACCCAAATACTGTAATCAGTTGGCAGAAAGTTTATTCCTTAGCCTTTCAAACCACTTTAGAATCTAAGATCAGGGAATTTCAATACAAGATCCTAAATTGCATTGTCTTTACGAATGAAAAACTTAGTCGCATTGGTCTGGTTGAATCACCAAGCTGTACTTTCTGTCAGGAGGCTGCGGAATCCGTCGAGCATTTATTGTTCTCCTGTAAGATATCCTCAGATTTTTGGAAACACGTCTTGTCCTGGCTAAGAGATAACAACGTCCTTGTTGGAACAATGGATGAGTCAGATTTGATCTTTGGAAAGTTCAACATTGTAAATGACTTCATTTTAATCAATCACATTCTGTTATTAGGGAAGTATTATATCTACAGTAGGAGATGTCTGAATAGCGTACCTACACTTAGAGGCTTTATAGCGAGAACAATGCGTGTTTACAATATCGAGCTCCATATCGCTAGGGAGAAAAACAAGCTCCTTGTGCATTTTAAAAAGTGGGAGAAGTTAATCAATGCAATAATACAATGATAATTAGATAGTCTCGACCAGCAAAGCCTTATATTCATTTAATTTTATACAGTAGCATCGCATTTGTTTTGTTTTTATTTCCTTTCTTTGTTGTTGTTTTTCACTCATATCTCATTATTTATCATTTATTTATTTAGTTATTTAGTTTTCTTCTGAGTACTCGTTGCTGTTATTGTCTGTGAAGTTGTAACAATTGTAATTTGTAATTTAGATATCTAATATCGAAAATCAATAAAAACTATTAAATAATAAAAAAAAAATTTGGGAGTTGTTGTGTAGACGGACTATACCAGCGGTTTTGTCTGTCTGCGATGCAGGCTAAGAAAAATAGAAGTCCCTTGAGATCCTTATCATATAAGAAGCCATATCATGTTCATTGTTTTAATTAACACTCGCAAATGAGGTATTGTGTTTCAAATGGTGCAGAAAAACAGCAGAGATAAGTAAAGTGATTCAATGCAGTGCGTGATCAATTACACAGAGGTTCCAGTTTATTCTCAGGCATTGTTTTGTTTCACAGCCCCAATATCTTTTTATGATTCTCCTTATCTAAAAACAATAAGTTCCAAAGGCAAATTATGGGGTTGGGCAAAGAGTTTGATAAAATCTAATTGTTCTGGAGGAAAACTATAGAAAACTATCAAAGAATTTTAATTAGTGCAGATTTTGAGCAATGACCTTGATCTCTGGTTTTAAAAATATCTGTTCTGTTTAGGATACATTGACACTCTGTCTGTCCCATATCATCATGTAACTTGCAAGACAAGGCAACTTTCTTTTGTCAAGCAGGTTCATATACATTCATCTTGACAGCAAATATCACTTGGAACTTGCATGTTCTGCAGTTAAATGTGCATTGCTTTTACAACTCTATTCTTCAGATATACATGTAAGCTTTGAAAATTATAAATTATATTGATCAGAATCTGAGTAGATTTTAAAGCTGACCAGTTTGAGGAACAGAGAAATGATATTTTGAAAGTGAAGACTGATCAAAGTGAAGAGTGATCATTGTAGTAAATTTTCCAGTTTAAGCAATTGGAAAGAAGAAGCCTGAAAAAAAATCAGGGCTTCAACGGGATTCAAACCTGTGACCTCCGCAAAATGATATTTTGTTGTTTGTTACTAACTATAGCTCTAACATCAGACTGATAGGACTGAAAGCCTAATAAATAGATCAGAGTTGTGGAGTTGTACATTCCTAGAGGTTTGCATGATTACAGAATTGAATGTTAGAGAAGTCTCAGTTTTTGTTTGTGTGCATTGGTAGAAAAACTTCCTTTCTGAGATAAAATGTTTTCATAGTTAGCCCAAACTTAGAGTTTTATCAGTGACTGATAAGAGCAAACTGCTTGAAGGGGTTCAAGAAATTCAAAACAAATTATCAAATTATATTAAACTTAGTGAATATATATAGAGACATGTGTGTATGCTTGTATTAAATAAGAAAATAATGTTTGATATAAGGAAATTTAGATTATTATAATTTTAATGTTACATTTACAGTACCGCTCAAAAGTAAGTTGACACTCGAAACTCGAACTTCGAGACTCGACCCTTGAGCCTCGATGCTTGAAACGTTTGAGATTCGAGTCTTGAGTCTCGAAAACATTCGACCATACGATAGGAGACTAAACGTGATTTTTTTCTGAGACAACTTTGTGTTAAAAACTAAATGTAGACCTGCAAGCGACAATGGAAACTTACCGGTAAATACAGATAATCCTTTACGTTCAGGGCCGTTTGCAAAATTGCTGAAATAAAAGCTCCTTCTAGTACTGTAGCCGACGAGAGCATTCGCAGTGCCATGGAGTCCAGTCGCAATCAAAGCGCAGTGTGTTAATTGTTTACTTTGCATATCAGATTGTGAACTACACTGATCAGAAGTTAAATTGATGGGTGACATGGAACCTTTTTTCCATTGACTGCAGTCCTCGCAGAATTAACAACAAATCGAAAAGCTGCAGTGTCGAAAAGCTGCATCTTTTCATTTAGGTGAAATTTGGATGAATAAAATATAGTTTCAGTTGACTTACTTATCCATTTCGTTTTAATAATGTAACACTTTTCATTTCGCGCAGCGGCACCCAACTTGCATGTTTCGCCGAAAACAGATATTTACCTGGATCTTAGAATCAAAAATGCTGGCTTCGTTTTCGCAGTAGAAATATGAGACTTCTCAGTTTTCGTGTACAATTTCTACAGTTTTGATAAATATATCATTTCTGAGTTAAGTCTTGTACAGAGAAACTAAGAAATGCTTGCAGAAAATTGCTAAACTTAAAAGATTTGTTCCTAATGCGCAGCTATTATTATCCTGGAAAGAAATTTGATTGGGGCAGATTTTGATCACGTGCTAGACAACCACTTCTGAGCCATGAGCGCGAGTCACGCAATCAACAAAACATCACTATAAATTCGCCATTTGCTTCGTCTAAACACTTGATTACCCTTGAGCCTAAAGCTTACCTTTTGTCCTCAAAATTGTTATCAAAGATTTAGTCGGAAGGGGTTGTCCCGAATATAGATCTGTAAACCGTGCTGTTTTGAATGTTGAAGGCCTGAAATTGAAGATTACAGCTCACAACACATTTAAAAATAAATTTGACCAAATTCGTGCAGGCATAAAGTTTATTTACCACCAGAATACTTCCGTGATTGGTTACAGTGTATTCCCACAGATCAGACAAACATGCAGCGTTTTGACCGCCAATTAGAACATGTTTTTTTTTCATGCTGCAATGCAAGCGAATGTATTCAATCGAGAAAACTCACCAACATATTTTATTTTTGCACAAGATTCATTCATTTGATAGCATAACCGATCGCAAATAAACATGCTTGTACCCTTATCTTATTTACAAGTGAATCGGTTGCATGCAACTTGGTATTTATTTGTTTTCGGATTCCAAAGTGAGCGGAACAGTTGCTCGCAAGACTGGTAGTCTGCATGTACACGTATTTGGTTTGCTGCCCGTTTGTTCAATTAATTACTCGAGAGATCAGTCAAGCGACAAGCCCGTTAACTTTCTCGACTCGCAACTTGAGACTCGAGACTTGATGCTCGAAACTATCGAGGATCGAGTATCGAGTCACGAGGCTCGAGTGACTGTCAACTTACTTTCGAGCGGCACTGTAGTGGCTTAATGTTTCTCTTATTCATGTTCTGTCACCAATGTCTTCAAAATATCTATTCCATTTGACATGGATATTAGCAAGCTGATTTCATGTGTTTCCCATTGACAGTTCTACAGACGATTCCTTTGTGTGGCGTGGAAATCAAGGTCCAGGAAGTATTGCCGATGAGCAGGATCTGTCAGACAATGAGAGCCAGCTTAGTGGCTCAGCTCTAGTTGACTCATGCTTGTGAGTTGGAATAGCAAAATTTAATAGATTTGTCAAATGAATGTCGACTTCTCGGTATACACTCAGGAATTAAATAAACCAAGAATACCGGGCAGTTGCATTTTAATGCAGAACCTCCAAAGCTTAATTTTTTTCAAAGTCTATTTTTGGCAACCTTCTTTTGTAACATTTACCCTGTTACAGTTTTTGTAGCCTTGATTGATAAGTTATGAAAGCAGGACGCCTCAGGGCACATTACTTGACATGGCATGTACAGAATGCCATTGACAATCCTAAGCCCAATTGAAATTGTTTGGAAATGTTTACATGCAGAGGTTTTTGCTTGTGTTTTTGTGTTGAGTTGCCATTGGATAATGACAGATCAGGAAAGAAAACAAAAGAAAAACTAACAGGTAAACAGGCAACATTCAATACAATGTACCTGCACACAAGTGTCTTGGTGAAAGAAAAAACACATCCTGGCTACATATCCATGTATATTGCAAGAGTTGTTTATGTACTGTATTTGCAAACTGTATGCTGTGCAGGTGGTTTGCATGACAGCTGCATGCAAATAAATGTAAATGTAATGTGTGTACAAAGCAATTACTAGACTCTGCTTGTTTGAAATTTCATAACTTTGGAGTTTGAGTAGTGTGACATGTGTTATTTTGGCATTCACTTTGTATCTGTTAATTTTGTTTATTTCTCTTTAAAAGTGATAAGAAACGTAATATTATATGGCACTAATTGTACAATCTACCTGGTGTGTTATTCAGGTTACTTAATTCCTTTTTGCTTGGAAGATATTTTTTGGTGTTAATAACAAATGAGTTGAGGTACAATTTAAGCCTCTGATGATGTTCCTTACTGCTCACTGTCTGGGAGCAAATAAACTACAGATTTTAATATGTATGTACCAATGGATGATGTAATGGATGAAGAAAACAATGAATTTTACAACCAGTCACAGGACACTATTTCAAGCTGACACGACATGATAGTGGTGATGAAGATCTGAATTCTAAGATGGGGACAACAACACTAACGGAGGAGGTAGTGGGGAAGTTTGGTGTTGGAATCATAAACAACACCAGGGAAAGATGACGGGACTTTAGTAGTGCAAATGGAGTAATCATTGCTGGATAAATATTCGCAGGCAAAGAAATCCATAAGCTGACCTGGAGGTTACCAGATGGGGAAATAGTAAATCAAATTGATCATTATGGTGAATGGGTGCATGAGAACATCAATTCTGGACACTAGGGTGATGAGACATGATCCTCTTCACATCTAAGTGGCACATAATGAGAGGAGCAGATGTGTACAGTGACCACTACCGTTTGAGAACAAGAATGAGATCAAAGTTGGCTCAGGCTGTGGGGGGTGAAGAAAGCAAGGGTAGTCAGGAGTAGATACAACATAGAGGTGAATTTAGCAGGTTTGAAGTCCTAGGAGATATAGAAGATCTAGAGGACGAACACAATAAGATTGTAGAGACACTGCAAAGAGAGTTATCACATGGTCATTGATAGGAGAGACAATATAGGAAAAAGTTAATTACTTTAAAATGGAAGGCACAAGATCAGAACAATTGAAACAGCGAAGGAGGCAAGCATACAATGCGAAGAAGAAGTGAAACAAAGTGCTAGGGAGGATAAGAGGAATTGGATGGAGGAGAGGGCTGCAGCAGAAAAGGCCGCTGAAAATGTTAGAAACAAGTAGCTGCGAAGTGGAAGAGACAAGAGGTAGGTGTGAAAGATAAACAAGGGGTAATTAAGACAGAAGTTGGGTGAAGGCTGCAGAGATGGGTGGAGTACTTAAGTGAAGTACTTAACAGAGATGTCCCAATGAATCCAGAGGAAGAAAATGGGGGAGAAGAACTGGATGAGACTGAGGAAATAGATCCAGGAAAGTGACACATACAACAGGTTAAGAACATAGGATGTGTGATGTCAGGATTCTAGTACTCACATGTCCTGTAGTACTTCTAGTACTTCACAACAGTGCTGGAGAACCTTGATTTAGCAGATGACATTGCTGCTGTCATCCAAGTTAATGACTTGCATGAGAAGACTGTACTGGCAGACTAATAATAAATAATAATAATAATAATAATAATAATAATAATAATAAAGAAGAAGTAGCCAAAGTAGGCCTTATTTGCGTGAAAGTGCAAGACACTGAGGACTGAGTATTGCTAGTACCAAAGAGGGTATGGTGGTGAATGGCGAGGAAGCAGAAGATCCTGAGGAGTTTCCATATTTACAGTAGGAGCTACTGTAGATAAGGAGGATGGAGGTGGTAGAGATTATGAACCAACTGCACAAGCCTCACAGTGCTTTCTAGAGACTAGGGAAGGTGTAAGCAGCCAGAGGAATAGGAAGAAGAACCATGATGCTCAAGCCTATTCAAGACTTAAGTTTGACAAGTCCTGCTATATGGTTGTGCAACATGGAAGATCGCAAAGGCTGACAAATGAATACTGAATAGTTTCTAATGTCAATGCCGGATAATGAAGATCAGATGGCAACAAGGAATGTCAAACAGGACAGTGGTTGAGATGGCAGAGATCAATGGACTGAGCTGTGAGGTATGATGAGGAAGGTCGAACCTTTTACGACAAGTTCTCAGGAGAGAGGGTGAAAATGCCTGTTTAACGACATTGGGTTGGACACCAGAAGGATGAAGGGAGAGAGGGAGATCAAAGACCACTTGGAGAAGGACTATGGGGAGGCAGAGCCTTCGTGGAAGAGTTGGAATGTAGCCTAGGTGGCAGCACTGAACAGAGAGTGTTGGTCAGAAAACATGTCGGTCTTATGCTCCTGCTGGTGTGCAGAGACTTGATAATGATGACAGATTGTATTGTGGTGGGATATTTGTACAAGTTTTGTGTTTCTATGATTTTGTACTCCTTTAGATTCAATTGGTGATATGGAAAATCAAACTTAAGTCAAATTAGATCTACTGTCAGTGGTTTTAGAATTGGTAAAAAATATTAGTTAATAATATTATATACAGTAGTAAAATTATGTAATGAAATAAAGAATTTTAGTAACAAAATGTATATAATTTGTGCACTTGGTAATTTGTCGAAATAGCCGAAGCATTTTCATTACGAGGTTAATAGGTATTAGTATATACTAAAACAGTGGATAGTGTCTTATGTGTGCGCTGATTGAATCGTCAAACTCCAAATATCCTGTGCTATTTACAGAATGTACCTCCGACCAACTCGAGAAAATAGCATTCCGGTTTGCATCAGTGACAAGTGGAGAAATCATCCAAATTAATTTTTTGTGGTGTATATTATCTCACTGTTTTAGCATAATATTGTACTATTAATACAACTATCAGGGCTTTCATTAAGCACCGACGGCCGAGGAAACTCGTCGCCTACTTCGTCGGTAAAAGTTGGCTCTTTTCACCCAAAAATTAAAGTAATATAAGAGAAATGCATTTAAAACTGGTTGATGCAGTCGGTCAAAGTGGAAGTCACTAGCTTGGGTGAATAGTTGTTAAATAAACAATAGCACAGTACACTGTACTAATAACTATGTTATTTTTGAACTAATACTGTATATGGATTTCTCCAGAAAAAAGAATAATTTAATTTGTGTTTTGATCAAATACATGTAGATCTGTGTTTTCTCATACTGTACATGTGCACATGTATGAGTAGACATGCCCTTGATTAACTTAGTTTATCTCCATTATATGATTATCACTTGAGGTTTTAATTAACTGGACATGCTTATTCATGCATAAAACCAAATTACAAACAGAATCTGATACATCTGTAATAAATTATAGATTGGTTTCATTCAGATTAGGAAAAACAAAGCATTTTTCACTAAAATGTAATGTTCATCAGTTCTTATGATGATTTTAGATGCATTGCAAGGCTTGACAAAGGTAAATACTCATCTGAGATTGTTGAATTGTTTTGAAGTCCCTTTTGAAATCTAGTGGAGAGCACATGACATTAAATATTTCAGTCTAAAGAAATTAAGGATTTATATCATACTGAGAAAGTAAAACACAGGGATATTGTAATAACTTAATATCTACATGTCACAGACCAAGGAAATAAATAACAATTTAAGGGATTTGAAAGTAATATGGTACCAAGATACAAAACCAAACTGTGTCAGAAGGAGTTTGAATGCAAGATTTTCTTAAGCATGTTTTGTGAACAATTGAAATATTCATGAGTTGCTAGAGAGAAAAACAGTTGTTAGATTGTTTGATCAGCTGCCCTATTGCCTTGAATTTTAGCACTGTGTAGATGTGGGTTTTAGTTATTATTTTTGTTTTCAGTGTGTATGTTGATATCAATTGAAATACCATAAAGCAGAAATTACCTAATGTTAAATTCTCTAAATGATGTTGTTGAGTGTTTTTTTTTTCAAATTATTAGTGTCAGTTTTTGTTTTATTTCTAAAGTATTCTGGTGATATGGAAGATGGTGTAAAACTAACTGTATTTGGAAAACTCCTGTTGTGTGCAATTATCCTGGCAATCGTAACAATAGGAGAGCAATACAAAGATATGCGTTTAGTATACGTAATTCTTAATCTGAGTTTCAGGATGATATATGACTATAGATAACTACAGTATCTTAGTCAAGATATGACAAAACACACTGTCTGCCCTATCTATGAATATAGCACATAAACATACAAGTCAAGTGGCCCATCAGGCCAGAGCTTATCCCGGTTTCAGTTGCATAAAGCGACTAGGAGTATTTCTACTCCCCCCTGGATGGAATACCAGTCCATCGCAGAGTTACCCCCAGCATTAAATTTGTCGGTAGCCATTTAAACACTTGTTTAATATACCATCATAGCATGATAACAACAACTAGGTATGATTAATAATAGATACAGACCAAGTAGGGGTCCATGAGGTGCTGGAAGCTTACATGTATTTGTATCTCAATTTCTGGGTCAAGAGGGTGACCTTAACCCTTTTCACTCCCAAGGGGTCCACCTTTGATGAGTAAAGTCGTCTGGCGTTAGACAGAGTAAAATCTATTAAGTCACTCTTGGGAGTGAAAGGGTTAAGGGAGATAGTTTTTAACCCTTTCACTCGTAAGGGGTCTACCTTTGACGAGTAAAATCATCTGGCATTAGACTGAGTAAAATCTATTAAGTCACTCTTGGGAGTGGAAGGGTTAAAAATT
This sequence comes from Catalaphyllia jardinei, assembly GCA_022496165.2. Lineage (NCBI taxonomy): Eukaryota > Metazoa > Cnidaria > Anthozoa > Scleractinia > Caryophylliidae > Catalaphyllia > Catalaphyllia jardinei. The sequence goes on along the minus strand of CM042746.1, from coordinate 34,466,453 downwards.
AAACAAAACCTCATTGTGTGACCATTGAAATGTAAGGTAGTGATTCATGTGGTGCTATTTGGGGTTTTCAGTTTTGAAAACAGCCATTCTTTGGGTGAAAAGGTTAAAAGCATTAGTTAATCAGCAGGGAGTTAAAGGATTAACACTAAGTAGAACTACTTTTAAGTATGAATTTCTAACAATAGTATTTGTTAGAGTTCACTGCACATGTTTTGACACTTCCTAATATTATTGTAGCTTGGCTAAAAGTTTCTTTGGTAATCAAAAGCTAGTACAGGAAACTAGACGTCATATTTTATCGCGATAAGCAATATTATACAATTTAGTGTACTGTTAGAATGTAACTTACACTGTAATACAGCACATACTGTAGCATCTTGTTGTTCACTTAAAGCCACACAAGTCATATATACTTTTCTACATACCATGTAGAGATTAGGTGACAATTTCCATGTTGAAGATATTTTGTAAATAATCAAATGAATGTTCCAGTTGACAAGATACATGTTCTTCAAAGTGTATTTAGCGGTATCTTATTGAAATTATTTTCAATAAATTTTTGCATGTTGTTTTGTTTCTGGAATATTTATAGTCTATAGGGAATGCTAATCCAACTGGTGCTTTGTTTTAATATTTCATGTCCTTTGTGTGTTGAGCCATTCTTGTGGAAAGGAGATCATTCCATGACAATTTTGTGGCTTGTTTAACAAGAATGTCTTGATCATAATGTCTTAGACTACGTACACAGATTATAAGAAGCCTAAAAGACTCCTGTGAAAAGGTTAACAGAAGGGATACATCTTGTTATGGCTCAATCTTTTGCTGTGTTGTCTGACGAATCATCTATATATGGGAAGATGATTTTTCCATGGCACAGTATTTTTATCATGAGTTGATTACTCATTTTGAAGTTATCACCCGTACATCTTTGACGACAAACTAGCTTATAAATTATGTGTAGTAAAATACTGTTAGTATGTGATACAAAAGCTACTTGGTGAAAATGTCTGGATGAATATTAATCTTCATTAGATGCCGTTTTCCATTTTGAGGTTGGTGGAAAGTACTTATAAATTAATGTTTACCTTGGTTCAAGTGCTTTTTATCTTTAATATTTAAATATGATAATAATGAGGCATGTTGTACTGACATGTGGTGACAGTTTTATTTGCAGGGAGTGATAAAAGCACTTTTAATTAACTTTTTTCTCACATGACAGAAAACCTAACTTACAGTTATTTATAATTTAAGATTACATGTCACAAATTTTACCAAGAGAGAGTTGTTGTGTACAGTCATGTAGATGTATATTTTTTAATCATTTAATTTTGGGAAGAATGTGTGTCTGCCATATTAGAGAAGATCTTGCATGGCGCATGTAATTTTTTTCTTTAGAAAGGGAACAGCCGAAGACATGCATTCTAGGATTCATAGTAGTAACTTGGTACTCTGTTCTAAGTTTTTTCTGCATTTTTGTCTTCAGGAAAGTTCTTCAGGAAAGAGGTCTCTCTGATTCAAGGTATGTGTTGTGGCATTTTCTCCATACTATAATGAACTTAAAATACTATGAAGCTTACTGAGCTTTAGACTTGACTTCCTTCTTAATCAACAACATTTAAATTAAGCTTGCATACTATTTAATAACCTCCTAAAAGGTAGATGACAAATTCCTCTAGAAATGAAGAAAACAAAATTCTATTTTTAGACTGAGTATATAAATAATGAAGCATAATGTTTGGTACCATCAAATGAGTTTTCCTTCTACAGAAGCTATTTCAGAGTTTGTGAATTAAACTGGGGAAATTGTAAACAAAAGACAATTAAACACTCAAGAACAATCTTGTCTTAAAAGGAGTCCATGACAGGTGCAAAATTTGCTTCAAGCAAATAATACAGTACTACATTTATGTTATCATAGCTCATAATGCAGTTTCGACATGTCAGCTTACATGCACTGACTTCCACTAGATGTTGTTTCTTGTTGCCTTGGTCTTTGTTTTAATCCTTGACTGAATTAACCACAGACAGTAGAAAAGCATGGATTTCGTTGTTTATACCAATTCTGACTTTGACATCTCATGTGGCGAGAGACAAATGAAAGAACTCATAATAACAGTGTCGGTAACATTGTCACATAGGTGAGATTTTAATTTAATCTAAGTGGCTGTGTTTGCTTTGTGTTGAACTGTGCAAATTCACGTATTGGCATTAATTTGGTGGCGGTCTTGGTGGTAGGGTTTAGTGGGTGTCTTTTCTCAGTTGGAAATTGTTTGACGCTTTCTGGGGTACAGTTTTCTTCCTGATGTTGATATTTTGAAAGGTAAAGTAAGGAAATAGTACTTGTCTTCCAACAGAAATAGGCAATGGAAACTCTTTTGGATTGAAAACACAGTCTTACATAACTGTAATTCAAAATAGCTATGAGAATGCTAATTCTACTGTATTTATTTTACATACACACAAAGAAAAGGCGGTGTCAAATGTTTCAGAAACAAAAAAAGCATGACAATGCACACTGCAGTATGTGAACAATTCACTGACAAGAATATATTAGAGACATGCATGGTTTTACATGTATTTAACTCCTGGCAATCATTTTATATGTTAAAGTAAGATGTGCTGTGTACAGCGCAGGTGTAATTAACATGTATAAAGTAAATGGTGACTGATTAATGGTTAATTGGAATTGGAAATAACGTTATGTGAACATCTTCTGCATCATGCAAACTGTTGTGATTGGTTCATCACCACTACAACCGTACTTCTGTTTCATCTTGTGGATTCTATATAATGCTCAACTTATTTGTATGAATTGTTTATTGTAGACGAGTTCCGTAGTTGCTTATTTTTCAGGCTTGGGACACTAACTTGTTTAAACTAACTTGTGACTGAGCAAAGTAGGATAAAATGACATAACAATCCTTCATCTTCACTTACCCCTTTTGTAACTGGGTTTCTCATGAGGCCTCCACGGAGCACCTCTATACTTCACGATCTCTTTGTACTTCTGAGTCCTGGATTTCCAGCCCACGTCGTTCCCTTCGTACTCTGAAGACATAACAGTAGAACCCTGATATAACAAGGCACCATGAGACAAGAAAATTTTTGTATTTTTGATAATAGGATTATGAAACTTAGAGCGAGAAATTTACATGTACAGTCATTTTGGCCATGGTAGCAGTGTGGCTAGAGTGTATAGAGTGACGTAATTATAACACACCACGATAAGTGTCTCACTTATATGGTATTTCGTTGTATCTCCAAGTTAGTACGCACGCTGTGATTGGTCAATTTAGCGGGCCATACTCTCCTGCACGGCCCACTAAAATTTAAAGTTGTTTGTGTTGCCAAACTGTTGCGTGATTTATCGCCAAAATTTCTTATCAATAACTTATTTAACAAGTAAAGGTTCAAAACTTTCTTTTACTCTAAATTGTGTGCTAAAGCGTAGTAATGACTTAAAAACGATTTCAATTTGACTTGTTTTGCTTTCGACCTGCTTCAGAAATTTGAAGCTGTTCCTCATGGATAAAAATCGTTCCCGAACCCGTCGGACACACAATAGAGATATAATATCCTACTAACCTCATCTTCTCGGTCCGTACTGTAAGTTATGGATCCTCGTTTTTTTCCCCTACAATTTATGGCCCAAACGCGAAGCCCTTGGGCCATTAATTTAAAAGGGAAAAACTCGGTCCGTAACTTACGGTACGGACCTCGAACTCGAGGTAAGAGGTATTTAACTTTTTATAAGTGCTATATATGATGTACTAAGCTCATCATGATTTTGCCCCTCAAATGCCAACAAGACATACTTAGTACCGGTATGTCAAAATTTTAAGAGATCAAATCAAACTCCTGGCATACTGGAAACAACTTTTATCAGTACTTGAGATTCGTAGGAATGTATTCTGGCGATTGTTTATTTTTCCTTTGTTGCGACATCATGTGGATATCAAATAACATCAACCTCAGCGAAATTAACTGCATTGAACTGACATTTTTTGACCTTTCAGACAGTATGTTGAATAGTTTTTTGTGTGAGAATACTTTTGGCATTTGGCATTTGGGATTTGCATGCACAATGATCAGGCACACGAGGGATTGAATACAATGTGAATGCTTGTTTCTTTGTAGGGATGATCAGGACCCTCTGTATGACAGGAGAATGGATCGTGGAAATACTGCTGCAACACCTGGATCACATTCTAATGCACTTATGAACCAAGACTGGGAAAAAGATCTTATGGAGGCTGGTTAGTGCATAAGGATTATTGTTTACAAATTGGAAATCTGTGTGGTCTTTCTCTCTTACTTGCAGATGACTGGTGCTACAGTACTGCCTGAAACTATTTACCCATTTACTGAGGCTTTGCCACAGCCTTCAGAGTCCGGGAAAAAGCAGTCAATAAGTGATGAGCCACATTGCAGTCACAGCAAGTTTTTAAGTCATGTTGCATAGCAAATCATGTTAATAACTTTTTGTAGTCACGTGCACACATGTCGGTATGCGTTGAGAGTTGTTTATGTGAATTATGAAGCTTGTGAAAGTTTGCATCCATCAACAAGAATGTGTCGAATGTCAGAATACGTACAGCTGAGATTGCTCTCATTTCTTAAATCAGACGTAAAAATTGCTAAAGCTGTTCGGGAATTGTCAAAATTGATAGAAAACCTTGACCAAGTATTAGTGATGTAAGCGGTTTTAACGGGACAGCTTTCTTTGGGTGACTTACCTCGTAGCAGCTGACCGCCAACACTGGATGGAGGGAAGGAGACACTTTGATTTCATCAATCAGAAGTTAAGCTGGAACAAAACGATGAGTTAATATTGATGCCTATGTTTGCAATTTGTAAATAAAGTTAGGATGGAACGAATTATTGTGTACATGAGAAATTGTGAATCGGCATTTTGAAAGAAAGGAATGTTTTGCGCAGCAATTAAGATCTGTGAGAATTTCTCACGGGTGAAAACGTTGGTTTTTGTTGTTGTGTGACACTTGTAATTATGTGTATAACATCGATGCCTATTTCTGCAATGCATAGAGTTATGTCCGAACGAATTATTACGTTCGTGAAAATCGTAAATCGGTAGAAGTTTTTCGGTGGCGCCAGTTCCGAGGTTTTGACGCCGGTTCTGTGTGAATCAAGGACACAAAAACTTTGTCAGTTGTTCATTCAAAGCATACCTCAAGATACACAGGCTAGCATTTACTTGACTTGATGTGATGATATATATATTTAATGTAGAGTATCTGGCTAATGAAAAAATTTGTTTTGGCTGTATAGCTAATGAATCAAACCTGTCAATAGCCACTGCGCTAGCAAGCTGATAAGTTAGTCGCGAGCCCTGTAAACAAGTTACCAGCACGGAAATATCATGTATAAGAGAAATCAATAAGGAAACACTTTTTAACAAAAGAAATTAGCTGCTATTGTTTCTTCACTGCGGTATACCGCGTCTGGCCTGCCACGGCGTTCGGTTGTGTTTGTCCAAGACGAGGATGAGGAATTCATCCCACCGCAGTGAATTCGCGGCAGAACCTTTCGGCAAGGACGAGTTTTTACCACGTGCTAATGGGTAAATACTTTCAGGCGGTATTGTAGGTGTGCAGGACTCCGCTGATAGACACAAAGAGAAACCTGCCATAAATTCTGAGCAACACTCGCCAGAGTCTAAGCTACACTAGGTTCTCGGAAACTGTTTGCTTCTTGGAACAGATACCGTCTGCAGACATTTTCTGAGTATGTTCTTAATGTCTTAATGAGGCTATATTTTATACAGCTAAATCTTGTGTTTACAAGTGACCACCGGTGCAAGACAAAGTGGCCGTTTACAGGAGGTGGTCGCTTATGGGAAAACTCATCAAAATAAGCCCAATGCTAGATTGACTGATCAATTACATAAAAGATATTACCTTATTAGTTACAATTAGGCAAATAGAAACTAAGTTATTTTATTACAAAACAATTTTCAGTAAAAGTATAATAGAGTGAACCGGAATTGTCAATGTGTCTCTTGTTAATTTAAATCAACCTGATCAAAATCTAAACCTAACAAAACCTACATCTTCTTTGATGTAGTCTGTTACCATCTGTCATCAGTCCATTTAGCATTATTAAAAGTTTTGTCACTTCTGAGTAAAGATTTTCTAACAGTCATACAAAAATGTACATGATGATGTTAGGCGGTCGCTTACCAGTAATGGAAAACAAAAGAATATGTTAAACTTCTGGCCTAAAACCTGGTTGCGGTCGCTTAAGAAATTTGAGTATTGGTGGCTTATGAGAGAACTCTTGGAACAGTATTTGACTGAGAAACAAAACTACAGTTATTTACATGTACATGTACAAGGTGGTCACTTACAGGAGGTGGTCACTTACAGGAGGTGGTCGCTTACAGGAAGTGGTTGCTATGAGAGAGTTGACTGGACAATGTCAAATCATCAACTAAGCGGTATTGTGCCAAATGTAGTATTAAATTCTCAGAGACTGCTGTGATAAATGTGCAGTAATCAGCTGACAAGATATATACAGTGTACTTTTGACCTTTTGTCCTTTTGTCCTTTTTCAGATCTTACTCCAGGACAGACAGTTAAGAAAGTTGTCACTCGAACAGAAGTTCGCACAGTACGTACTGTGGATGGCAAGGTGGTACAAGATACATATGATCCTGGCAGTGCTCACACTACTGTAGAGCAATACACGTTTGGCAACCGAGCTGTGAATGGAAACACATCTACACCAACAACAAAGCAGTATGTTCCAGGTGACGAGTACCGGTCAGCTGGGCGGCGTGGCCCTGGATCGCATTCTTCTGTTGAGGATTACCGAAGACCTTACAGTCCGGGAAGCCAAAGTGGTTATGGTTCAGGTGATGGCAGGCGGACACCCACTGCTAACAACAATCCACCTGGAAACTTGTCAGATGGCTACCAGACACCAACAGGTAGCAGGCATAAATGAATAAATTGCATTATTTAGAGAGGAGGCCACATCAGCATCAGATAGTGTCATGCAGGTCCTTTATCCTGATCAAATTGTTGCTTTTTATGGAGGGAGGAAAACCAGTGTAAAAATCTTGGAGAAGGCAAGAACCAGCAAAAAACTCAACCCACTTATGGCACTGAGTCCATATGGTGCACAATTGTACAATGTGGCTTCTGACTTGCATTGCTGTCAATAAGGGACATAATCCATAACACATGCTAGGCCTCAGTTTGTTTGATGGGTCCTTGATGTTTTGGCTGAGCTAGACTATGGCTTGTACAATTCACCTAAAAGATACCTAGTTTGTTTTGGGTTGGAAGACCAAGGTAACAGTGCACTCCAAACTTAATGACAACCCTGACATGTCTATCTCTGTTGCAGTTTTGTAGCATTCAACTGCAGCAAAGTTACTTTCCTGAAACAATGCCTGATGAATGGCTTCCAAAGGGCTATCTGTTTAAAAGCGGCTAGCCATTTGCAACATTTTTGCTCCAGAGCTCACACATGTTATGTATAATTGAGGATAGTAGGTACATAGTAGTGAATTTCTTACAATGTGCAGTCATTTACAATGTACAGTAGGTTAACTATTTCTTATGCTTAGGTTCTCGGCACTCATCTCAGTCTAGTTCAGTCAGTGCTAAACCTTATGGACTGGCCAGTCAGTCACTACCACGCAGCACATCTTCCACTCCCAGGGGATCATCATCAACCACTTTACCACGGACATCAAGTGCATCTGGACGACAAAGCAGTAAGCTATAAATGCACCCAGTATTATTTGTTAACTGGAGAACAGTTTGAAAATGTTAGCTGGCTTAAGTCATATCTGATAACCTGGGTCTAGTGGATTTTCCAGTCCCACTACTTGATTCTGTACTTCACATGCCTGATGTACAAGTGAAGTTTCTTGGGAAAATGTTTTCAGGAATTCAAACTTCAGAAGTACTGTGAGAGATGACCTTTTGGGACTAGTGAGAAGTATTTTCAGGCTAGGATCCATCATAGTTTGAGCTTACCCAAGGAAGCCTGAGTGAAAATTGGTTTTCTTTACTGGATTTTGTATTTGAGAAATTAATGTCAAGTACAGTATGCAAGTCAACAGTCTTAACATGCTAGGAAGAAACATTCTCAGTGTTTGAAAATCAAATACCTGAGGCAAATTTTAGAAATGTACTAGTTGCAAAATTGAACTGTGATGAGCTAAATTAATACTCTGGAAAATTTATATTTACATGTATTTACCTTTTATGTTTCTGCTGGATATGCTGGATATTCTTTATAAATAATTATTGATTGCATTTAATCATGGTGGTGTCTACAATACATCTTTAAATGCTCATCCAATTCTACTCTTGAAATGTGGCTAGAATTCATTAGGCTGCAAGACAATTAAAACCATTAACATTTTAACCCTGAGCTCTTTGTTGATGGTAAGAAAGATGAATATGATAGTCTAAAGGGCTGCAAGACTTTTGTGTCTTTGTCGTCTGTTGCCTTTAGTATTTAAAGACAGGTGTGGAGTTAAATTAGAGGTGTTTATTTTTTGATCTCATCTGTGGCTTTTGTTAAATAATTAAACACAGTAGAAAATTGTGTTGGAATTTGAATTTAATCCAAGATGGATTTTTGGAATGCCCAGTCACTCTTTATGAGGTTTTTTCCTTTGGTTGCGGCCGATGATAAACCAAAAGGTATTTGTGTATCAAAGGTGTCTCTACTTTGCTCAAAGTGATACAATGGAATTGATTTAAATTTGTTTTATGTGGGTTGTGAATATTTCACTCCCATGTGACAGTATGGTTTTGTTGAGTATACTTATTGATACTGTCTTGTTGGGTTTTGTGATCTAGCTACATGTATTCTGTTTAAATTTACACTTAAAACAAGTGCTGTAATCAACACCAATTGCAATTATATTGTGTGATGGATGGTTTTACACCATGTTGTTGAAGTTACATAGGTTTGGTTTTTGCTGTTTACACTGTTGAAGAAATTCGGTACTGACTTTCTCTATCTTATGAATGTTTCAATTGTAAAATAATTTACGTAGATTCTCTTTTATTCTTTGAAGTTGAATTATGTGTTCTCTTGATATCAAAAAGAACTATTTTTGATAGCTAGAATAAAAAACATGTATAAACTTCTCCAAAAGGCAATTCACAATGAATTGTATCATTTTTAAGTAGTATTATAATTCATGCCTGTTTTTTTGTTTAAAAGAATGAGAATTATGAATTATGAAACTAAATGTTACAGGTGCTAACATCAGTGTTCAAAGAAACGTTCCTATTGTTTCGAAGGATTAGGGAAAAAACTGTTTTAATTTCTGTTTTTATAGGCAGGTGGCTTCTGTTTATCAGGAGCAGCCCTTTTAAGGACCAACACTGATCAAAATCAGATTTCTCCTTACAGTTACTGTAAGACAATTTACCAGAGAAATTTTGTTGGGGTGATGTTGCAACAAAATCTTAAAACAGACAGTAATTATGAGATGTTATAATTATTTTCATTTTTAAACTAAGAAAATCGTTATTTAGGTATTTCAGAAGGATTTAATCAAATTGTAGTCTCTTGATAAATCAGATGATATTTGTTTTTCAGCCACATACAATCTTAGTATAAAAGTGGGCGACGTCAAGGGCTCTGGGACTGACGGCAATGTTTACATCCAGTTGTTTGGCGAGCGAGGCAATACAGCAAAGATACAACTTAGACAAGCAGGAGATATGAGGAACAAGTTTGAGAAAGGAAGGACTTATAAGTTTACTGTTGATACTGTGGACATCGGCAAGGTACAATGCATAGCACAAAGAGTTTTATTATTAATGTCTTTTAGTATAAATGTACTAGCATTCTATCACAAATGCTGTTCTGTTATTAGCTACCGTCGCTACTCACGTTCTATCCTGTTGTACAGTGTAGATAATGAGTATCCTAGCAGTGTTCAGTTGTTAGCAAAACAGCGGCTACTTTGCGTTTTTCAAGTGTCTGTGAAGAGAATTCAAATAAAAGTTTTGATTGACTAGTACAAAAACAGATTATTCACTCTTGATTTTTACATGTGGATGTGATAGAAAGCTAATAGAAATCTTGCTTGTCCTGCCTGCTTTTCCTCCTTCTGTCATTTTTTTTTACCCCAAATGTAATAAGGGGGGCCTGGGTCCCCAGCTCCCTCCCTTAGATCTGCTACTGCAAGGGTAACAGTTGCTGGAAACATAACAAAAGTTCAATTGAGGCCTTACACTGCTGTAAAACTACTGTAAAATTGATGTTAAATCCAAGCTTTTGCTGATCTTCAGCATCATCGGGGGATGCCATCAATTTTACAGTAGTTTTACAGTAGCGTAAGGACTCAATTGAAATTTTGCCAGGTTTATTTAAAATGCTTCTGAAGGACAACATCCCACAATTATAAGAGAGAGTGTTTCCATAATAATAATAAATTAATTTATATTGCAGTTGGTGAGATTTTTACTGCAGACAAAAATTAATTCTGAATTGTTTTAGTGTTTCAAAGCACTATAGGGATGAACTCGGCAACAGATCTGTACACATTGCAAAGCAGTATCAGAGCTTGGGTATGTTCCCAGAGGAATAATCCAGGTTAATTAAAAACAGTAGTTAAACACCTGGGCCGGGTTGTTCAAAGGATGATTAAGCTAATCCAGGGTTACCGAGAATTTTGATTTCAGTTTTGTAACTTTTTAGTGAGGTGTACTGTTTATATTGTTTGCCCTGGAGGTTTAAGCTGCAGTAATCTCAAACTACACCAAACGTTGGAGGTGAAAAACATTTTTAAACAGGAAAAAATAATGCTGCAGTTAACATTTAATCATGGGTTAACGTTAACCGGCTTTCGACCAACACGGCCCAGAACATTTCAGTTTTATGGTGCTTTCATTGTGCTCTTTATAACATTCAGTGCAGAAAGAACTTCCAATTGTTTCCTGTTGCCAAGTACATTGCACAGTGCCAGAAGCTGAAGTTCATCAAACTAGCCAAAATCTCAAATGTGACCTTGCATAAAAGTGATGTTAAAATAACCTTTTAATTTTTTGGCTGCACCCTGAAAATCCAGGGGTACCAGGACTATGTTTTCCTCTGATTTTGAAGTATCTTGTTTCATTGCTGTTATTATTTTGACAGGTTGACAGAATTAAGCTGAGTCATGATCACACTGGATATGGATCAGGCTTCTTTGTGGAGGAGGTTGAGGTTGAGGTACCTGCGAGGCAGGATAGAGTTAAGTTTCCATGTCGATGCTGGTTAGCACAGGATGTTGATGATGGTAAAATCGAGAGAGAAATGTTTGCAGTCACTCCTTTGCCAAGTAAGTAATCTGACACAAAAATCTTGTGCCAGGATAATTTTAAGTATAGAACAGTCCAGTTTGCATTTTGTAAAAGCTAAAGTTATCAATAATTGCCTAAAAGAAGTTCAAAGTTAAGAGATTGTGTAAACACAAGTAAAATTTCATCATCATTTTCATTTCACCGGTACTTACAAGTGTTTCATATGGACTTCAAAATTTGGTTTTAGCATTTGTGGTGGTTAGAAATGATTTCAGGATTACCCACTCTGCCTCATAAGGAAATAGTGTTCCATTTCCATAAACAAGCTTAGTCGATAACCTACATTTATACACTGAAATTTCTGATAAAACAAAATTGCTTAATTTAGTGAAGCTTATTTTTGTGTTATGTCATTCCAGATACCTCCTACACAATGTCAGTTAAACTTGGTGATGTTCTCAGTCCTGATACCAACCTCTATGTTCAGTTGTTTGGTGAAAAAGGAGAAACTAGCAAAATTATGCTGCGACCTGTGGGTTCGTCCCTCAACAAGTTTGAGAAAGGCAGAACATACAAGTTTACTGTGGAGACCGTGAACATTGGAAAGGTGTGTTAGCCATGAGTGTGGATTAACCTTTCTCTTGTGTTAAGCAAGTAATAATTAAAGGTGCTGTTGCTTGTAGTAGTGAGAATTTCTCGGTCAATTCAGTATTTTAAGTTTGTGTTTAATGTACACATATCCAAATGCCCCCTTTTTGTTTGGGAGGGTGGTTTGGGGGGGGGGGAGGAACTTCTAAAATTGGAATATTGATTATTGTAGGTAAGATTGTACAACTTTACAAGTCATTTACAAGAGCAAAAAAGAGGTGGAAAAGTGTGATTGAATTCCATGAACCACCTGTATGGTGGCCCATGTGTGCCATAGGAAAAAGCCATCGAATGACCGTAAATTCATGGATCATTTTATTTTATTTCTGATTTTTTACATTTTTTTTATTTTAATGATTACATTATTTTCATCTGTTTTTATTTTTATATATACTTTTTTTTTACTTTTTTTTAATTCAATTTTGTTTTAATAAATTTCCTTTTTTATTTTGTAATGTATACAAAAAAAATAAATAAAAATAAATTTAAAAAAATAGGAGTGTGGCCTATGAGTGCCATAGCCAAAAAAAAAATTGTTGGCGGTCTATGTGTGCCATAGACCAGAGTGCATTGCGATGCCCATGCAGATGTGAGATCCAATATGGTGGAAGCACAGATCAGAAACATCAAATGGAAAGATGACATAGATTTAAGGAACGACCTAGCTAAGTTTGTCAGAGTGAATATAAGGAGATTAGAAATATTAGACTTCATGAGAAAGGATATCCCATGTACCCATGGAGCCTTAGAAGTCTGGCAC
>CM042746.1:34430010-34440007 GCA_022496165.2 Catalaphyllia jardinei | reverse complement strand
TTGTCCCCTTCGTGCAGCTTGAGAAGGTGCGTATCGGCCATGATGGGCGTGGTCTAGGGACAGGGTGGTACTTGGAAGAGGTAGTGATCATTATTCATGACGAGTGCTGGATCTTTCCTTGTAATCACTGGTTGGCTGATTACGAAGACGATGGCAAAACTGAGAGAGATCTGTTTGCAGGTCAGTTCTGAACAAAAACGAAGAGTGACATCAAAAACGGACGTTTTAGCGGTCTTAAGCATTCCTTTGTTTCTACAGTTTATCATCCCTGTGACTTTTGTTGTTTTCGTTTTCCCGACACCTCTCATTTGACTGACTAGCTTATTCCTTTAGTCTTCTGCTGGAGCAAATGGCGCCAACAATTGCCGGCGGAGTCCATTCAAGTAACCTTAGGTTGGACCCGAAAAATTCCGCACTGATTACGTCGCTGTGCAGAGATGCGTATAACCTAGCAACAGCCAATCGCAAGCGCCCCGCGGATCTCCGTAGGGCTGTGGGTTCAGTCACGTCTGGTTATGAAGTTCCACAAAGCTCTTTACACTGTTTTTGTTCGCTTTATTGACGTCGACTGAGCTCAAAGACAGAAGTTGGTTCCTGTCTGAGGAACTAATTAAAAGAAACGTTTCAGTTTCGTACTTCCTTCATGGTGTATAAAGGCAAAACGGAAATCAGCAGAAATCTTTGAGTTTTGTTTCCTCTTCTGCTGTTTGCTTCTGCCCTCTATTAGGTTTTGTTTATTGTTTATTGTTTATTTTTAGTCTCTCTTAACATGCCGATACCTTCCAACACAAAATTGACATGGCCCCTTAGAGACAAAGCGGATTGCGTTATTCGCGCGAGTAACGCGAGTGTTTAAATTTGTTTCAGAGAGAAAGACATACGCGCACGAACCTGACTTGCAGGACTTGATCGAATACTTACAATCTGATGATGTCACTCTAATCGTGAACGCTGCTAATTACCTGCAGCATCTCTCCTACAGCGATGAACAAGTCAAGATCAAAGTGCGGTAAGTTAGCAATTAAAAGAAAAACCGAACGTCTTCGACTAGTTAAGTCATGTTCAGGGTAAAAGAACCGTTCGCTACATGTATATTTTGTGTCTAGGTGATTTTGATTTTTGAGCTCACGGGCTTCATTTTTGGTTCATTAGTCCTTCAGTGATTTTTCGCTTGTGAGAAGACTAAGCCGGACAGAGTTTTCGTCAAATAAAGACTCGTGTAGGTGTGACGGTCAGGTTCATAAATTTGTGCAGGTGCCAAGGGTGATATTTAGTAGTCTGCGAGAGCAGCTGACATATTCCCCTGCCTATTCACGCTGTCGACAAACCTGCTCTTGTCTTGCTACCTTACCCCTACCCTACCCCTACCCTACTACTACCCCTACCCCCTACCCCTATCCCTACCTAGTCCTACCCTACCCCTACCCCTATCCTACCATGGCTAGGATTTCTGTCCAACATTTGACTCTTATTGAAACCTAGCTGAATGTGGTGAAGGCTATGATATGGTAGTGGAACAGTTTACTTGCTCATATGTGCATTGTGGCATTTTTGTTTTCAACAGTGAGCTCGGTGGAATTCCAATCTTAGTTCGGTTGCTCGATCACGAGTTAGAAGAGGTTCACTGCGCTGCCGCAGCCAGTCTGAGGAATTTATCATACAGTAAATCAAGGGACGAGAACAAGGTAAATGGCAAGGTTGCTAGGCTCTGACCGCACTGCTGCGGAGAATTTTGAAAACGCAGCTTTATTTCCGCGCAACCCATTGTTGCGATCTCAAATCTCAAAATCCACGTAATGTGGACCGGGAGCTTAGAAAGAAATGGTATATTAGAGGTTCAGAGAAGATACAAGCTGCACGGAGAGAAGAGTTTGCAGTTTTTCTCACGGTTATCAAACCTACTTTGCAGATGCCGATAAGATGCTCTACCATTGAGCAACAGGGCACTTGTGTTCAAACTTTCAAGTCAAGCCGTTTTCGAGTTTGGCTAAGATCACTCGCTTGGAAGTTTTGCGTAGGTTATGTTGCAACATCAGGCTACGTTCGGTAGCTGCCCTTTGTTTTGCAAAGTCGTGAATTAACTTTTATTCCGTCTTTCAAAGGAGAACTTTCTGTTTTTGAACGCCCTGCACTGCGAGATGAATATTAGTTTAAACGGGTCTTTCTGTGAGTACTGGATGCTAGTGAATTGGATTGTCTTACCTTTGTATCTCGTTCTTCGTATTTTAGAGCAGTATTTTATTTTGTGTTTTATTTATTTTGTGTTCTACGTCATCTGTGACCGGTACCTACAGAGCTTAACCAAACCGGATAAACCTTGAAGATGTTACATGAATCAGTAAAAGTGGTTCACAGTTTTCTCTGTCTCTTTTAGTTGGCTATTGCGGAGTGTTATGGCATTGAAGCTTTGATACGACTGCTAAAAAGAACGAGGAGGGACGAGGTAAGGAAACGGGATGCGATTTAAGCGATTCCATCCATTAACATGAACTGTGAGCTGATTTCTTGTCCAGCGTATCAGCGTAAGACCCTTCGCTCTGAACAAAAATAGCGGTGGCATCGATAGAAATATAAGAGATAATAAATAGGAGAATATACTTCTATTTCCTACTGTGGCATAAAATCCCTTTTTATATTATATTATTCAGATGCAGACAGTTCTCGCGTACAGTTAAGTACATAAGATACCTCGCTTGAGTGGTCGTAATGCGTTTATGAGAAGTGTTGATATAGAACTCAGTTAGTCTCTTCTAACAGTATAGATAAACAGCGTTTCATGTGAGAAAATTTTTTTGTCTTAGGTGAAGGAAGTAGTGTTGGGTGTATTGTGGAACCTTTCTTCTTGTGAAGTAAGTTGTGTCAGAGCCTTACGTCTACGCTTGTCCCCTGTTTTGTTTCGACTTTATCTCTGATGTAAACCTTGTTTACTTAAATTTATTGACTCTCTCTCGTTAAGAGGTGTTATGTGTAAAAAATAGACTTGTTTCACGACGATACATGTGTTTTTTCAAAAAGTAAAAAAATATTGTAAGCAGTGTCCCTCCATTAGGTCACAGGATTGGCAAAAGAAAAAACACTCCCGTACATTTTTTTTTTTTCAAATGAAAGGGACAGCTTTGTAGTGTAACTCGGTTGTCTTATTGAACATGTGTTGTGTTCTCGGGCCAGCCACTTAACTGTCAAAGTGCCTCTATCCACCCAGGTGACTTTATGGTCAGTACCGGTAAATTTAATGGTAACTCTGCGATGGACTAGCAGAAGAAATGCTCCTCATAGCGTCTTGCTACAGAAACTGGTCGGTCTAATGGGCCACTTAGCTTGTATGCAGAATTTACCTCTACTTTTTCACAATGTGCCATGCGATTTTTCACAGGATCTTAAACTCCGCATCCTGGAGATCTGTCTGATAGTAGTGGTAACTATTATCATTATCCCGTACTCTGGCTGGAGCAGGGCGGCTGCCAACAGCACTGCTCCTCTGCCCGCAATAAAATGGACCACGGTGTTCCGTAACGCCAGCGGTGTGCTCCGAAACGTGTCCTCGGCTGGGCCTGAGGCGCGGCGAGTAATGAGGGACTGCGTTGGGCTTGTGGACTCGTTTGTGTGGGTCATTAAGGCACCTCTTGGCAAGAATGATATCGATAATAAGGTATGCTGCGAAAAGTAGTGATCGACTAACTAATACAGTATTAGTACATTGTGAAGCGGAGAGGTTTTGAGAATTAAGAAAATCATCAACCGGGGGATATAATCTTGACGCGTCCTAAATTCTCGGTAGTAACGTTGAGAATTATGTAAGGGATCAGTGAGGAGAAATGAAGTTTATCGCCGACATTCGAAAAAGCGGCCGACTGTTTGTCCTCAAGTGATTTGAGAAGGCTGGCTCCTAATTTCTATGGAAAGATAGCAAGGGTTTTGTGGCTCGTTATCTATCATGATTTATATAATAGCCCAAGTTATTCTCGCATTTTGATTGGTTCTCGCCTATGATCTATTAGAGGACAGATGCACGATTGACGTCATCATTACTAAGCTTTCCCTCTGCCGTTTTAAAATGGCGGAAAGTTTTGAGAATTAGGATGATATTTTATGTGACTGGGCAAAAGATAAAGTACAAAAAAGTCTTGTCGAGGAATTGAACAGGTTTGAGGAGCCAGAAAACGAAGGATAAAGCCGTTTCTTTTAAAAAAAATGATACAGAAATAACTTTCTAGCAGCCTCAGTCGGCAGTTGAGCGCGACTAAACCACGCACAAACTTGGTCTTGGTTAGCCGAGAACCACTCCGTTTTCTTGAATTTAATAAACCTGATAAACAAAATGCTTCTGAGATTAATTTATTTAAAACATTTAACTTTTCCCAGTGTCAAAACAACTGTTGACTCACTGATTGATGTCAGGAATGAAACATCAAAACATCACTTCTTAAAATTGGTAAAATAAAATACATAACCTTGCTTTCCGATGCGAATGTTCCTGTCCGTTTCAGGCCACAGCAGCGAGCTAAGTATAGCTAACCACAGCTCACGGTCAAGAGTATCGTAGCTAAAATGTGTCTCCGACACTATATCAAGCTGATTTGAGAATCACCAACCACAGAAGACAAAAATATCCGCTGTCATTTACGCTCCTTTCATTCAAAACTCGAATCAAATGGCCTCTAGGTTGACCGCAACCACAAGTTTTCCGAGACTATTTTTTCAACTCCTGCAATTACCAAGGCAACGTCTAAGCTTTTCGGCTCACAGGGCTGCTCCAATGACAAAAACTGACTTGATTATTCCAGCATTTTCTTCAAGATTTGTAGATTTTGCAGTTCAATTCTGGTTTCGCTGTAAGTTTTCACTCCACGAGAAGCGACGCTCGAGTCAGGTTTGACAGTGACGTGATTTTTCTCGACCAATCACAATTCTTTGCTACGCATAGCAATCAATGAAACTGCTTCATTTTGAATGTATAGATCACGTCAAATGGCTTTTTTTTTCGTGCAAAGGCGGGAAAAAGGCGGGGCAAAAGGCCGGCTTTCGCGTTATGTTAAAATGTTTTGAAACAAAAAAGGCTTTTCGTTATTACATAAAACAAATAGATTCCATGTTGCCGTGCGTCTGATTCAGTGATAGATCACAGAAGACGTCAAAATGTGGTAAGAACATCAGTGACACACTCGGCTGCGCCTCGTGTGCCACTTTTTTGTTCTTACCACATTTTGACGTCATCTGTGATCTATTACTGAACAGACGCACGGCAACATGGAATCTATTTGTTAAAGTGTTTTCACATGACATCATGGCAGCCATATTGACGTTTCAAAACAATGAAACGGCGGCCATATTGGTTTAGCAAACCAATCCTGTGCCAGGTGATCTAGTGACGTAATGAAAAGGCCTGGCCAAAAAATTTTAATGCCGTATCCCACAACCACGTGCGGCCCTAGGTGTTGTTTTCCCATTGCCAAAACGAAACTGATCATTTCCCGTGTCTCCCAAATTTCCTGTTGCTGAATGCAAAAGAGTAAAAGTTGAAGTAGAACCGACGAGATCTGCCCTCGCGACCGCCATGTTAAATTCAAAAACAACACCTCAGGCCGCGAGCGGTTGTGGGATACGGCATTAAAATTTTTGTGCTCAGGCCTCTTCACCTGGTGGGACTTGAACTATATTCTTAGGTAAACACTTCCTTTTTTTCAATAAGTTTGCACGGATACTGACCACGTCAGTAAAAACCCATTTTGAGCTCGAGATTTCTATCGCGTGATAGTTAACGAAGGAACAAACCCGAGTCAACTATTACGCATAAAAAAAATGAGAGCGAATAATCTAATTACCTTAGTATCAATCTAATAGTCGCTCAAAACTTAAATCTAAGTCCTCGCTCAGTGCCACGGTACTCACTATTTACAACAGAATGGATAGTGAGTAGCGTAGCCAATCAGAGTGTGTCATTCGTGACAGAACGCAAGTAGATTTATACTAGTTCTATAAAAAACCCCGAGCTGATAGTGTAGTTGTTAAACAGCAGGTCAATATGCCATGCAACGCCTTGACACGCCCCTTCATGTTAAGTTTAAAGTCGTATCGATCATATCAACACTCCAAGGTTTCCAATTGAATTTCTTTATTTGTTTCCCCAGTGTGTAGAAAATTCCGTCTGTATTCTTCGCAATTTGTCGTATCGACTTGAAAACGAAGTCGACCGTGAAAGGTACAAAGATGCCCCCTTACCAGTCCATCCCGACAAAGAGCCCGTGAAAGACGACCCGGGCTGCATGGCGGGATGCGGGTCGGGAGCAAAGAAGAATAAGAAAAAGAAAGGAACGACCAGAGAAACTGAGGAACTACCAGTGAAGAAGGAACCCTTGGAAGGAGTGGAACTGCTATGGCAACCAGAGATAGCCAAGTCCTATCTGTCAATCATGGCGGAATCAGCCAATCCCGAGACGCTAGAAGGATCAGCGGGTGCCATTCATAATCTGACAGCGTGCGGCTGGAGGGTATGAAGACTGTGTCACTATACATATCCAGAAAACCAAATCTTGTAAGAAAGCGCTCAGAACTGGCTGTACTTTTATAACTCGACCAAGATAGAACTACGACGGGCTGTTGACGTCATGATTGAGCGTGCAAAGAGAATTTACATTTTGATCATCGAAACTAACCATGGATTTTTCTTTCAATTTGTCAAAGTAGAAAACAAGTAAAGAGGCTTCTCTCCGTGTTTCTATCGAGTTGTAGTAACACTCGTAAAAGCTTGGGAGAACTCAACACAGCCGTGGAAACACTCGCCTGCGCCTTTGGCTCGCTCCGCGTTTCTCAATCTCCAAAGGTTACACTCGGTGTTTCCATAACTCGACGAAATGTTTTCTATTTCTTATGCCGGAAAACTGTTTTTTGTTGGCGTGTGAGCAACAAGCAGACGCAAGAATAAGCAGCACACCTAGACTCATTAAGATGTTGATACTGAGATCCTTGTGTTGTGTTCTGTTGTAGTGGTCACAGATTATGCGTTCTGCAGTGCGAAAAGAGAAAGGTCTTCCCATATTGGTGGAACTTTTACGAATGAATCATGACCCTGTAGTAAGAGCTGTGTCTACAGCGCTGAGAAATCTTGCAATTGACCCGAGGAACAAGGATCTTATAGGTGTGTTATGCTCTTTAAATTATGGCTGCTAGTTTAAGGTACGCTGTGTTTAATTTGTTACTTTCTCGCTTGAATCTAAACATCTGTTAAAGGGCTTCTGCGAACGAACCAATACGCGATTATAAAAGAAAATGTAAAGGAATTCTTTACGTGATACAACGTCGGACTGCGAATAGACCCAGAATCTAACCTGTGAGGTTTCTTTTACCACCGCATAACTGATAACTCGTCAAACATTGTAAACGTTGGTTAACACACAGGGAATAACTACAGAAACCGTCGGTTTTTAACCAAGGAGAGTACGGTAATTTCATTTGTTTTGTTCGCGCGTAGGTAAATATGCTGTAAAGGATCTGGTTCACCGTCTTCCGGATCCTAACTCACCCAGTGACAGAGCAGAAGAGAATACAATAGGTGCAATCCTGTGCGCAATTCATCAAGTTGTCAATAAGAGTGTAGAGAATGGAAGGTAAGAATTTATGCCATACACCACCAAGGGATTTCCTTATAGTCTCCTTCAATTTAATAAGTTTTTTTTACAGTCGAACCACTGGTTGCGACCACGTCTTGTAAGCGACAACCTTTCCTCAGCGACCAGTTTTCCAAATTAATTACATTTGAAACCTCTTTTAAGCGGCTACATCTCGTAAGCGAGCGCGACCACTTAAAGCTAAAAGTTTGAAATTTCCTTTTGTTTTCGACCTCCCGTAAGCGACCAGCTGACAGGTAGTTGAATGAAAATTGTTTATTAGGTATAACATTATCACTTTTCTGGATAGTACAAGAGATGGTGATGTCTCAATGGGAAGTACCACATTTTTTCTCAAAATCGACTTTTCTCATGAATAAAGCATTTAAAGCAGGGATAAGTCTCTTCAGTCACCTGACGCTAATGAAGTATAATTTTGACCCAAGATAGCCTAAGCTCTTGTAAGCAACCACCTCCTGAAAGCGATGCGGGAGGTTCAACGGTATTTTAATATATAGCTGTACTATCATCTGAAATAAAATATTACCTTTAGGACCAAGAAAAGCAACCTCATTTCTAAGGATATAATTATCGCTACTGTGGTCTTAACGATTAAAACATTCGTATTTTTCCACTAGAAGCTTTATATAGGGAATATTTTTTAAGTTGTATTTTCTTTTTTTTTCTATGTAGACATGTTCGTAACGCAGGTGGAATTAAGAAGATTGTGGTGATCGCACAGTCACGTGATAGATACTCTCCTAAGATTGTCAAGACAGCTAACCAGGTATGACTGATGAGATATTCAAAACACTCAGAGCGACAAAATTGGTCGAGTTTACCTTGTGTGACCGTAGTTAGTGATTTCGACTGAGTTTAGCTTGGCTTACGGTGCTGTGTTCTTGGGCATTAAACTTTACACTCATAGTGCGTCACTACCTCTCTCAACCTAAGGGTGTTTAACAAAATGTTAAGCGGCAGCCTTGCGATAGATAGGCGTCCTATACACGAGGAGCAGCAATACAGATAGCCGCGTGATATAATGGAACTGGAACGAGGTCCTCGGGCCTTTATGGAATCTCTCGCGTAAAAAATGGCTTCGAGCTTGACTAGGTTAACTGCTGTGATCGGTTCACAGAGAACATTTAAATGACCAATTTTGTTGTTGACAAAGCATTAACAGGCATTTGTATTTGTACACTGCAGGTTTTGATAACGCTTTGGAATCTGACACCTCTTCGAAATTCAGTCAAAAAAGAAGGCTGGGAATACACCAAAGAAATAGCCGATGAATACGGTCATGCGCCACCCACACCACGCCCTTATGAGGATATAACAATCCCACGGGGGGTACAGCAGGCTCCCGCGCCTTCTGTCGGACGGAAGGAACCTCGGCCGGTATATTCCGACGAGACGTCGCTTCCCGAAATTCGATACGAAATCGACCCGAGAAGGCCTCCACCGAAGTTTTCTAACGATGGTTACGAAGCTGACGACGATGTACGCCGTCGAAGAGCGGCGAATAGTGGTCGAGATGAGATGGAAATGGAAGACATCGGTGGTTATCGGGAAATCGATCGTCATTCGGAGGGAACCGACAGCGCCCAGGTTTTACCGCCCGCTTACCCAGACGGTCAGCGGGCTCAAGAAGAACCAACATACGCTCAAGTGGACAAAAGTAACAAGAAAATGTATAAATTACAAGGAACTGAAGGCCCCACAACAGACTCTTGGGTGTAAAATGATTTAAAGCAAACGTTTGTTGGATATTGCGTTAGTCAAGCACGGACAGCCATCCTCAAATCACCCTTTATTTTGTGACGGTGTGCAAGGGCGTGCGCCATCTTTGTGTTAAGAAAATGGCGGATTCTATATGCGGTGAGACGGCGCCGCGTCGCGGCGGCAAGCAAGATTCGGTATCGATTAAATTCACAGCTTTGTTTTTGTTTTTTTTTTTTTACAGACGTTTAGGATTGACAGGCTTTAAACAAAAAATTTCGTTCAGTGATCGAACGAATGCTGTGGCGATTGCTGACACAAGGATAGCCTGCAAACAGGCTCTCCGTATGGTTTATTCCTTTGACCACGCACCATTCAAAAGCAAATCTCCGAATAACCCTTACGGAGAGCCTGTTTGCAGGCTAACACAAGGCGAGAAGAATTGTCAAATTCATTAGTGTAAATGTTTTAATTCTAAAGTAGCTATTGACCGTTTGAAAAGTAATTCTCGCGCACTAGATATCAGATGATCAGCAATTGAAATTTAGCTGTAGCCTATGCAATTGATATTTTTCCCTTTCATAAGAAAAGATTAAAAAAAACGCGAACCAGATTGCCCGTTGTAATATATTGGACAAGGAGCCTTTGTTGTGAATATCGGTCGTTCCATCTTC
>CM042746.1:34400010-34427510 GCA_022496165.2 Catalaphyllia jardinei | reverse complement strand
TGTATTCGGTTCAAGGTAGCAAACTGAATAAAAACAAAATCAGTGAATCAGGAAGCAATGAAAGGAATTTGTCAAATGTGGGGGAGGTGAGGGGGGAAGGGGTGCAGATGTACAATAGTTACAAGATGGAATATTTTTAGGGTGATCTGTGATTCTTTACCCCAAGTTGGAGTAAAGAAAATGCCTCTCTAGCAGTTTACTTCAAGTATCCATTACTATTATATCCCAGAGAAAGCAATAATTTAGACAGGAATGTTATGCTGAATCAACTGCTGAATTATTTGGATTTACTACCTTATTGTTTTCTGCAGCTGTAAATAGGCCCTTTGCAGCTGGGGTCACATGACCACAATTTTCCTACAAATTTTATATATTATGGGCTATAACTTAAAGAATGCCAGAAATTGAAAGAGCAAATCGAAAATACCAAACTGGCCAAGTTTGAGGCCCCTGGCATTCAAACCGTCTCATTCTTTAACGCCAGGGACCTCAAACTTGGCTATTATGATTTTCTCAAAATGCTTTTTCCATTTCTGGCATTTTTCAAGTTATAGCCCATAATTTTCTGAAAAGTAGGTCTCGTGGTGGCTTAGCTGCAAAGGGCCTATAGCACAGGTTTTGTTGAGAATCCTTGTTCAGTGGTGTAATATTATGAGCATTTTTCTTTGCTTATTTGTTTCTTTTCTCTCTCAAAGCCGCTTTGGCCCAAATTCTGATTTCTTGGTTTTGTAATATTGTCACTTGACCCTTACCGTTTATAACTCCAAAATGTTGTTGTTAAATGTGCGAAGGAATTTTAGCTCTGACCAGAAGGTCGTAAAGAGACTTGTTCTTCCTGTAGGCGACAATTGCTGGTTCAAAATAAATTTGACCGAGTCTATTTTTCTCAGTTATAATGTTTCATAAGAACCTTTCTTTGGTTAGGCGTAGCTGGGTTCAAAGTCGTGATAAAGGCAAAACATTTCTGGATGTTTGTGTTTTGTTTTGTAGAGCCTCGTTTCGTGATGAGAATTTAACTTCGGCTAAAATATTTCCGGCGAGTTGTGTCGCTCGAGTAGGCGAGTTCGAAATTATAGTTTTCATAAGTCGAAAATTTCTTCAACCGAGTTTGTTCTCAGTAAACGAAAAGTTTTGTGATATTGTCACTTGACCCTTACCGTTTATAACTCCAAAATGTTGTTGTTAAATTTGCGAAGGACTTTTAACTCTGAGCAAAAGGTCGTAAAGAGACTTGTCCTTCCTGTAGGCGACAATTGCCGGTTCAAGATATATTATTTGACCGAGTCTATTTTTCTCAGTTGTAATGTTTCATAAGAACCTTTCTTAGGTTACGCGTAGCTGGGTTCAAAGTCGTGATAAAGGCAAAACCGACATTTCTGGATGTTTGTGTTTTGTTTTCTAGAGCCTCGTTTCGTGATGAGAATTTAACTTCGGTTAAAATATTTTCGGCCAGTTTTCTCGCTCGAGTAGGCGAGTTAGAAATTGTAGCTTTCATAACTCGAAAGTTTCTTCAACGGAGTTTGTTCTCAGTAGACGCAAAGTTTCTCTTTTAATATAGAACCCTTCTTAATACTGAGAGGGTGACTTGAAGAGAAGTGCGTATATGGAAACGTTTATGGAGGCTTTTAATGTTTTATGAACATCCAAAGTTTTGCTATCAGCGACGGCGAGAGTGGCGGCGACTA
Organism: Catalaphyllia jardinei; assembly: GCA_022496165.2. Lineage (NCBI taxonomy): Eukaryota > Metazoa > Cnidaria > Anthozoa > Scleractinia > Caryophylliidae > Catalaphyllia > Catalaphyllia jardinei. The sequence continues at coordinate 34,425,825 of CM042746.1, read as the reverse complement.
GATCGCCTTTTGGAGTGGCCATCAGAGTTCTGATAAGAACTAATTGTTTAGTGCAAGACCGGTTTCGGAAGCAGAGTGGCTTTCCTTCGTCAGTTGCATTTTGTTACAGTGCTCTAGTGGTTGTGAGCAGTTGTGGCCAGGGCTCGCGAACGCGCAGCTTTTATACACTGAGTGAGACTGGTTCTAAATAATCTGACCAATAAGAAGTTAGAAATTTTGATCCATTACGCATGGTTACCGCGTGGTTACCGCGTCTTAATGGCTGGTCGCAAATTTAACAACAACATTTTGGAGTTATAAACGGTAAGGGTCAAGTGACAATATCACAAAACTATTTTTTACAAATACGCTCACCATCAACATGACACTTTTGCGACTTTTAAAAATTATGAGATACGGTTTAACCTTTTCAAGGAACTAATTCTTACCATCAACATGCCAGCAGAAATTGGGTCCATAACTGATGTATCTCCGTCTTGTTAACTTCCTTCTTCGCCTTTCTCTTGTACCGTCTGGATTTAGCTCTCTAAGAAGATTAGCAACCCTTTCCCTGGGCACATGAATGTGATGCTTTAATCTTAGCGAGTGCCACACTGCTCTGTACCCTCGAATATGGGGGCCCGTTCTGGTCAAAATTATATTAATTATTTTTAGTGAAACTGATTTAATAAAACTTTTGGTCCAGTTAATTTTGTGGTGTCTTTTAAATAATTATTTCTACTCCCTGAATTTTTTTTACTTACTTTACATATTATTTTTCACTTCTTGTAAGTCTTGAATTAATTTTACACGTCTATATTTTGCGTTTCCTCTTTTAATTTGTGTTTTCTTTTTTTAATTTGTGTTTTCTTTTTTTAATTTGTGTTTTCTTTTTTTTTATTTGTGTTTTCTTTTTTTATTTGTGTTTCCTTTTTTTATTTGTGTTCTCTTTTTTATTTGTGTTTGACCCTTCTGGGCCACCATACTTCTGGGCCACCGTGCGTTTAGCGGTGAAAGAACCACAACAAGTAGGTTAGATGGCAGAATTTTCACCTTTCGTGCAACAAGGATCCCCGGTCGCCAAGCACGCAAACGTATCTCACTGGTTTAAAAAAATGAAACAGGGCCTTGAACTGCTCTCCACTCCTTTTTTTAATCTTTCCATCGTCGAGGTAATCCAAAACGAAAGAAAAGCAAACTTTGTAACTCTTTACGATCGAAATCTTTCGAGAAAACGAGCGCGTTATGCCTATAATGTGGGCTCAATAAATGACAGCAGAATTAATGTAAAGAAATGCGCGAGTCGCAACAGGCTCAAGTTACGGTCAGCCGTCCAAGATCGTGGACGGCGGTTCAATCAAAGCCATTTTCGATCCACGGCAGAGGACTCTTTTCTCTCGTCAGCGAACATCATTAAAAGAGCCTCTGCTAGCAGGGAAGTCCGAGTCATAAACTTGACAAAATATTTTTTTGCCTTCTTTTGTGCTTAGATGCTGCAACAGTTTTCACCAACGCTATAAGGCTGCTAAAGTCACGTGTGTTACTTCAACAATGTGAATCTTTATACTGGGAAAATAAATTACACAAGAAGCTTAGAGACCTCAAAAAACACTGAAATCAAAAATATTCATCGTTATTCGGGTTGGTCAAAGAAATCACTACAGTAACTTGCTAATTATCTCTGTTGTCTTCCCGTATTTCCAGCTAAACTTTCAATATGTTCTCAAACTTTAATCAGTTTTAAACACATTTAAAGCTGGAGTTGTTTGAGTTCGATGTAAGTTTTTAAACGAAAAAGCGTAATTGAAGTTCAATTTGTCACGTTGAGCTACAAAACGCTCATCGGCAAGCGCTCTTTTTCATGGATAACCAGCGATTTATTGGATTTTCACACAAACAAAACTGAGCAACATTAACAGACGAACGTTTTTCTGCCTTGATGAAACATCGCGTGTTGCTTGCAATTCAGACGGAACTCAAACTCGCGAAGTGTTATTACTTTTCGGTCGCGATAGACTCCTGGGCAAAATCCTGGCAAACGTGTGGCAAGAGTAGGGAAACTTTGAAGTTTTAAAACGCTGCTATATCAAAATATATCAATCTGATTTTGTACTATGTTATGTAAAAGCTATCGATCTTTAACATATATAAAATCTGGACTGGAGTAATGTGGAGTACTCTTAAAATAAGCAGCGGAGTACAGCTTGGTCATGATAAGCGGACATTCCAGCATTCGACACTGTTTTATTTCACCCAGATTTGAGCAGCTTACGAAGAAGATACTTAAGTGATGTTCCAACAGACAAAATAGTATTGAGTTCTGAGCCAAAATATCAAAGTGGCGTTACTGGTGGCTTTAAAATAAAGAAAGAAAATGTCATTTCCGGTTTGTCGAGAGGAAATGACAGCCATTAATTGCACCGGAAGCGCGGAAGGAGCTCTCGTGCCAGTACTTCTCCGCATCACACATTGGCCCAAAAGCGGACTGCCCGTTTCACCGCCCGGCCTTTTTCCGCCCTGCTCGCCATTGTTCGCGTTGCGGCTCCATTAACTGAACGCCTTGAAGTGAAGAGGCTGGCAAAGTACGAGACTTCTACTGATAAGGTGTGTTAAAATAGATACAATACAACATTGTGGAGTCATATCAGCCTTTGCTAGCCTGGTCAACAAACAGCATTATTGAAGTTATCAGTGGTTTGACTTACAAACGATGCAAAAGGGTAAAAAGGATCTAAGGCGAGAACCAGCAATAAAGTCAACCCACATAAGGCAACGCGTCGGACTGATTAATTTCTTCGACTTTGGTTGTTAACCTCCTTCGTGGAAAAAATGTGATTTCAACGTCACAAATTAGCCTGGCCTCATCTTATTTGCAGAATGTTTTTTATATATAATTAAACTCAGACAGTAACCTGTTGAAAGTGTCTCCTGAGAATATTTGAGCTCCTTCCTCAACATTTCATGCTAATACAATTACTACAAGCTTTTTACACTGCGATAAAAAAGGGTTAAACTCACGACTAAATTTCGTCTCCAAAAATCGGCCGAGTCAACGAACTTTCTATCTAACCTAGTTAGGAGAGTTATTTGAGATACTCGTGGAATAAAGAGGTAATCTTGAATCTCGAATCTGTGCTCTTCATTACTCAAGCTTCATGAGACGAGCAGACTTCTATGGCAGGATCAATTTTGATTGATTCATGACGGGGATTAATTAGAGCACAAAGGAGCCATTTTCGTCCCCAGAAGCTCGGCTACTTTTTGTCAGCACCAAGAATCGCGACCTCTGGGAAGGATCAATTTTCGGAGCATGCGCAGATAATTCGTTTCGTATTCTCAGCCAATTGGATTTTCGGATGTGACTCTGAGCATGCGCACAGAGACGGGAAGCCAGGAGTTCTGTTACGGACTTCAAATTTGGTTTGGAAATAAGCGGAAGTAGAACACCAGCGTATCCATTGTCAGCTAGGCATGCGCAGTTTAACCGGAAGTCCGCAGATATTTTTGGACTTTCCCCACCGCTGGTAAAGAGTTATGAAATAGAGTTCCTTAAGCACTTCATCAAAGTTTTTCCAAAAATGGCAATTGAATGTTCCCTTGATTGATGCAAGGCCCTGTTTTTAAGTGAATGGAACTTTACAGGTCTGATTTGCAGGCACGTTATCAAAGCGATGACGTATGACTACTAACAGGTTTCCACTAGTCCATATAGCTACTGGGAATATGCTGACAATGGCCACTAAAATGTGTCTTTTCCACTGTCTTAGCCAGACAGCCATAACAGCAATATTCTGATACCGAGTCTCGATCGCTAGAGACACGCTGGTGAAAAGCCACTCGATCACCAGCGGAACTGAAGTGTATTTGGCAAAAGACTGTAGCAACGTGAGAAACGATTCGTTCTCTAAATAAATCCATTGATACAAGTGTAAGAAGCCGTTAACAGACACTACAGCAGTTGATTCATACAACATGCTCATGACAGCGATATCAGCCATGAGTCTTTCACGGCGAGGAGTACGAAAACTTCCCCAAGGAGATGACTTTCGTCTGCAAATTTGATGACAAATGTGATCAATGATAACCACGGTGCTGCGTTCCACGACTTCCGCAAAACCATGAATTATTCCAAGAATAGCGATGGATTCCAAACTGTCAAGATCTGCTTGCAAAATTCGAAACATGATCGCTAATAGAAAATACAACGGTGCAAGTAGGACGTAGGAATATCCCGGATGAGTGATGTTCCATAACCGCTGAACACAAATACGTGAGACTGCTTTAACAGCCACACCCATGAGAGGAGAGAAGATGGCGATTAACAGTTTACCTTCAGTGTCTTGTTTGTTATACGCCGGGTAAACAAAATATCTGATGGCAAAGCCTGAGATAATAGCCAAACAAGAAGGCATTGCCATTTTACAAATCAGAAATGCCAGCTTGGGTCTTTGACGTACAATCACGTGTTTTGTGGCGAAATAAAACAGCAAACACACATTCGTGAAAACGAACATGTATACTGGAACATTAGACAAGGAGCTGTATAAAGGGGAAAGTTTGAAGAAAGGCTTTCTCACGGCTTGTAGGACTCCGCGATAGACTAAATCCGAACAGTACATAATGAACGACACCAGAACCAGTTTCCGTTTGACTCCATTTAGCTGATATGGGCGAAAAAGAAGGAACAGAGTTGAAAGTGGCCAAATGTAATAAAAGAAACAACTGATTATATCTGCAATGGTTGTCAGCCACTCCACTCGAGCTGAAATAACTATGTCTATCTGCTCACAGTTTGATACCGTTTTGTAGCTTACATAAGACAGTAGTAAGTTTATTGTACCTATTTTGCAGGCGGTTAAAAGCGAAATCAAAGCTCCAATGTACATCGATTTAAAACCTGTGTGAAGAGCGGATGGTCTGAGCCCCTTCCAAGCCATTGTTTTGTCTTCATTTTCAGGCTGATCTTCGTTCTCCAGTGAACAAGCATCTATTTCTCTCACATTAAGACTATTAGTTGGCAGATAGTTTGCGCTTGAGATTTCTCTATCGCTGTATTGTTGATAAATCAGTTCATCAACAGGATGATAATACCATTCTCGACCTGTGCTTTGTAGAGGATCGTAGCCAAAAGACTCCGCCGTGAATTGAGGTTCCTCCGGGTTGTAATGCTCCGTTACGCTTTGTGTAAATCTAAACGCGATGTCACCAGCCACCTCTATCAGCGTACTTCCACTCATTGCAACGGCTTCATCGATACATATATCAGACAATTATAAGATTTTATGTATTGCTTTACCTGCGATATTTTGAAAAACTTTATCTCGCGTCCTGGGATTACGCTTTCCACAGTAGCTTCTCGGCGGCGCACTTGGCCGAACCCGAAAGTGCTGCGATGCAATTTTGATATCGAAAGTAATCACGAAGCATATTTAGATTACGACAGAATGTAGCCATCGAAGCTCAAAGAACCAATCATTTACATATGACGCCCCAAGGGAAAAACAGTTCCTTCCAATATATAGCAAACTTGCCCTCGATATGAACAACTTGTTCTAAATATTTATGTCATGTGAAAACGACACACTTGTGGGATGTGGCTAAAAATGCACAAGCAGAGTGAAAGAGAAAGTTATAGCCACAGAAAGCGCACAAAGGCGACAATGGTGAAGGGAATTAACCTTATTAACTACCAAAAAACAAAAATTGAACTCAGAATATTAGCAGCCCTGCATACTGGTGCATACGCTCTGTATACATCCAGAGAATGATCTTGATTGTGATAAATGTTTAAACCTCCTCATCAATATTTACCCAGCGTTTCACCCGTGCATATGCAAAATCTGATATCAAGTCTTGGGACAGTTCCCAGATCGAAGAAACACATGTCTAATTGTGTAAACGTTATTTAGAAGTAAGCAATAAGGCATCCAATGTAGCATGTAGAGCTAAGCTTGGTAGGTGTAATAAAGTTAACAAAAGCGCTCTAATTAAAACGCGGGCTACGCTCTTGACAAAGACTTTTGTCAACAAAGTCGTGTGCCGCGGCATTTTCTCTCTTTTTTGGTTGACATGTCACACTTACAATGGTTTGAGCGCGGAAGCAAAAAGTTTTCCCACAAAAATTTCTTCTTCCAAAGCGTTGCCAAATGGAAAGTGCGGTGAGCGAAACACTTGCATCTATTTTATCGTTGTCCTCTTTTACTCAACTGATCAAAGCAGTTCATCAGACGCAGTCTTTTACTGGATCGGTTTACGTAGTCTACGTTAATCAAGGACTTAAAAGGCAACACACGTCTTTTCTATTCGTATGACGGTGGAGAAAATAAAAATAACTGACCTTTCTGCTTGAACGCATCTTACGCCTGAGCGAGCATTGTTTTCCATTGTTTGTGTGAGATATTAATTCAAAATTGGATCCATTTTTACTCTAGCTAGCAGGAATTTTAAAGCAAGCCCGAGCTATTGTCATACAAGTCTTAGCGAAGAGAAGAAAAAGAAAGCTGAATTGAATTGCTAGGCAGAAGTTCTGAAAATTTGCGTTTTGACAGCACTTGCACCCATTGAAACCCCGCAAAAACGTCCATAAAGCTTTGTGAAAAGTGAAGTTAACATAGCCATATGGTAGATTGAGAATCGCGCAAATGATTGAAGAAAAGTTAATCTTGTTCCCAGATCTCTTGTGGACGAAGCCGAAGGCGAGATCTGGCCAAATGCAATTTACACCACGTGACCACCTGTCAGGAATGTGACAGGGAAGACAAGTGCGCATGCCCGATATAAATTTCCAAAATGGAGGAACGGGAAGAGTCAGGAGACTGACTCAGGGGCGTAGAATTTATAGGGTAAGCAACGTTGCAGTATTTTAATGTTAGCTTACGGTCAGGCAGAGAATTGATTTAGTTGTGAGTTTGTTTTGTGGGTTAAAGTTTTAAAGCTGCAGCAAATACTGTTAGCAGCATCCATAATTGTCGCTGTGGAAGTTGCCTATATATGGACATGGCGAACGTGTCAAATATTGAATTTGACCGCGCTTTGAAGTTTTCCTTAACTGAATGCGGAACGCCCGATTTGAAGTTAAAGACTAAACAGTTAGAGGCTTTGAGAGCAGTGGTACAGCAAAAGAGAGATGTGCTAGCCGTCCTGCCAACAGGATATGGCAAGTCTTTAATATATCAATTTCTACCGAGTATGTTTAACTTTTTGTTGTAGGGTGGAAAGTATTGCTCGATTGCAATCCACCGTAAGAAAAATGATGGCAGCTGTACATTTTAGCACAATACCTTGCGAACCAAACTAAGCCCACTACGCAAATAGAAAGATATGGTTTAACTGCAGTCGTTCTATACGAACAGCATTGCTCTTGTCGAGTTTGAAAGACTTGCAAGTTTTCTTTGTGTTTTTATACGCTCTTTTTAGCGTTTTTGTGCGCAAAGCATTATAGGTAAATGTACCAGTCGTTATCTTTTTCCTTACGGTGGATTATTATGTCACCATTGACTGCTTTGATGATGGATCAAGTTGAGAAAATTAAGAAGCAAGGACAGTCAGCAGCAATTATCCAGGCTAAATGTTCTAAAGCGGACAAAGAGACCGGAATCGAAGTCCAAGGTGATTCTGTGGAAAATGTGTTGTGCGGACGTGTTAGCATCGTGTTTGCTTATCCTGTGCAGTAGTGAAAAATGCAGAGAAATGTTATTATCTGATGTTTATCAGAAAAACGTAGTCTGTGTTGTGGCTGACGAAGCTCACTGCATCGTTGATTGGTGAGTAATTGCCATTCAGTCATTTTGTTTTGTATAGAAAGTTTTTGTTACACCTCTCTGGTCTTAAATGCTTATTAAGTGAAGGTGTTAATTAAAGCAGTTGTCAAATTTATTGTCTTGAATAAATAGAGAAAAAGTATAGACTCTGACATTTTTTGTGTCAAACACTTGACCATGATTGCTTTCTACGAGTATTATACATATGTTGCTGCAATACATTCTGAAAAATAATTTCGATTTGAATGTTAAAACTCGGAAAAAATTCACTTGGATTGTTTAACTCTTTAGTGCCCAAGGGGTCTTCCTTTGACGAGTAAAATCGTCTGGCGTTAGAGTAAAATCTATAAGTCACTCTTGGGCATTAAGGGGTTAACAATTACAAGCTTATGTAAATATAGGAACATTTTGCAAGAAAAACTAATTCCACAAAAAAGGGAAAATCTCCTATTTCTTGTGTTTTCCAGAATAGATATATTACCTTTCTTTGTGATCAGTATATCAATACATCATTTGTTGCAGTTCTTTGTTTTTAAACTTATAGAAAACACAATCTTAATCATGCAAGTTATTTCAGTGAGTCTTCTAATTACAACAATGAACAAATTTGTGCAGAACAACTTCCAAAAGAAATATTGTTTCCACATTTCATCATAATGTCAGGATGTTTTGAACATGATGTGCACCAAATAAAATTAAAAAATGATCTGTTGTTAAGATGGATTTTTTATTTACTTTGTTGACAGGAGCTATGATTTTAGGCCAGATTATGGGAAGCTGGATACTCTGGCTTCTATATTTCCAAGCAAGTTTTTTTATTGCATTGACTGCCACAGTTCCAGTGGCAATTCTAGAACATGCAATTATAGAACATTTTGCCATGCAAAATCCACTGAGAGTTTTGGACAACCCCAACCGGTCTAATATTTTTTATGAAATAATCCAGAGACCAGCAGCTCAAATTATGCTGCTCGCATAGTATGTAACATTAGAAATATGATCATGTGTCTCCAGCTCTAAAAAGCTTAAAATGGATCCCTGTGAAATCACACCTCTTTTTAAGAGATGCAATTATGGCCTTTAAGTGTATGACAGGTCTTTCACTTAAATATTTAAGTAATAAGTTAATCTCTAGGGGTAGCATTAGTGGTCGAGCGACCCGTAATTCCCAAAAATTAAACATCCCACTCTGTAAATCAGCAACCGGCCAGAGGTCCTCTTATTATCGTATTGTAAGTATTTGAAACGCTATTAGCCCTACATTGAAATTAAGTCAATGTGTAAGTAGTTTTAAACATAATCTAAAATTAGGCCTTTTAAAAAAGGTTTTTGTCTTAAATTAATACATAATACAGTGTTTTTGAGTCTATTTTAGTCTTTTTACTTATTATTGTTACTTCTCTTAATTGCTTTGTCACTGATAAAGCCCGCATAAGGAGTTGTCAATAAAGTATTGTATTGTACTGTATAAGGAAAACAACGAAGACCAGTTTAAAAAACTGATTAATAAACTAGGTTTGGAACTGAAAGAGTTAAGGATAAAATTTCCATTAACGATTCTTTACACTTTTCTTCACCTGTGTGGTTTTGGTTACAATTTACTTGAACAACAACTTGGTGATGTCCAGTATTTTCCTCCTGGATGTGTGCATACAGGTATACCCAGTAACAGATTATTTGCTCAGTTTCATTCACCTCAAAGCAAAAATATGAAGGAGGAAATTATTAAAGATGTGACCAGTGAAAATCCCATTCAAAGACTATTGCTAGTCACAATTGCATTTGGAATGGGCATAGATCCACCGAATGTTCAAAGGGTAATTCATTTTGGTGTTCCAAGAAGAATGGAGCATTACCTGTAAGAAACTGGAAGAGCAGGAAGAAATGGCCAATTTGCAACAGCAACTATGTATTTTAACAGCAATGATATTGCAGCAAATGTCGAAGGGATAGATGATAATATGAGGAATCTTTGTCGAAACCAAGATAAAGAATGCCGTAGGAAGTTAATATTAAATTATTTCAACTTTTCTGTTAAACAAAGTGGGCAGCCACTCCACTTGTGCTGTGACATTTGTAAGAAGAGGTGTAAATGTGATGTTTGCCTCTTGTCAGACTCATTGGCAGTGATAGCCTGTGGTGATGGTAGTACACCAGTGGTTGAGTGTGAGCAAGTTGTGCCATCACTTTCTGCAAGGCAGAAGGAAGAAATTAGAAAACAATTAGAGGATTACAAATACACTCTTGACAAGGCCTCCAGATTTGGCTTGGGTCTTGCAACAGGTTTTAATGATACGTTTACTGAAATGGTGCGCAATAAACCTGAAATATTGCTATCAAGAGAAGCAGTTCAACAGTACTTGCCTGTTTGGAGAGAGGAACATGTGGATAATATTTTCAGAATTGTTCAGGCAGCACGTGAATCACACCTTTAACTGTTTATTAACAAACTTCCCTGGGTGACCACTTCTTGTATATGTACACTGATGTAACTTTTCTTCCGATTCTGCCAGACTGTACATGGAAGCCAAATGTCTTGTAGTCTGTGCCAACAGTAGTTATTGCTATGCTGTGAATAAATTAGGATTACTAATAAAAAAGTGTTAAGAGCATAGATAGCATTTTTATTGATTAATTGATGGGAGACTGGTTAATACAAAAAGCAGTTCAGTTTTACTTTGATGCTTAAAAGATATGTTCAGGAAGCACCCTGTAAAAATGCAAACAATAACAAAATAACTTGAAAGTGGCATAGAGCAATTTCGAATTCGTATGAGCATGTGTTTTTGCCTGTACAATGAACTTACTTAGCATCTCTGTTACTATTCATCATCTGAATCATCCTCTTCTACTGCATTCCAAAATGCCATACGTTTTTTGTGTTTATCAAGCCATTGGTAAAAAGCTGGCCAGTCTTTAGAAAGTGTTGGACTGCTCTTGATGTTGCTGAAAGTGGCATGACATCTACCAGGTACAGCTTTGAAGGGCTGCAGATTTTTGAGGTCTTGGACCATGCAGAGCTCATCAATTTTAGCTGTTTTGCTGGAGTGTGCAGTTGAATTAGGTGGACATCAGAGTTCTTGTCATATGATTGGCATATGCATTGCACTCCTCCCACTGAGCTAGTCGCCCTCTGCACTGCCTTCTGGGTTTTATTAGCACCCATGCCATTGATAAGAACCTTTGTTGCTTTGATGGTGTGCTCCATGGCAATGTTAGTTTCCATATTGTGACCAGGCTTTCCACTTGGATTGACAAACCTGTCATTTGGCACACGTGCTGCCATTCGTGCCCTAAGCGTGCACTTCACTCGTGTTTTAAATCTCATTGTTTCAATGGCATACTTGGAGTAATTGCTCTTGTTCTTAAACATCAACAGCAGGTACTTGACAATGACAACAAGGCGGTCACCATCCCCTTCATGAACCGTGTCAATCATCTGCATGACTAATACCACAAACTCAATAACGCTGAGGCCATAGTTCATTACTTTGTCTTCTGGATCAGACTGAATTTCCTCAAGGTTGGTATGAAGAACATACCTATCAATAAAGGAACCAAAGGTCTGCTGAAAATATTGCTCTTGGCTTGTTCTTGTCATATCGTCTGGAGGTATGTGTGTTGCTGGCTGGTTTGTGGAATCCATTCCAAAATACTCGGTGAAGGCTGCCACCAAATAGGCTCTTCCAACTGAGAGGAGAAAATCTTGAAATGCATCCACGTCCTTTTTAATGTCACTGTACACATTGTTCCTCATTATCCTCTCACGAAAGTATTTCAAAGTCCCCACCTCTCTGACTGATTGGGTCTTCATCAGTGTGTCATTCACAAACTGCAAAAGAGCTTCTATGAGCATATTGTTTTTTATTGTTAAGTTAGTATACAACATTCATTAAATAATAGCTTGAAAAAGGAACAATTCACTAAGTTATTAACAGTTCCATTAATTGAAATTTTGAAATTTATCATTTCAGAATGAAGTAATCAGGAATAATTTCTTATCATTGTCGTTATTGTTATCATTATCATTAATATTACTGTTATTAGTATTACTATTGTTATTGTCATTGGATAAGGTTGTGCAAATTATCATAATTTGTCAGTGGAAAGTAATCAATAATAATTATTCTCCGAAGCCGACCCAAGGCAAATAATTGATCTGCAAGACATTGACAAATCACAGTATTTTGCAATAAGCTGTAACCGAGGTCAATAGTTGTTTTATAATTCTTTCAAGTTTCTTTTCATATCTAAATCATTCTCTTACAGCTCAGGGAACTGATCTGCCATTTTTTGCATAAGAGCTTGGTGACAATATTATGCATAAGCAAAAAATTATTTTCAGTAAAACACATTCAGATCCCACCACACACCAGCATTCCATTGTTTGTAGGCAGCAGTTGCAGTTCTTGTAAGGTTTTCTTGTAAGGTGAATTTGTTATGTCTAATATTATTGAATTGGGGGTAAAATGTAAGTTGCTAGAAAATTGGAGAGTTTTTTTAGAGTCAACTAGGCTTTGGAAGCCATATTTCTGAATGTTGGAAATAAGTAAATCTTATTAACATACATAAAGAATTCTACAGTTTTATATTTTCCTTACCATGAGTAAATTGTGCTTTGCATGCCACAGTTCGAAAAAATTTGGTTCTGTGTGTTGTAGACGGCCTGTGGGGGTGTGGCAGCCAGCTCTCAAGTGTCTTGCAGAGGTTGCCCTGACACGTGTCAACTGATCCCCGCTAAAAGAGCATCTGAAATCATCTGAGATATTTGTAGCTCCTGATTTCTGCCACACTCCATTTAGGGTTTCCTCTACCTCGCAAAGAATGTCTACCTTTTCGGCAAGCTTTTTCTCATCTTTAAAATGCATTGGTAGAGGAAATAAGGAGGTCTTTTGCCTCATTTCAAAACTGTGAGGATGGTTGATTTTGGGCGGGCACACTTTGCTTAAAAACTTGAAAATGTCCTGATCGAAGAACTCTTGAAATACTCTATATACAAGAACTTGGCATGACTTCTTATATGATAATTGCTCTGCAACTGACAGGAGATAGTTCTCATTTGAAAAGTTTTTAATTTCTGCTATGGCTCGGGTGTTGTCCAGTGAAGAAACAGCTACTCTTTCAGATACCACCATAGACATGAACCAGTTGTGCATTTTATTTCGATTGTCCATTCGCATGTCCTTCACATTGGTCTTAATATTCAAGTTATCTCCCATGGCATTTCCTTTTGCTCTTTATTAGATCAACAAGGCCATCACTGTAGTGTCCTCCAATCAAGACCAGGATATTTAGCATTGATTGGTGTGACAGTGAAATTCCAGACTTCTGGAATCTGTCATACAACTGGATGGTTTTTGAAGGTTACTTACCAAAATAAAGTCCTAACATAACAATACATTTTATACTTCCTTTGCTTATTGGATTATTCTCATATCTATTAGGACTTCAACTGTTGCTTTTTGGTATTCATTTCAATCTGCTACTTAAAAGGATTTACATTGGTAAAAAAACCTTTCATAGTTCTTATCCCACAAAGGGTGAAGGTTTGCAAATTTCTATCAGACTTTTATGACAAAATTTCTCCTGGATTCAATCCCCTGACTGATCACAATTTTGGAGATACAGCAGTATAGACTCAAAAGGGAAGAGAGACAATTTAAGACTTAAGGAGAATTCGAATTTATGAAAACTGGTAGTCGAGGTTAAATAATTATGGAGAAAATTATAAACCAGACGAATTTCATTTATTCCCTCCTTAGGTAAATCATAATGATGCCTTCACCCTCTTAATAATCCCTTGGAGGAAGTAAATGGTGCATGCATAGTGTTCAATTGAAAGCAAACCTTTGTTTCGGCCTGACCACTTGCAAGTAGTACTGTATTGATACGTTGAACAAGATTCAGTTCCCTGTTGTACTGATTCAGTAACATGGAATAGATTGTTCCAATTGGAGGAATCCTCTTCGCTCCACTCTGAGCATTTTGCCCCTCCCTCCTGCAGCAAACGGCTGTTACTGCGTCCAAAAGATTTAAGTACCTCTCTTTGGCTTCTGTAAGTATTTTCTCCTAGCTGAAATCTCTCATAGTCTCGAAGGGTTTATATCGTAGTACAGATAGTAGATGACCCCGTGTGCACTTTGCTGCATTCTCGCATTCTTCAAGGAATTCTTCCAAGTATAATCGCTTCAGGTAGTTGCTCACTTCTGGAATCAGCCAAAGAGATGAAGCGATTACACTTGGTAGCCTCGATGAAACAGCCACATTAAGTCGTTTGACGTTGATTGTCTCAACAGGTTTGTTGCTTGCCTCTTTTTTCAACTGGAAAAAATCGAGGCGAAGCGTAAACACCATGCGGACCGCTTAGGAAACAGTATACTGACGAAAATCATAATTTTTCAACAGTTATCTTGGTTATGGCAATGTAAATATCGACCAGTTCCAAAAATAATATTCCAGAAGCACTTCTCTGATATTTCTCTCATACAAAAAGCAATGTTAGCACAGTTTTGTGAGTGAGTTCGCCGGAGGGAGACACGCAAGAAGAAATTGCGTGAGCTGAATATAGCAAATGTCTGGCAATTTACGCAAAATTCCGAAGTTCCATGGACATTTTTTACATATCTAATGGCCTAAATAATCTATTGCAAACTCTATTAACAGGATAAGCTCAAGCAACCTCTGGGTTGTTCATTCCTGAATGGTAAAGTACTTCCAAATCTTTCCTCCTCTCGTCTTTTGTTATCGGCTTTTCTTTTTCACCAACCGCGGAAGTTTCCAAGTTAGAACTTGAGTTTGAACAAAGTTGCGGGGTTGTTTCCAGCATTGATCGCTGGGCTGATATTTCTGCTACTTGAAAACTCAAATAACTCTAATCAACGAGAAAAGTGCAGTTTGGTTCTTTATTAACTGGCCCGATTTTGTCACTTGCAGTTGAATGGGAGAGTGAATTTTCCTTTTCATATGAAATAACGCTCTCCTGGACGAATTTTGCATTTGAATGCGACTCTTTTTCTGCCTTTGTGCACCACACGGCGAGGTAAAAGGGCTTGATTTTGGTGAGCTCCGAGTCCGCTTGACTTTCTCTCCTCCTGTCCCAAGATTAATCTGCGTTGTGGCGCATCTCGTTTGAAATGCAAGTAACTTGTCCCGCAGATTTAACAGTGTTCTGTAACAGTTCCTGCAGAGGTGCTTAGGAAAACAGTCGTCTTCCTGTACTCTCACTTTTGCAAAATCGCTTAATATATAGATTTAGGCCAGCCTAAAAGCGTAGCTCCTTGGCCAGGTTGTTAAGAACCCGATTAAGCTAACCCAGGGAAAGGTACAATTTTGATTTGAGTTCTGTAACTTTGCAGTGAGGTTTTATAAACACAAAACAAAGCAGGAAAAAACATTTGTATAGAAGAAACGGTATAATACGGAAAAAATTTTATGCTAGGCTAGCGTTAGCCGGCTTCCGAACAAGCCTTAACTGTTTTCAACGATTTTCAACAAGTTAACCTGACATGAGCCCGCGACCAGCATTTGGTCAGTGGTCAACTTAAAAAAAACACGAGTTGTAGACCTGAGCCCGATATGGTCACGTGACACTGGTCAGCCGATACCTTGTTTTGACAGGTGTCAATTGCTCATAACATGGATGTCCAATAGAGTACCGAAGTGTGACGTCACAAAAAGATAAATTTGTGAAATTATGGGATTTGGTGCCATTTTCAAATAAAGCGTCCTTAGAAAAGGGTCCTTGCCAACAATTACCTGTTAATTGTAATTCCCAGCCGAAATATAAAGGATGAAAGTTTGATACTGCTCCTTTTATCTCTGTAATTTTGAGCTGGTTCCAAACTGAAGGAACCAGAACAAATTTTGAAGGGTTTGTATGGGATGCTATCAAACTTTGATCCCGTATATCTCCATCGGGAATTGCAATTCAGAGCTAATTTTGGGCGTGACTCCACCATCGTCGTCATCGTGCGTACGCGCCCACGAGCAATACCACTGCCCATCATAACTATGAGAAAATCAATACATGGGTTTCCTTTTCCTTTATGGTTATGGGGCTCCGCTTGGCGACCCTTCGGGCGGCCGGAGCTCCGCTATTATGCGCTGTAATTTTACGGTTTTTCCGTAATCCGCAAAAATCGCGAACCTCTGGTTGGTATTTGTTGTGTTACCACAAAGACGGCACAAGTTTTTATCAAATGTTGCAAATTTCTCTGACTGCGCCATATTTGTTATATCTGAAACATTCAAGATTGCCGCGGAAACCGTGGAAATTTTCAAAGAAGAGATTGGAGAGGAGTCAAATGGAGCAGCCAATCAAGAAAAACAAATTTTCTTATTTTGCCAGATCTCGTCTTCGGCTTCGTCCCCAAGAGATCTGGGAACGAGATTAAAGAAAAGTAACTCCTCAAAGTACGGCAAAAGCTATTTCTCGTACAAACAAGAAGCTGAAAAACGAAGTTTCGCATTAAATTTGACGCTAGTTAGAATACAGCAAAAAATCAGATCATAGTACATTCAGTGTTGTCGATCTTCCTTCTATAAAAGCCGTATGGTACAAGTAGCTCATGTAAGCTGGTTTATGAGCAAATGGGCAAAACACAACCCCTTCTTGACCATTTCGGCTATTTTTTCTATTGTCTCGCGCACATTTCCCTGATGAGCTTTCAAATTTAGCGCCGGCAGCTCAATAAAAGTCCCGGATGTGTCGCGGCATTCTGGGCGATGTTGTATTGGCAACATACCATGCAAAACTCCACTAAATTAGAATTTTTCAACACTTTTGAAAACGATTATACACCCTCCTCTTATTTAGGCCTAACCAACAAACTAAGCAAAAGAAAAAAACTAGTAAAATTTAGGATAGCCAATCACAAACTAAGGATTGAGCCCAGTAAATATGATCAAATTCCAAGGGTTAATAGACTTTGCCCCATTTGTGTATCTATTTAAATTGAAGACGAATCTCACTTTCTTATATCTGTCTTTAGTATAATTTCAGAGCTGAAAAAGAGTTTCCAGCAATCTGATTGGTCGAGCGGTTCCTTATATGACGCTATATAAACCGCTCCAGGCGGTTTATATAGCATTTTCGTGGCCTGGCTACTTAGCTTTCCACCTTTGCTATCTCGGCAAGTAAACATGGCGGCCAGTTGGTGCATGAATTTTTTTTATCTATTCGGAAGTTATCACTCTAAGTCCAGGATATTTAAAAGCATGGAAAATTTTCACAATGACTGGAAAAAAATCCTTTCAAGAACTCGTGTTCAAGGCAGTTAAGAATTGTAAACCCAGTGGTTACGTTGATGGCCAGCAGATCGGATCCATTGACAGAAATCTGTTCTTCTCCAAACTAAAGCTACTCATTTCGAGTCAATGATAACAACTGTGGATGAAGTCAACAGCGATGAAGCAAAGGTACCGGGAGAATTTATTTTTCGTAGTGTTTTGCTTGATTGTTTTACTGTCAAACTCGATGAGCAAACTGATTCACAATCGATGTAAGCTTACATGTATTAAAACCAGTCCTGTTTCTAAGTCTTTTCCCCTTTTGGTCCAGATTAGCAGGATAAAACAGTGCAATGGAAATTGTCCGTTGCAATGAATGAGCTTGCTCTAGAGCCCTTTTATTAATGTTGAATTTGCTGATCGTTTTTTTTCAGATTTAATAAAGAATTTATTTATTATTATTATTTACATGTTGCCATGGCAACAATCTGAAAAACACTCATATGAACGTAAACGAAACCCGAGTTGTCTTGTTACTCTTCACTCCGAATGCCAGGTACTTAAAACCCAGAGGTGAAACTAGTAGCTCACTTTTAGTTCTTTACCTTTCCACGCGTGTAGATACTGTTAATACTGTAGGGAGCCACCTTAACAAATAAAGATGCCTAAGCCGGAGGCCGAAGCAACTATCACCTCTTATATACGAATGTTGTGCCGCGTAGCACTATGAACACAAATGATGTAACAGAGAATTAACTCTATAGTGTAAATTTTAGTGCTAATTTAACCCATGAATAACCCACTGGGCGTTAGCCCTAGTAAAGGGAATCAGAGAACCACACGAGGTAAAGAAAAAGTCTTTTGACCTCGGTGGGAATCGAACCCAGCACCTCATTCAGCAACTGTCAGTAGTATACCTCAGATGAATTGACCACTTGGTTTGTATTGGTTTTAACAATCAGATCTAAACAGTACCAACATATTTGGCAAAACTGGTTAGGTTGTACAATGGCTTTGATGAGTTCTTCGTTTTCACCCCCCGTAGAGGAAGTGTCATCAATCCAGTCTTGATCTTCAAGCGCCATGAGATCCAAGATATCTATAAACAGATCGTGCCAGAGCCAGTATGCGATTGATCGGTATTCATCCTGTGTAATCCGTAAATCATTTAAGCATGTCGTCATTTTTCATTGTCTTGGAGGGCACTAGGTTCTTTTCTCTGAATTTCATTATACACCTCGAAGGCCAGACAACTCCAGTGAGCCTGTTTTACTGTAATGGTCGTCAAGGATGTTTGGAATCATCATGCAGAGTACATGAAGAGTGACTGCACAGTCGAGATTTGCCGCTGTACATATTCCTTGAACTAGAAACCGGTTTTTCTAGTTTAGTAAGGTTCCCATTGCCTGTTACTTCGCAGCCTTGTCACCAAGGGTGCTCTCGGCTTGTAACGAAGTTTTCTAGTTTGATGCTTGGAACCTGGGGGCGTTTTCATCATTATTGCATGCACTGATTGCTCAGGCAGAACGGAAGAGGGTGTTTCAATTTTCATAGGAAATATTGAATGTTTAATTGTTACAGGCGTCGTAGGTAATTTTCTCGGTGTACCTCTTGTAGGCTTAACTTCAGATGTCTAGGAAGGTGCTGGTTCTGACTTGGGTGATATCACAGCTGTTTTTAAGGTTACGTCACTTTGTTTCAAGCCCCGTTTCATCCTGCACAGTAACTGAGATTTGCTATTTGACGATCTTCATCTTGTTGAGATTCAATGTCAAAGAACAAATATTCTTGATAATCATTATTATCCCTTTCATTAACCTCCTCTTCCTCTACCTCTTCGTTTGCTATTTGCTATGTGAGTCGTTGTTGCTTCTGTCTGTTTTTCTTTTGCTTTTCTTGTTTTTTTTTTCATCAGACTCTACTGGTTTCATGTAACATCGGTGACTCAGATCGGGATAGACAAGCTCGTCGCAATTGCAACACATTACCTCTCCACAATTATGTTCGGCAGATTTTTTTACTCGCTCTGACAAGATTTTTTCACATTTTATGCATTTGTAATATTTTTGACACACTGACAGACCTTCTCTGTAGGGCTGACAATGATTGGCATGACATTCGTCTCCGGCAAGCATTCGGTTGCATTGTCCATACTCTCGCCATGGAGTTTCTTTTAGTCACGCCTTGACAACCTACGGCAAAACAACAACTTTGTGTGCTGTTTGTGTCTTTTTTAGCCTGATTATTATATTACTGTAAGCCCCCTTGATAAGCCTAGGTGCTTTTGAGGCAAACAATGGAAAATATGTTTAAATAAAAAAATAAATAAATAAATTAATTTAAAAAAACACAACATTTTACACGTCTTTTTGCAGCGATGGTCTTCTTAATTTCTATCATAACCTATCTTACAATCAAGACACCAGTAGTTTCTTCCGGGAAAGCTTGATACGGAGGTTATGACATCGTAGTGATTATCGTAAGGGTACAAATTAATTTGCTTCTCTCTCTTGGGCCCTTCAAAGACATGGCATTGAAGTGTTCAGCGGATAGGACAATGATCTAGTAATCGTCGATGACTTGCTGGAACTTTGTAACCTCTGGAAGGCCAAAGAGATCTTCTGAAACGTCAGCCTTCTGATGCAACTCCTTGGCCAAGATTCTCTACCGTTGACATCCCTGACGAATAGAGTTCCAGTCAGGTTGTTTTTCTTAGCGAACCATGTCCGTTACCAAAGCTCGGACAAGACACAACAAATCCTTATTTTGAATTCCCAGGACGCATTTTTTTGGTATCGACAATCTTGGGCAATTTAAATACATGATGCTTTCTCTTACGAGAGGCGACTCCAGCCCGTGGCGTCAGGCTACGTGAACAAATGAACCTGCATTCCACCTTGTAGGTTGACATTTTCAGTCGATTGTAACACACGCTGTACATCTCCAATGATTCGCTTAGCATTTAACTCGTGACGAGTCATAAAAGCAATAAAATAGGGTAAATCAGACATTTGCTTTGCAGAACAAAGCGGACGAGGTCATCATGGTTGTGCCATTCCTTTTGGTCATTTCATTAACCATGGAGTCAAAAATCTCACCGAGCTGACCCATAAGGGGAACTTCATCTGACTGTCGTTTCAAAGAGAGGCGATAATCGATGCCTGTGGGTTTTTTCAAGTGCCTATGCTTAATTCACCATCACTTTTAAACTATTTATGCTTTGGATCCCGTTTTTTTCAAGAGTCAAAGTTAACCACAGAAGTATTCATTCTCGCATTTTTGTTAGGGTGCGTGCTGTTGCCATGGCAAAGGAGCTGGTTAAAAGCAAGGCTTAAAACATGGCTTTTCTTTATTTAAAAAAAATCCAGTCGTTAGGTTTTTTGTATCGTTTTCCCACTGTGAACTGACATTGAATTCCTGTTCTAATAAAATTTTGACATAGGTGATTTTCGTAATTCGGCGTTAATCGTTTTCTGTATTATTAAAAGATCCCTATATCAAAATTCAGATTTTTCTTGATAGATTATTCATGTGGTTTCTGAACTTTTTTTTTGCCAAGTTTCTTGAAATTCTAACGACTGGAACGTTAGAAATCGGCAAGTTTCTGCTGAAGCAATCGGTCTCAATTTTTCGAGAAACTGCGCATGCGTTGCGTTTAACTGGGTTTTATCGGTAAAACAAAAGCTGAGAATTGCTGGGTTTTTTTGCCTCGTTACCTTTTCTAACGTATCTTTTTAATAAAATACTAAAGCCATCAATAAACTGCGTTCAATTATGGAGAAAAATAACACAGATAGTGTGGGTGTTGAGTAAATAAAATGATCGCTTTATTGACGGCATGTTTGTTTTCTGCAATCCTTGTGCGCGCGCTAAATTGCATCAGCAAAAGCGTACGCGAAAACTGTGTTCGGCCACCTCAAATGTAAGCACGTTTTGTGTGGCCATTTCTCGAAGAGTATAGTGTTTGTTAGGTTTCCAAACATTACTGCCAGCACCAAATTGATTGAACGCTATTAACCAGTCCTCATCTCCCAGCTGTAGTAAAATTATTGTAAGGGAGAGAAACAGGAGGGTTACTTACAGGCTTGTAATACAGTAACGTTAAGGAGGGATTCACGATGGCGTTTGTGTCATGATGTGCATGGTTCTCTTGCGTTGAAAATGATTGGAAAGATTGCAGTTTTATATTTCTGGGCATTGCAAAACAACCTGCTCTATTCACTAACTTCATCATCTAAATGGTAACTGTAGTCTGAAGTTTTTATTGCATCCTCGATTTGCTTTTCTTCTCACTGTTCCATAGCCCGTATTTTAATACATTGAAATGTGTTGTCCGTAGAATCTTGAAACTCCCCAAACCCTTCGCTCTGTGACGTGTCAGGTAATGCTGACCTCGATTCTTCAATAAATTGCAGCTCTTCGAATATTTCAGGATGAGCAAATTCGAGTTCATTTAGCATTTCTGGCACACTTTCACCTGGGTGTCAGAAGATGCTGTGAGTTCATGGATTTTCGTGGACAGATTCAAGCTCGTTTTAAGGCTGCTGGGTCCTTTTCAAAATGAAGTTCCAGTGACAGATGGGTGTCAGAGGATTCTGTTAGTTCATTAAATATTTCAGTCAGCCAATGCGTACAGGAGTTAGCTCACATTAAGGTTTTATTGCATTTTCTCGTCCTCTTTGAATTGCTGTTGTATCCATCTTTCGTGAAAGGTACCAATATGCATTCATTATGCATTATTTACGCCATGGTCTTGATGTTATTCTTGTCATAAGATAAAATAGTGTTATGTCCAAACTGTTGAGTTACTTCGACAGTAGGAGAAACATCATTGGATAGTGCAGGAAGTCGTTGCCAACAGCCGATGTTCAAAGACCATCCAGAACGCATCGAAGATATCTTCACGCATGGAGAGGCGACATCTCTTTTTCTGAACATGATGTTCGTGTAGCGCCCTTTTCTAATTTCGTTGATGAGTTGGAGTTCAGAGTTGCGGGAAGCGATTTCTTCTTCATCATTCTTCATCAACTAATGATGCACTTAGAACATTTTTAAGACAGCGATCCGTCTTTTGCTGCTTAAAAGAAAGAAGCAGGCTCGTTCGGACTAACACAAGCTGCTGATTGTAATCACTTCATATCCAACAAGGGCGAATGGTATAATTGTTTTAGTAAATTCTCAAACCGGGTTTTGCCACCGATTTTTACTTTGTGCACTCTTTTCCATACGGCGTAAAACTCCGACTATTGGCTCATAGTCGGAGTTTTTTAGCCAATCAAAAAGATAAAAATGCAATAGTCGGGGCTGAGAATTTACTAAAAGCAATTAACATATGTAGCCCCGTTTCTATGTTAGCAAAAATTACGTCATTTTTGAAAGCCTTAAAAATGACCTCGGTGAAAGTTACTCTTTTTGCATTATTTAGGGTCCAATTAAGATATCCGGACCAGTGGCTTCCTTGCTTCACAAAATTCCCTAGGGACTTTATTCTATGACATATGAGCCAAACGAACGCGCTAATGTCGCCAGTGGATCATTGATATAGGCATGCGCGCGTGGTCGTCTCGAGATTATATGACATCACAAAGAAGCTAACAGAGAAAAACAACGCTTATTTTTCTCGTGTTTCCTTCGGCGAAGTTTTGCGTTTGTATACTTCATGATATAGATGCCTATTTCACAATATCATTTTTTGACAAAATTTAATCTAGGGATTTCTCTTTTTAGTCAAAAAGAAGAAAGTTTAAGATTTTTACGAATCTACCAGATAAACGTTTCATTTTTTCAAATTAAACTATTGTCCGCGTATGATTTCAGACCAAATTGCACTCCACTCAGTTCAATTACCATTATTAATAGAATCAGATAAGGCCCAATACAAATGTACTGTATAAGTTTTTAATTTTAATCGTAACTTGTGTCGATAGTGAACATATTATTTTTAATAGTATTCTTATGTACTGGCCACCGGTTTATACCAGCGTTTTCATATTGAATTCACTGATTGATTGATTGATTTACTTATTTATTACTATTTGTTTATTTGTTGTTGCCATGGCAACAATCTGAAATACATTAATATGAACGAAAATGAAACCCAAGTTGTGCCGTTAACGCGCTCGAAAAGGTTTTTAGCTGCACGCGCGCGCGTAATCTACACACGCCATAATTAAGGACGTTAGCGTGTATTGTTTCTGCGCACACAAATTTACATGCCAAATAAGCAAACGATAGGGCAGATGGCCATTGCTAGAGCTTTGCCTGGATTTAACGGCCTTGGACGTTCGGTGACCCCAAGTTTTTTTTCGATAGATCATTTTCTCTACTGATTTTCTACGTTGAGTGAAAAAACAAAGAAGATTTATCGATTAGAAGTTTTAATTTTTGGCAAAATGCACTATTGAATTCCGCTCTTATCAGCTCTTCGTGCATCTGTGCGGCGCGTTTCAAATGCCTCTTAAAGGGTTAAATTACGTGAAAACGTTAGTAACATTAGGAATTATTTACGCAACAGATCCACTTCTACAAATATGACTAAGATCGTTTGCCTCCGTTGTCTTACCTTCGAGATTTTTAACTATAAACCCCTGTAGACTGTGCTCAATTATATGAGACAATTTTTCGAAATCAGTATAGTTTACCACACGCTTTATCTCTGAAACAAAGACGGTGACCCCCATTTTTT
Organism: Catalaphyllia jardinei; assembly: GCA_022496165.2. NCBI lineage: Eukaryota > Metazoa > Cnidaria > Anthozoa > Scleractinia > Caryophylliidae > Catalaphyllia > Catalaphyllia jardinei. The sequence continues at coordinate 34,402,173 of CM042746.1, read as the reverse complement.
TTTCATTTCTGGCACAAGTCACTCATTATCTGCCTGCAGTAGAAATTTTAAAAAAATCTATCCACTGGAAAATTTTCGCGCGAACGTCCTTAAGGTCATTCCTCACAATTGCACTGCGCATCGTTTCTGCGCATAATTTATGGCATCATTTAGCGCGCCCTCGTGCACGCACATGTTAAAAACATAGCGGATTTGCCTTGATATTGAGCTCTGTGAGTTAAAAAATGGCTATAGCGTACCAACGAGCATGGGCACCCCAACTTTTTTTCCAGTCATTGTAATCAACTTGTCATAAACTTTGCTTGAGGAAAGACTAATCTGATTTCTATTGCTGAAAACTGACTGAATAACGAAAATAGCAGATGAACTGTGTTCTTTTCTATTTTGCGTATGGTAACGATGCCAAGAAATTTGGTTCTGGTTTCTGTCTAAATCAAACTTATTTGTGTCCGACACAACGTATTGACCGCAGTTTGATGCGTGTTCTCATGAGTCTCGGTCAAAAAATTCAATATTATTACTGGGAATGCGTCCTTGTAATGAGCATGAAAAAAATGCCAAAATGGGGTATTTCCAATGCCTCCGGTGCTCCTTAATGAGCATGGGCACCCCCCTTTTTCTTTTCAAAATTGAAGTTCTCATATGATAAATATTCTGTGGGTAAAGTTTGCAGGAAAATCTATTGTCACTTTTATTTCAGGGGAATTACCTTAAATTGCACGCGTCAGCTGAATGAATCAAAATTAGCACACCGAAAGGTAAATTTTGCGTAAAATCGCGCGAACCGGAAAAAAAATCTGCGGAAAACATTTGTTTCTAGCTCGGAAGTTAGCTCGGTGACTCATCTTGACTTTTTGCATCCACGCACAATTCACGATGGCACTTCAAATATAAAAGTTTCGGGGAAAATTATCTAGTAGAATTTTCTGTAAGCCATAAATCGCATTTTCTTTAAATATATTTAATTCTACTACATAGCTTTTCTCCTTACTGTCTGAAAAGTTAAAGAAATTAGGGAACTTTCCAACAAAGGAATAAAAATGGTAGGCCACCGAATTAGTTTTTCAGATAACTGAAATTTAGTGGACATTTTTGTGGACCTTGTGCGTTGCCATGGTAACTGATGTGACGTCACAAGTACCCTCAAAGTATAGCCCAGCAATAGAGCTGCTAGGAGACATATAGTTTGCCCACACCATTAAACATCCTTCTTTGTAATCTTCCATCGTTTCACAAACACTGCAGCAACAAAAAAACCCTTTCGAGCCCCTTAATCTTCACTCCGAATGCCAGGTGCTTAAAACCCAGAGGTGAAACTGATAGCTCACTTTTAGCTCTTCATATTTCCGCAGGTGTAGATACTGTTAATACTGTAGGGAGCCACCTTAACAAATAAAGATGCATAAGCCGGAGGCCGAAGCAACCATCACCCCTTATAGTTTCCCACTACGTTGTCTCCGATTATTATTGGTTTAAACTGATCACGTGACACGATAGTGTTTATCCGCGGAGAGACAGTATCAGCCCTTATAGTTCACCACTAAATTTTCTCCGATTCTTATTGGTTTAAATTGATCACGTGACGCGATAGTGTTCATCCGCGGAGGGCCACTATCAGCCCATAGTGCCCGTCCGCCGAAAATACCCGGATGGATAGTAGTCGTCCGCCGGAAATACCCGGATGGATAGTAGTCGTCCGTGAAAATTTTGTTGTAAACAAGCGGGTTTCGTCGAAAATAAACAACTGAAATTGTATTAAGGGCTTTTGTCTGTTTTATTTTTCAAATCTTATATTTGGCTTTCCCGGCTTTCGTATCGAAATCTTGAAAATAATTCAATTGAAGTCTAATTGATTTTTGAACTAGCGTGCGGAAGAAAATTTAGTGGTGAACAATAAAGACAATAGAGTGTTTATGTTTAATCGAGGTTTCCTCTTTAGAAAGTTTCTTCTTTAGAAGTCAACAGTTGACATATAAAATTGTTTATATCTGTATAGATGTAATATCATGTGAAGAGGATACAACGGAAAATACGAAACACCTAAGCGCTCCATAGCGGTTGGAAATTTCGATAAATAAATTCTTGTCGTTTTCAGTTTTGAAGCATGCCGCTACGGGAAAATTTAGTGGTGAACAATAAAGACAATAGAGTGTTTATGTCTCG
>CM042746.1:34382234-34390010 GCA_022496165.2 Catalaphyllia jardinei | reverse complement strand
TGCCTGCGGTTTACTTTTTCAGTCCTCACAGATAAAACATGGCAGCCATTGGTGTTGTCTTACTTTTTACAGGAGTTGACTAGTACTTGAACGTTTTTGGCCAAGAATTTCGTTTCGGGATGAATTTTTCCGTGTAGGGGAAGTCTTTATTTTCAACCTGTACTAGACTGTTAATATTGGTGGTGTTCAGAGCCAAAACTTCTATCTTTTTACTGCTGATGTTGAGGCCAATTGTCGGGGCAGTTGTCCGTTTCCTAAAATATCGATGCCGTTTTCGCACATTTTTCTCTACTAAACTGAAAAGAAAATATGTAAGTAATCAGCCAGTATGGATCCCGAAACCTCTGTTTCCTTACATCCCTCTTATATCACTACACAACCAGGTTGATTCGCCAAACTTCCGCAAAATTTAATTGTGACTTACTTAAATATTAATGATATAGCGCTCTTTACTATACTTGGGACAAGTATAACCTCCACATATAAATGGCTAACTCGTATACGACCGCTCTCATGTTGCTTTGGTAGCTTTTGATAGCTCAGTTGGGAAAGCACTGCACCGGCATCCGGCAGAGGTCGTGGGTTCGAATCCCGCTCAGAGCCTGAATTTTTTCAGATCTCTGTTCTAGTAGTGTTGCGGCCGCACTTGCATTAATGACCGTCATTAATGATAGAGCTACCCTAACCAAAAAATAAAACTAACCTCAAGCAAACCAGTGTGAATATGAACACTTAAGCATTTGGTGGGTATGTTTTGCTCAAACAACAAACTATGACCTGGGTTTCTACCTTGTCCAGGTCTATACCAAAGCAGATATGGAATCATCTATTCTGAAAGGCTTGGTTTCCAATTACGGCGTCGACCTTTAAAAATGGCATCGACCGTTTACGAGTTTGTGAGTTGGTGTGTAAGAGAAACGCAGCTTTTTCTCTACACTGCGTGTTCTTGACTCTCCGCTCTCCAGCAACACGTGATTTTCGGCTCTTAATTGTACGAGCAGTTATTGCTCGTCTTGCTTGCGTTTGTGTTGTTGCTTCCACCACATGCGATCGAAGAAGACTGTCTTGCTGAAGCCATCTCTTCAAACTGTTGCCAGTAATCACATCAAAAAAAACGAGTCATAGCAATTTGAATAAAAACGCCGCTCATATTCCTCGTTTTCATTGAAATAAAAAGCGTAAAAAAATGGACCGGGTAAAAAACGATTGTCCCGCCATAGCACGCGCCGAATTGGACTAACCGACCAATGTTATTTATCTCGCCGTAATTTTATCCAGACACGTTTGAAATATATGACAGTTTAATGGTTAAAAAAACAAAATTGTTTGGTTTGCCAAAGTTTGGGAGCCTCCGAGGCAGCACTTCGGCTTCATTGAAGATTGGCGAAATTTTGGCAATCCGCAAAAAATTGGCGAGTTTTTGAAACTGGGCTTCGCACTTATTTTGCGCTACTTGATGACATATTTGTTACTTATCCAAACAAAATTGGCTCTTGTGCGACCCGGGCCTTAGTGATAACAATTCATGCCATGTCATGTGATACCTAAGTTATGTTCACCTGTCTAATCAAAACACTGTGTTATTGAATTAAAAAAAAAAAATAAGAAAATGAAATATCCTACCGGCGTTAATAGTACAATTACATTTTTCCTTAACTCGCCTTAACTCACAACTAATACATGAAATGAGCTCAATTTTTCCTTTTCTCGCCATAACTCGTATTAACTCGCACGATCTCGCGGCAAGATAAGGTCCCAGAGTAGGCCTTGTCAAATAAGGAGAAAGTGTCATCGACGTATCTAACCAAATGGACGGTCGGAACTGATTATTAGTCAACCAGCTCTCTTCAAAATGACACATAAAATGTTAGCTAAGACATTGCCTAATGGAGACCCCATAGCGACACCATCGATCTGGTCATAATTCTTCGCGAACTCAAGCAAATCTTTGAGGACTGTTCGTGGTAGTGTAGGAGGATCGGGAAGAGAGTATAATTTGGTAAGACAAATTTGTATTTTCTCGTCTAGTGGGACATTGGTAAACAAGGAACATACATCAAAAGAGCACATAGTTTATGTTTATGTGACTTCGCCCAGTTTACAAAAGTAAAGGAGTCTTTGATTGTGAACTGGTTAGTGGAGATCGGCTTGAGAACAGTTACCAGAAAAGAGGCAAGGTTGTAATTGTATGTGTTCACGGATGAGACAATTGGTCAGAAAGGGCAGCCAGTTTTATGAATTTTAGGTAGACCATAAAGAACACCAGCAGTTGAACCACATGGAGGAATTTTACGAGATGTAGCAACATCGATTATACCATCCCGCTTGAGATTTCGAAGATAGGAAATGAGGCTGTTCTCTCTTGACCTTGTTGGATTGTGTGACAACTTCCTAAATTTTAAATCATCACCGGAAATCAACTGTTTCATTTTGTTCAGATAATAGAAGATAATTTCCCTTAAAATCAGAAGAAATGTGCGCGTTTTTCGACAAACGTGGCTACCCTGCCTCTGTTGTTGAAGCAGACCATCATCGCGCCCAACAAATTGATCGGCAGTCAGCACTACAAACGTCGAATAGGAGAATAACAATAGAATTCCATTCACTCTCATATTTCACCCTCACAACCACGCAGTTAAATCCATCATTCTAAAAAACTTTAAATTACTTCAAAATGATCCCGAAACTGGCAGAATCTTTTCGCAACCGCCATTAATTTCATTCAAACGCGACAAAAACATAGGTAACTTTTTAGTCAGAAGTGCTTTTCAAACGAGTGAACAACCCGGTACTTTTAAATGTGCACGCGCACGATGCAAAACATGTCCTTTCATTTGCAACGTTGAGAAATTGTCAGGACCCAAGCGATCCATTAAGATCACTGATCATTTTACCTGTACCTCAGCCAATGTCATCTACTGTATAACTTGCACTTTTTGCAAAAATTTTTATATCGGCGAAACAGGTAGACGACTAGGCGACCGATTCCGAGAACATCTTCGTGACGTAGAGAAAGACGACAAAAACGCATCTAAACCGGTCGCTAGACACTTAAAAATGCCTACGCAACATATGACTGTCTGCGGCCTCTCCCTACATCAAGGAAGCACAGAAAGCCGCAAAACTCTAGAACAAAAATTTATTTTTCAAATCGGCACTCTTAATCCTCACGGTATCAACGAACGCTTTTCATTCAACTAATTTATTCTGTTGTTTTTCACGTTGCCAGGCACCAACCAATAGCGTAGCTCCATATTTTTCTGTATTTAAATTGACATACAACCCGCAATTCCTCGATTCGCTCCGACGAAGGGCTAGGGCTCGAAACGTTAGCTTCCGAATCTCTTTACGGTGGCCAATTCACATTATCAACTCAGTTGATAAAACCAAATTATCTTGTAATACTCCCACCGACGCAGCACCACAGTTTCTCTAGAAACTTACTCCCTTTACTTGTTCGGGTAATAGTTGTCTAGCTAGTTACCAATACCTCGCTTTAGTTTTTGTCTGTTAAATCTCGTCATATTTTGTAACCGTCACTTCTGAGGATGTATGTTGTAGCATAGGAAACGTCAAGTATAATACACCACGCGAAACCTTATTATGTTTGTAACCGCTGTTTGTTTTCTCTTTCTCATGTGATGACAGACTAAAGGACGACACGATTTCCTGTTACAACCGAAACAAAACTTGTTAACCAAAACAATCCCTGTTGTGGTTGAGCCCGTGTGGGTGTATAGTGCACTTTTAAAACAAAATGTGGTTTTATGAAATTTAAAACCAGTACTGCATATCTATTAAACGCCAGATCAGACAAACAGATCAGAAACGGGAAGATCGTGTCAGAAGCTGAAAGCATTGAGAGCAAAAGCGTTAAGAACTCCAAAATTTTCCTCTTTGGCCTTTTGTTCAACTTGATCCTCGCGTTAGGTTTACTTAGCTTCACTTGCTATTCTTTGCATCGATTAGAATCACGTGTGATAGCAGTTGTACAAGCTAGATTTACTTGTTTTAAAACATCCGCATCGGCTTGATACTGATCATTCCACACTTTGTATTGTCCAACAACTCGTTTCAATAGTGAATACGGGCTAGTAAAATACATTTAAATAGAACATCATAATAAAATATCTTCACTTAACGACGTCAGAATGGCTTTAGAATCGGCGCAAGAGACAAGTTTGCGACACATTCAAGGTAAGATAAATCTCAGCCGCCTCCTCCACTCGCTAGGTCACTCGGGGAGAGAGACGTCTGAAAACACTAGGTGATAATGCTGTCCAGTCAAACGTCACGAGTCAAATGTGGTAATTTATGAAATTTCACACGCGACCCTCAGCACAAAAGCGTGTAGACAAAAGGAACCTTAAGTACCTTCGCGCGAAAATTTTCTAACATTGATTTTTCTCTGAAAATTTTACCATTGAAAGATGATGAGTTAGTGATGTCAGAAATGTAAAAAGAAATGGGGGTCACCGACTTCGTTTTGGAGAGAACATGCCCAGAAGAACACCTAATATTATAAATCTGAGTAAATCCGGCTTCGTTAGTGAAGAAGGCCACAGTGGCTCAAAATGCCAAAATATTGCAATTAGAGCTTTGAAGGAAAATATTCTCTGCCAAATATGGTTTTATATTGAAATAAACTACATAACACCTATCGACCAATCACAACGCTTCTTACGAGAGCTGCTACATGCCCCACTACCATTAGTGCATGGGCCAGAGCCACTAAAATGTACCAATTCGAGGGACCAACCGATAGTGGCACAGATTTGAAGCTTTTCCGAAGGTGATTCCAAAAATTCATGATATCAATCTGAAATCGGTAGCTTTTTCGTATTTTTGAAGCATTGAAATATCGCCAAAGCTCCCTTTTGCATGAAAACGAGGCTGAATTTAAATGTGGTTTAGAACTATTGTTCCAAGTTAAAAATTTATTTATGACATCAAAATAAAGGTAAGAAGCGTTTTTGATAGCTTTATTATGCTAGAATTGGATATTTTTCAAAAACGACAACATAAGAAATCATTTAATATGAGCCTGTACTCGCAATGCATCATGGCTAAAATTAAAGATGGTGACTGCAACTAAGGCAGGTGAGTGTTTGTTTGTCACTATTTTATTATCTTTTTAATAAAGAAACTAAAACTAGAAGGAACAATTATTATTGCACATTATTAAAGACTATTAATACCTTACGAATGCTTTCAGTTTTGTCAATAAAGAGTAAAAATACTTCAAAAACGTACAGTCATTCGAGAGGCAAATGAAGTTTGAGAATTAGATAAACTCACTCTCACTTAAATTATTTTCAAATTATCTCTCCGAACTTTAAATAATATAGCCTACGGTTCCCAGTGTAGGCAACTGAAGGATACCTTATTCGAATTTTTCTTTTTTTTCAAGTCGTTTTGGTAAAATAAAGCGGAAATAATGAAAAAGTTAGCCATTCGAGTTTGTCAATAGCCAGCGTTCCCGGTATCAAAAGTCGAGAACCGTGAACTGTAGGGAAGCCGAAGCAATCTTTTCATTTTATAACCATTTAATGTATTTTTTTCATCGCGGGAGATGTCTTCGTACTGAAAAGTCATCGATAATAGAGAACAGGATAAACGACAACGGAGAGAGGAAGAATGTATTATTTACTGTTCCAACGATACTGGAGAATTGGCAACCTTAAAGGACCTCGAGTCTTGGAAAACACTTTTAAATGCAGCAACTTTTCGTATCCACGAGCTGATTCTTGGGATCGCAAAAACTTTAGAAGAAGGAGAACTACCTAAAGTTACTTACCATAGACAATGCCGTAACGTATTTACGCCGAAGAGAAACCTCGACAAGTTATCTCAATTGAATGCCAAAGAGAGAGCCAACTGTTACTCCACCGATAGTCGCAGATTTTCCATCCGACAACCCACGGCCAATCCTAGTAGAATTTATCAGCAGGTTTGTATCTTTTGCGAAAAGGATTTGTACACCAGGAACTCTCGCACAAGGGAGGAACTGATTCAGTGCGTATATATGCGTGCCGATGAAACGATTAGGAAGGCTGCTGTAGGAAAAAATGATCCTTGAATGTTGGCTGTCGTCTCCAGAGAGCTTGCTAAAGCGTGCTATCATAAAACATGTTATCGCAATTACACCCGAAAGATACCTGTCAGTGGGGATAAGAAAGAAGACAGCGAGTATACCGAATATTCCCCTGCCAAATCGCAGGGTAATAAGAAATTGTTCAACTACATTAGAACCGATTTGCTACAATATCCTAGGATTGTGAGATTGAGCGAGTTGTATGCCCTGTTTACATCTTTTGTTAATTCTCAAGGAGAACTAGAAATACCAAAATCCACAAGAACCCATTTCAGAAGAAGTCTTGGGAAAGAATTTAGAGGTTCAATCGATTTTGAAGATCTGCATGGGAACAATCGAATTTTTGCGATTCCAAGAAATCTTTCAAGACTGGATTTAGCCAAGCAAGTTACAGAGAAGAAAAACACTATTTCGCCTAGCACTAGCGATATATCATTTATCGCCCTTAGCCTGAGAGAAGCGATCCAAGCTCAGATACCAAAGCCTCATGGCCTCCAAAAACTTCTGACTTGACCGAAAATGCCGTGAACATCCCAGAGGTAGTCAAAAAGTTCTTATATACTCTCATCACTGGTAGCACTAGCTTTTCAGGAATGGAATCTTGTTCTCGAAGGACACATGGCTTTGTGGTGTCATTAGGACATGACCTGATATTTGCTGTAAGTGGCGGAAGGCCGGCAGAAGCCCTCGAAGCATATCTTACTCCCGTACGCCGTCAAATCGCTAACCAACAATGTTGACCTTATCCAGATCTTGAACCGATGTGGCCACGGAGTTCCGTGCTCCAACTAGAAGAAATAAATACCGTACTGTGCCTTCAAAAGATGGTGGAAACTCCTGGTAACGAAGTTCCTCTTCCTAAAAACATCCGCCCGGCTGTCGGTACCACTTTCGCCTGGGACAATATCGATCGTCTCAAAGAAACTTTGTCTGGTCGGGGCACCTCCCGTGCAAGCTGTGCATTTTAGTCCTCAACTTCCACCCGCGTCAGTTCCTTCAACGATCAAATCGAAAGGGGGAAAAGTCGATACAGTGGACGACGCCAATCTTCCTATTTACAATGTAGGTAAACGTCGCCCCCCCTTTTGAAGATATGTAGAAGTGACATCAACACAAATAATGTAAGACGCCTGGAAAAAATAACTTGCTATGGCTTTTGGCGCGCCTTCATTCCAGTGAAATCCAAACCATTCCTGGCTGGACTGGGTGCAATATGTTGGTGAGAAACAAGCACGTGATCGCAAACGATAGCGTAGGTTACCTCCCCACTATCAACGCTTCGGCGACTGATATGTCTACCGTATACCAAGTCCTGACGAAGTCGCTTCAGATCAAAGAAACCTTGCGTCTCCAGAGCATTGTTGTTGTGTTCGGCTAAGCGCTGTACGCAAGCTCATGTTCGAGGCTCTTAACCGACTAGCGTGGAATGGGTTTCAGCGGTGGATTAATGAACACCACGAAGCCAAGAAACCTTGTGTGGATGAGCGTATGAAAGGACTTAAGCAGCTCATTGATTCTACGTGTGAGCCAGAGTTTTTAGACGTCATTAGAAGTCCCTTATTTGAATAGGTCTGCAAGCTATTTCGTCATAGCAACGGAAAGCTTTCGAAGCTCTGGATGTCGTATGTTGACATGGTCGGGTGCTACTGGGTCTGATAAGAGCGACTAGGGAGGGAAATTGG
>CM042746.1:34335815-34361993 GCA_022496165.2 Catalaphyllia jardinei | reverse complement strand
GGAAATGGCGAATTCATGTGCTTAGGAGATCTAGCTAACGAGAATCAAACCATTGAACATTCAAAATTAGCCCAGTCCTTAGAAAGAGAGAATGAATATGGGAAAAATACAAGGATATATGAATTTAACAATTACCAAAACACACCACTCACTAAATTAAAACTAATGATGAGAGAACTACTATTGAATAAAGTGACAGGTTTTTTGAAGACCTTTGGGAGTAAATTAAGACGTGAAACACGAATTACCTCTCTACGCTTACCGTTTTAGAGGCAGAATCTGCAGAGTTTTTCCCGCATTCGGTGCAGATAGGATTAGCAGAAACCAAGTTCACCGAGGCAAGCAACAGGACAAACATGAATGTCACCCGGCTACTGACAAGAACAGCTTGCTGGGAAAAACAAAGGTAATTCAAATAAGGATAAAAACTAAAAAATCATGAAAATTACTTGTATTCTTTCCAGCTGAAACGAATCATTTACGTAATTTACATCAGCTGCTTTTAATAGAATATCCTTGCGTGAAGTCTCAATGTGGACAAATCGATCTGATTGGAAATATAACTCTAAGTAACATGATCACCGTTAGTTTTTACAAGTGGCACGGCTAATTGCGTCCTATTAGTGTTTTCGGAAGGAACAAAATGGCAAAATATCGACTTCTTGCTGAATTAAGAAAAATTGAGATTCAGTTAGCTACAATTAAGTTCCTGCCATCATTAATAGAAATAACTCCCAGAAAAGCGCTATTGCCATAAAGGTAACTAACATACTTAATCTTAAATCTCTTCAGTTGATTTGAGACTGACCTACACCGCTCTGTGTTTTAATACTTACGTCCAACATGGCTCAGTTTCCGTTCTCCTTCTAGTTTCTCTGTCTTCTTCTTTGTCTTGCTGCTCTTCTATGGTGGACTTGATCTGCATGTTCTGGGTTTCGCCTTTTTATATGCTATGCATAGTGCTATGAATATGCAATATAGTGACTATACGTATGTGGAACTTGATGCTTAAGCACGATGTTTTCCTCTTCAGCAAAGATGGAAACCGTCAGCATTGTCCACTGCTAAGCGGCTCAGTGCGTTTGGCCGAGACTAAAAGTGGGGCTTTGTCCCTTACCATTTTTAATGCTTGTACCTTTATTACCCTAATAGCCAGGGGGCGATCATTTTATTTTTGCGTCATGAAGCGGTTATAATCGGAGAAAGGGCGATGCAAATATATTCAAATTTTGGAATTGCAGTCTCAGTATGTACTGAAAAGGAAGTAAAACTCATGTATCAAAATTTCATAGCAAGCAAAAGTATTCCGCCTTGGCTGAAACATCGAAAAATGGAATTCAGTCAGTCGATAGCGAACTTTTTTTCAAAATTGTTGAAGCCTGGCTTATGGAGGCACGCAATGACAGGTCATGGTGGTGCTTAGGCACTCCGGCCATGTAGTCACAGTTACAGGTGAATACATCATTTCATCTAAGGCATAAACTCCTCTAACGCTAAATCAAATCCTAAAGCTTTGCACCTCCCACTTGCTTGAGAGCCAAACGGAGGGAGGAAGAAAGGCAAAAAATGAGAACAAAACGAAAACGCTTAGAAAAGCAATAAAAATAGATTTAACCATAGCTGACGTAGGTAAACAGAAGATGGTCATAATTATGTACAAATTAAGGAATCCAACATTTTTATCATAGAGTGATTTTTAATTGAGTGTCGTGAAATCGAAATCTTGCCAATCAAGTACCAGGAAGACTATCCAGTCAATCTCAAATCGTAGTGAAACCGCAATCAGGTCTAAAACCAAAGTAATTGCGCATGCCTGATTACTTCCGACACTCAGTTGACTAGGAACCGCTCTCAATTCAACAGTGGACAACGATTAGCTTCTATGCTGGATGTGCTAGTGACATTTCTATCTCCTATTCCTCTATTGATCATAAAAATTACAATTGCCTCGATTCACTAATGCACTTCCCGAGTTGTGATAACCTAAACGACGGAAGTGCAGAATATGCAAATTCAAAAATCTGTATTTTGCGAAAGGAGTTCTTGGATGACTGTGAATATATAAAAGTTATCTCTTCCGATTCTTTAAGGCTTTTCGTATATGCAGCACGATGCAGTAATGATTTTGAGCCGAAACACTGAATATAACAGCGGAAGTGCAGAATATGCAAATTTGAAAATCTGTATTATGCGAAAGGAGCTCTGCGATGACTGTGAATATATATAACTTTTCTCTTCCGATTCTTTAAAGCTTTTCGTATACCTTCTATATAGCACGATGTAGTAATGATTTTGAACCTAAACAACGAGTAAAATAGCGGAAGTGCAGATATGCAAATTTAAAAATAGCGAGTTCCTCGAAGACTGTAACGATATGCAACTAATCGCTTCCGATTCTCTAACACTTTTCGTATACATAACTCGATGCAGTGTTGATTTTTGTACAAAGAGTTTAAACCAAAAGGTCAGAAGTGCCCCGTTTCGCAAATTACAGATTTGTATTTTGCGAGACGAGCTACGTGACTGAAATGCACGTGAGTAAATTTCCTATTCGTTTCCTAGCACGTGACGAAAATCTCTCCTCCACGCCGGAACAAACAGAGAAATTCTTGATCAGTTATCTACTTATTTTTACTGTCTATCATTCTTGTTTCCTTTTTTCTATAAAAAATTAGTGCAGCTTTTGTGATTCTCTGAGATGTTCTGGAATGTTTCAGGCTTTTATCGACCGCCGGCTAAACGTTATTTTGTTACATGGAGCAAGTGCTGGCGTTTAGATGAGTTAAGGAAAACCTTCTCGGTTGACGCCTTACTTGAAAGACTTTTGGTTAGTACCACGGACAAAACCAGGTCCAAATTGCAAATCAGCCCTTTGACATTGCTGTAGCAATGTAGAATGACCACGTACAGTATGCATGTCTGTAAGTTTATTAAAATCTACAAATTTTTTTACCGGCCGCTAAGTCCAGTTGATAATTTATCAACAGAGATAAATTTTTATTTTGGTACTCTTATGTCTTGTCTTGGCGTGCTGCATTTTTTAAAGTTGCTCCTCATTCTCACGCAATGGAATGCGTGACAATTCCGTTCCCGGTAACTTGTATCAGATTTAGCGGGAAACTCGTTTGTCAGTCAACATGGCGTCCTGAACTTCTGCGTTGCTGAAAGTGACAAAACCTTTACCGTTGAAAATAAGAGGGGAAACTTCAAATGCAGAGATTGTGCTTCCTCTGCGGCAACTGGGGGGATATGCCAGCATTCCATCGTCGTGGCCGAATCCAAGACAAAATTAAAGCAGCACATCCAAAATTATGCGCAGCAAAACGACCTTGAGTCTCGGCTTGCTTTCAAGAATATCCCCAGAGGTGCTGGTGCAAAGTGCCGCTAGAAGAAGCCTCGCCAAGGTAATAACAACAACATTCTTGTCGCAATGATCGAGGAGCTGTGGGATTAATTTTGTTAGCAAGTTTCTGCAGCTCTTTCTTTAACTGTCTGCAAGTCTTATCATACCATGGTTTGTTTTGTTTGGTCTTTTTACCTGTTTTTCTAAGTGATGGTACTAGGCTAATTTCTACAACTGATTTTAGTATTTGAGTGAACGGTGAAATCTCATCATCTATTGAACTATGGTGTTCTACACTAAAAGATTTTAGCCTGTTTTGAATATTAAAACTCGACAACGTACTTATGAACTTATCTTTGGATTCTGGCTTCCAGAGAAACTTGGTGAAGCAATATCGCGAAGATGCCTCTGTTCTTGGAGGATCTTTTGGGGTGTTGGTGCTGTACATAATGTCACTATTACTGCAAGCCAATTTAAGAGTGATAGGACAGTGATCAGAATATGGTGTCAAAGCTTGTACTTGAAATCCCAAAACTATGTTTTGAAGATGTTCGCTGACTATTCCGTAATCAACGGTGCTTGCCCCGTTGTATTGATACGATGTTAACTTTCCGTCCAGATCACCTGTAACTCTACCGTTTAATATCCTCAGCTTATTTCCTATACATAATCGTAATGTCTCGTCTCCTAATTTGTTAAAGCTGTAATCCGCATTGTTTCGTTTTGGCCAGTTCTTATCGAGATTATATGCGTTATCGGTTGCTGTAAAATCTTGACAGTCATTTTCGACAAAGTCATTCAAGGTTCCAGTCCTGGCATTGAAATCGCCAAGTAAAATAATTTGGCCTTGCTCGGAGAAGTTGTATATTTCTTGTTCTAAAACACTTAGGACGTCTTCGCCTGCTTTTCGCTGAGATTGAAGTGGGGGTAAATAAACCGCCGCTAGAAAAATGTCAGAATGTATACCAAATAAATATCCTTTTAGACGACTCCAAATTATGTTTGGAGATGCACTTTTAATGTTGGAGACGAAGTCTGAATGTTCTTTTTTATCAAAACAGTGAGTGAGTGAGTGAGTGAGAGAGTACCAATGACGTAAGCTTTTGTGCGAAAAATCAGAATGTGGCAATCTACAGCCGAACATTTTAAGGCCCTCGCTAAAAATGACAATACTTCAGCCATTGCTGACCACGTCAAGGCCACTGGACATAACATTAAGTGGGATCATTTTAATATTTTAGCGTAGGGCAAAACAGACTATCATTGTAAAATAAAAAAAGACGTTATTTATTCAAGAACTTGAGCCAGCTTTCAACGTCAACGTCGGAAGTGAAAAGCTTATGCTTTATTAATCTGTTCTAGTTTTATAGTTTACTGTTAAGTATTTGCTTAATCTAGGTTCCAGTCCCCTCACCTTTATTATGTATCAGACTGTAGTCCCAAAAACGTACCTAGAGAATTTGACTTACCACTGATATATCTTGATACAATTCTCTCCTAGAGCTAGCTCTCTACAAGGCTTATCGTAGCTCAAATAAAAGGAAATGACTCCTCTGTATGCCTTTCGAGGCCAGGAAGACTAAATTCACCGTGTTTTCGTTGAATGATGAGTTGTACAATTTAATTAACAGTGCTTAAAAATGAAGTTCGAATCTAAATAAAACACGAACTTGCAGATATCAAAACCACAGCGGTGAGCTGATCTACAGCTTTCTAAAGGCCTAAATCGTCCTGAATCGACTACTGAGCAAAAGCTTCCTACAAGGAGAATCGATTGAACTTCAAACAAACTCGGACATAATTAATTGTCGCTTGTTGTCGCCAAGTCAATTATCGACCGGAAACCACAGCAAGAAATCTCGCCCGCGCTAGCGAATTACAGACATGTCTGATAGTTAGTTAGGCCCAAAACGCTTGAAATTGATAAAACAAGAAAATGAAAGGCTTACTCACGTTCGATCAGCCTTTGACGTACTTTCCTTTGCTCTGTTCGTGGCCATATTTTGCTCGCAAATAGCAATGTCCCGGATGTACTTTGATTCCCACGAGCGGCGAACTAGGACGTTAACTTCTTAGCCCGCATCAAAGTTCAGGCCAAATAACGCCAACAGCAGCTAGAAATGTCTGCTTCATTGCACGTCTAAGCCCTAATTGATGTGGCTAAGGTTCGTTGCTGTCTAAAGCAAGCACAACATTATCGTTACATGCTGTGGTCCCAACGGACTTCGATTACCGAACTAAATGACGTCCCCCGCCTAATACATCTCAGGACGGCTTCATGTACAATAATGGACGACGCTTCCCAGCAAATCGTTAAACCTGCACCTTCATTGGACTTAATGATCATGTCCTCCGGCAGACTTCCTTCCAGCTCCGAGATACCGCGCGAACTGATATTCAGCCGAGTGTAGCCTGGGCAACACTTAACGCTAATTGGGGAAGGGGCAAAGGGAGGGGGGTTATATATAAAAAAATAGGTAAAATTTCAGGCTAGGTAAGTTCTACAAGCTTCTTCCCTTAAGAAATCCCCCCCCCCTTTCCCGCACAAAAAAAATTATATATATATATCACCAGTTACATGAAACGAGGTGTTCAAATCTGTGCGTACGTTTTTGGAAATACAGACAGATATAAATAGTTGTTTTAAATTTGTAGAGTACATACGAAACGTCAAGTCATAATCAAAATGTACAATTTCAACATGTTTATCACTGTTGTTTGTGTCTTATTTTTGATCAAATTACTATGGCCCAAGAACAAAAGTATTAAACAGATCTGTTTTTTTTAAAAGATTGCAGAGACGTTAAGTTTTTTAAGTGCCTATGAAATTTGAAAGGCTTTTCAAAGTAAAGACGAATGGCGTTATCCTTTTTGGAATATCTGTTTTCATTTTAGAGATATTTACGTTTTTGTATTATGCAAATGAGAAAAGTGGTGACGTCTTAGGTGGTTCCCCTAAAACAGTACTATACTCAATAAAGGATATCTCCAGAAATATTTAAGCAGTGTTCTTTAAACTTGGCACCAGGAATGTACATTACAAAAGAAATAAAATGACACCCGTTGTGCTGTTGCCATGACAATGGTTATGCCACTGGTCCTGCTTTACTTAAGGCTAAAATTCCCAAACTTTGTCTTAAACAAGGATCATTCACTCCCAACATACTAAAGGGAAAAGTTAAGACGATATGAAAACCATGTGTATTCCGAGAAAGCCTTTCTCTGTCCCACTTGCAAATGTTGCAAATGGGTATATTTGCTTTTTCACAGAAAGAGACTTGAGCCAAGAGTATTGCCATGACAACAATATAGAAGGTGTCACTTTGTTTCTTTTGTGATTTACGTTTGAAGAACACTGCTTCAATATTTCTGGAGATATTCTTGATTTACTATTTTATTGTTTAGATGAAACCATTTTTTTGACGTGATCACTTTTCTTTTTTGCATAATGCCAAAATGTGAATATCTCTAAAACGGAAAAAAATTAAATTTAAATAACAATATTCATACATCCTTAGCCTCACATTCATGTGAAAATTCCTTTGTCTTAAAACATGAATGTGAGGCTAAGGATGTAGCAAGTATTGTTATTCAAATTTAGACGCCATTTATGCGAAGGATCAATGACAGCAATTACTTCGGAAGAAGAGTTTGTAATCAACGTATGTGATAAAAATATTTAATAGATACCCAGGGCACATCTACCCTGAATCAACGGCATTCTTGATAGCCTTTAACACTACACGAAATTTTGATACGTGCAGTGTCCTCCCTGGTCTCCTGGATATCGGTTCCTGACGCTTTTGACATGCTTCCGAAAGCCAGGTGAAAAGGGCCGGAAGGGGAAAGGTTGCAGTGACTTGACCTTAAGACTGAATTTCCACAGACCACGCGCCTATCATGCGATGAGAAAATTGTCCTATCATACAAGAATATGGAAATTGAACGTTCGTCTGAGGTCGATTACCGATCGTTCGTTAATATAATCGATTGTTTTCGATTGGCAAAATTTTTATTGTGAGTTTGATTAAGTTCGATTGAGTAAAGGGGGTAAGTTTCTAAAGAAACTGTGGTGCTGCGTCGGTGGGAGTATTACAAGGTAATTGGTTTTATCAACTGAGTTGATAATGTGAATTAGCCACCGTAAAGAGATTCAGAAGCTGACGTTTCGAGCGCTAGCCCTTCGTCGGAGCGATTCTCAGTTGATAAAACCAAATTATCTTGTAAGTTCGATTGAGTTCGGCAATTGAATGAGAGGTGTTCGATTGAGTTCGATTACCCAACCGTTCGATTAGATACCTCGGGTTATATGGAAGTCGTCTCGTAAAGTTTGACAAGGATATCATATTTGTTCTCGTACGATTTTCTTTGGAGACGCTGTACATGGCCGCAGCTTTGCCGCGAGAAAGCTATATACGTTTGTCTATAGAGACGGTCTTATGTTTTTTGCAGCTATCTGATCGAGCTTATGTTTCTCCTCTTCGATGTTTGATTTATTCCTCGTTTGGTCGTTCTGGCACCACATGATTGAAATCTAGTTGTTTACGCGCCTTAGGTCAGGTAAGACCATTCGGTTTGGACAAATTAAGAACGAAGGGCACATTAACGAAGATATCGTCCCTCTCGACGACAATTTGCCGCATCATGTTGCGAGCTTCTGGTAAACATTTAGGTCCGCAATTTTGAACACGGAAGACGTTAGATGGAAAGCTTCTTTAAGAATCGCCATTGTCGATTTGTGACTTTATTTCCCACCATGTGAAGGGAAGATAAAAAAAGTCTCGCATTGGACAAGTCTCAAAGGACCAATTTGGCGCAACAACGTTCTTGAAAATGAAACGGAAGCTGTGATTGGCCAACACAATGGAAAGGAATGTTGTTTGGATGTGAGCAGCCGTTCTTTAGGGGGAGTGTTGCGTGACATCCCAAAAAAATGGCTGCAAAGGGGATTAGGAAACTCGTTTTTCATCCTCCCATGTAATCCCTGGTTACTTTTTTTAGTTTTGAGTTAAACCACGCGGCTATGTGCATGGGCCAAGCGCGGTTCTTGCTTGCACGGGGTTTATTTTTTATCATTTTTTTCAACAGCGCGGCTATGGGCCGAGTGCAGTTTATGGCTTACCGTGGTTTATTTTATTAACCGCGTTAATGAAACTTTATTTGACCACGGGCAATTCACCAGCTATTTACAGAAAGATAAAAACTAAAACTACTCAATTATAACTATAAACTACACTATATTAAAAAATGGAATTAAAAACTGTACAACCACAACAACAAACCGATGAGAGTGCCGGATCTTTAGTAGACCTGGATCAGTAGAAATTTCAGAATACAAAATATAGACGGAACACTGATCCTAGCGGCAGATATGACCAAAAGGAAATAAAACGGAGTAAAGGACTAAATCATTTTTGTTTAGAATAATTTAGTCCTTTACTCCGTTTTATTTCATTTTGGTCATATCAGCCGTTGGGATCAGTGTGCCGTCTATATGTTTTACTATATCAAAAAGCTGCTTTCCGTGAATGCCGTACCTTATAGAGCTTTGCTGATTTCGCGTTTGAACGACCTGAGGGATTCCGCGCACCTAGCCAGTAGCCTTTGAAGGAAAGCGATTCCACAGTGTGGCGCCACTATAACTAAAACTATTTTTGAAATAATTTGTGCGTGGCAATCTAACATTCAGTTTGTTCTCGGAGTTCCTCAAATTGTAGCTTGTATTTCGTCCAGAAAATGTCGATGCTAGTTAGTCTTGTTCTTGCCACGAGAACATAAAATTCATATCTTCGAGCTAACGTGTAATGTTCTTTTTATTATATAAACATACTGATGAAGGCGTCTTCGAGGATTTTCCACCACTTTCCGAAGATTTCCGAAGTTTTTTCAAAATTGTTCCGAAGCCCAGAAGAAATTTCCCGAACATTTTCGAAAATTTACGAAAACTTCCGAAGATTTCCGAAGTCTTCTGAGGAATACCCGAAGATTTCTCGATGATACACCAACGAATATTTCAGTACAATTTAAGAGACTAACTTGATATCGGTAAAATCATCGAGATCTTCATATTTGAGAATATCGTATCGTTTTGATCAATTTGTTACCGCTCGGTATACCACTGACTTTTATATAATAAACTACGATTAACCAGGTAACGGAAAAATCGCATGCAAGCGCACTTTTCGTTCGCTTCTACATGGTATATATAGTCTGGTCTGGGCTAACCTATCTTCTGAGTAAGCGCTCGTAAGGTGATGTTTCGCGTGCTTCTTACGTATTTCAATCCTTACTTGAAAGTCTCAGACAACAAATCAGGCCAAAATAAATGAAAATATATATACCTGTAGTTATGAAAACCGGGTCAGCAAACCTTAAATTTTTGTGCAACTTTTCATAACTTCCCCTGTCTAATATTAGCTTGTTTACTGTGTTGTTCACGGCTGATGTCGGTTTTTTTCCTTTTTTAGCTTGCTTTCTGGCTAGGGATTTGTTTTGAAGTGGATGTGGGCATAATTACCCCCCTCCCCACCCGCGCCGGCCCGCCCCTATGGTTTTTATCCCTACCCACAATTCTCTCTTTAATACAAGTGACACTGAGTTATTTGAAATCAGTGCGCGCCTAAAGCTGGTCTCGGTGCCGTTTAGAAGTTTACTTTTAGATATTGTGCAGTGAAAATTATTGAACAGAAATGTTACGTAACTTATTCGTCTGTAATATCTGTCTTTATTATATGGCTAGCTCCGCTAGCGGCAAGATGACCCAAATCGCGCGCTGTGATTGGCTACCCGAGCGGGCAAGATGGAGCCATCTGGAGGAGGATGGATCCATTCTATCCCGCAAGAAAAATTTCCTTGAAAGCCACATAATAAATCCTTTATTGACCAAGTTTGTTCGGTCAAGATGGCTGGATATTGGCCTCGTTCTTTTTTGCGAGTTTATGTTCGTCTCGGTCCATAAACACGCAAAAAAGAACTTAGCCGATATCCAGCCATCTTGACCTTACACTTGGTCAATAAAGGATTTGTTATGGCTAAAACAGCAACAACTTCCCACTACTAATATTGACATTAAGGGAAGGCTTAAGCTCTTGAATAAACAAAGTCTCTTCAATTTTGCAGTGAAAGTCAGTTTTTCCAGACGCTAAAATGTCAAATCTCAGATCTTTAATAGCGGCCTGTAATAAAGATGACGAGGAGCAAATTCGGAAGCATCGATAGGTGAGAGTACGGATGAGGTTGATTTTGAATGAATCCCACTTGTTATAAAGGCCTGTGAATGTCTTCTTCCGGTAGACAGATGTAGTGAAAGTGCTGTCAGGGCTGCGTTTGAGAAGGATGTCTAAAAATGGAATCTTATTGTCTTCTTCGAATTCAATAATATACTTAATGCTATCGTGTCGACTATTTAAAAACTTTAAAAGCTCATTAGCATCGTCTTTGCTGTCAAACATGGTGAAGGTTGTCATCTACATAAATGAACCAAAGTGAAGGACAGAACCTGCTTTTTGTCAACCATTTTTCTTCAAAGTGGCACATGAAAATGTTAGCCAAAACAGGGCCTGAATTTTCATGTCCGTGCGGGCAAATTTCGCGGATATTTATTTAAGAGAAATGCGTGACAGAAATATGCGAAGCGGAACGGAATTGGTGCGAGAAATCCAGCACACTGATTGGTCAACACCAAACAAACCTGTCTAACCGGTCCTCTGGAGTACAAATACCGCGTGATATTTCTGCTCGTTTTGGGCGTTATTTGTACTCTACGAGGTACAGTTAGATAATAAATGAGAATATTTCAATTCTGATTATATTGACCATCTCTGTGTGTTCATGTCTGAAGTGTTCATCTCTGAAGAGATATTGCCAATCCAATTTCCCTTTGGCCGAAATATCTAGACAGCTGAAATATCTAGACAGTTACTTCTTGCATTGTCCGGAATTAAAATTTCAATGTGACTTATGGTCAATTTAATCCAAATGTTACAATTGACTTATTACCACTTACTTCCAGCTCATAATCTCACCTTCAGTTTTGCTTCAATTACATGCTACAAGCAAGTGGACTTGTAAGCCACACATGTACGCGTTACTGACCTGTTTTTACTATTCTCTGGTCACTTCAGTGCTTTACAAAACAGTGGCTGATCCAGACCTTGAGCTAAGGGGCGTTCTTGATTTACTTGCCCTGCTGGCCTTTTTCCCTTCTGTCGTTTCTTCTCATTTTACCCAAAATAAGGGGGCCCCGGGCCCCCTAGGCCCCTTCCCCAGATCTGCCACAGCGAAACACATTAGATTTGATGATATTACCCATAATGTAGAGTCTGTATCAATAATAAATCTCCTCCTGCAATATTTCTTTTATTCTAAAATTCACTGATCGTCTTCTTCTATCTTTAACTTAAATGATGTGCTTTAGTCTGTTAGGTTAAGAAATGAGTTTACAATTTACCAGTACATCTATTTGTGTGTCATGCAGGTGTGCTGCACCTTAGTGTGTTATATTGATACTAATAAGGTCCAACTATCCGAGTTTTCAGTTTACATCTTTTGGTGCATCACAAAGGTGTGCTGTACCCTGGTCTGTTAAATAACCAATTGGTATCCATAAGGTAAAACTTAGCAAGTTTACAATTTTCGTCTTTTTGTGCTTCAAACAGGTGCGCCTTACCCTGGCCTGTTATATGATTGCCTCTAAGGTCCAATTCAGTGAGTTTACAATTTCCATCTTTCAGTGCATCACACAGGGGTGCCACACCCTGGTCTGTTATATGCTTATCACTAAAAGCCAACTGAGTGAGTTTACAATTTCCATCTTTCAGTTCATGACACAGGTGTACAACTTAGTGAGTTTACAATTTCCATCTTTTAGTGCATCACGCAGGTGTGCCACACCCTGGTATCTTATATTGTTGTCTCGAAGGTACAACTGAGTGAGTTTACAGTTTACATCTTTCAGTGCATCACACAGGTGTGCCAGACCCTGGTCTGTTATATTGGTACTATAAAAGTGCAACTCAGTGAGTTGACAATTTCCATCTTTTTGTGCTTCACACAGATGTGCCACACCCTGGTCTGTTATATGGTTATGACTAAGGTTCAACTGAGTGAGTTTACAATTTCCATCTTTCAGTGCTTCACACAGGTGTGCCAGACCCTGGTCTGTTATATGGTCATCACCAAGGTTCAAGTGAGTGAGTTTACAATTTCCATCTTTCAGTGCATCACACAGGTGTGCCACACCCTAGTCTGTTATATGGTTATCACTAAGGGACAACTGAGTGAGTTTACAATTTCCATTTTTCAGTGCATGACACAGGTGTGCCATACCCTGGTCTGTTACATTGTTGTCTTGAAGGCCCAACTTAGTGAGTTTACAATTTACATCTTCCAGTGCACCACACAGGTGTGCTACACCTTGGTCTGCTACATTGTTATAATAAAGGACCAGCTCAGATAGTTCTTGTAGGTGTGTTATGAAATGCCCAATTGCTATACAGTCAGCAGGCTTTAGTTGACCACCACACAAATGTAATCTGTTACCAAGCATACTTTTCTTCTGTAGTTTAGAAGCTACTTTCTGTACGACAGTCTCATTGTTACACTCGTGCAAACATTTCATCAAGAGTAAAGCCTTCTGTTTTGCCTTGTGTTTCAGGATCGGTTTAATCAACCATTCATTAGCATACAGCGTTGCAAGACAAAAAGATGTAACTCGATCTTAGTCTAGTTGAACATTGATAGTACATATAATCACGTGCATATTGTAACATCTTGTACATCTTAATTGGCAGCTCTTTTGTCAAAGAATCACAAAGAAGGCTGATATAACTGTCAAGAGATTCAATAGGTTTCTGGCCACCAAGAAGACCTGCCACAAACTGAATCACCAGATGCCACTTTGGATCTGAGACATTTGAAGTGATAAAATCACTGACATCATTGGACTCCATCTTTACAATTTTTCTGGCTGCAAGCAGCTCCTGCAGTGTCAAATGAATGAAACAGAATTGAGGCTCACATTTATAAGGTGCAATCTGACGGTTTGGCATGCGGTTAAACAAGCCACAGCCTTCAATTCCCTTGACTTCTGCTGAATTAAACACTAGTCGCCCTTCTTCTATCCCTGTTTTTGCCAGTGATTCTACTTGACTTAATGTTTTTCCAACAGAATCTGAAAAGCCAACATTTCCTGCAGGATAATCATCTGTCACCTGTTTGGCTTGAATTCTGGGTGGCACTTGAAAATAAACAACCTCAATGCTCCACTGTAAACTTCAGTTAAAGTTGTGGCCAATGCACTTCCTGAATCGGTGTCTTGCAGTTTGATCAACTCTTCTAAAATGGAACAGACAATGAAACTGTTCACAAGAACTGCGTCTAGACGTTTCTCTACCCAGCCAAATTTACAGACTTCTAGCAAAGCTACATCTTCAAACTTGCTGAATACAATCTTCTACTTAGTATTTTAATGTTGCGATTCAGAAATTGTGTAAATTTAATTCTGGAAGAAGTAATTTGCTATCGGATTCCCACACAAACACTATAATTTCTGACGGCTTTGCCCGTCAGGATAACGTCGAAAACCGTGAAAGGCCTACAGTGTATTGCTTAGCAATTAATACGAAGGATAAATGACAGAAACTTTTGAAAAAGATCCACATGCATTTGCGAACTTCTGTCGTCTAACCTTCAATCTGATGTATATATGACGTGTCATGCCTTCCGAAAGCAAACGAAGTGTTTGTTGCGTGACATGCAGTAGCATAGGGTGGGTTTCACAGACCAAAGTTTAATTATGATCATGTGCGTTCATAGTGCAATATACTGGCTGAGCCAATTAGGATAGTTCTTGCGTGACTGTCGATCAACCCCTAGTGCATTTGACATAAGCTTCGTGTTTATTCATTGCATCGCTCTAGCAGGCAAACATCTTGCCTGCTCTAGTTTGCGTTCTAGTACAATTATTTTCCCACCCTCCTCACCCCTATGTTTTAAGCATGTCATGCACGATAGTACACACTGTATACTTTGCTTCTTATCCAGGCTTATGATACATGATATTATCTATAGGATGTTTTTGAATACAAAAATGCTCTACACAAGATATTTTGCTATAAGTTTACTTGAGGTCGCTAGAGATATAAATAAAGATGTTACAGTTGGCAGCCAACGCTACTTAGACTTGCTGCATATTTGCATCACAGACAGTTAATGGTTAAAGTAGCCCTGTCTACTCTCTTAGCCTAGGTATATATCTGTATTATGAGGTTAAGATTCGGTTCCATTAGCGTTTTGTTTGATTTTTCTGGAAACGAATTATCGATGAACGACAGCCTTTGGTTGAACATATCGTTACTTCATAGTATCTGCCAATATCATTGTGATCTTATATTAGTTACTATAGTCGGAAGTTGGGTTACATTCCAGTTTGACTTCAGCAGTTCCCCTGCACATAGATGCAATGAACTGATAAGCTATGCTTAATATTGAGATCTACACAGCTGGACTTTAGAGTAAGTCTTAGGTGCAGATCTCTCTTCTGTTCTGTGACGCTGAATTGATAGAGACAAATAAACTTTGGGTTGGGATGAAGTGCTCCCATACAGGTCACTTTTTGCCCCATAGACTAACAAAATTAATTGGTTGCCATGGTAACCATGAGTCTTAACTACTCTACCTGACTAAGGACCACTTTCAAGGTATTGTGACTGCAGCCCTGAGGAGGATTAGGGACCTCTCGCAGAGTATTGTGACCGTCAGCCCTGGCGAGGAGTATGGACCTCTTTTAGGGTATTGTGATGGCAGCCCTAAAGAGGAGTAAGGACTCTTGCAAGGTATTGTGATCTGTAGCCCTCAAGAGGAGTAGCACCTCTCTTAGGGGATCGTTACCTGCACCCCTAGAGAGAAAGGGGGCGAGGGGGGGGGGGGGGTTTGACCCCTACCATCTTCCAACGAGAAAGATTTTTTGATTTAGGGAGTGGCCTGTTGGAGTACTTCATTCCCAACCCCTTTCCCCACATTTGTTGTTGTTGTTTGTTTCTGGTTCTTATGGGTTGGGAACATTAATTGATATTATCATATCAATTGGTCTACAAACCAGATATGGTTAATTTATTGCTCTATTCATAGCCTCTCCTATGATGCTTTTTTGTATTTCTGTTAATGAGCCCTTTAACACTGAACAAAAGCATTATTTTTAGTGTTATCTTGGTATAGCTGGACGGATGCACGTCTCCAAAAGCGACGGAAGACCATCTAAGGAATGTTACTTGCAAAACGTTGGAAAGAGAGTCCAAAACTGAATTGGACGTAAGCATAGCACATATCTTTATTGAATTTGAGTTGGCACAAAGAATTTATCCTTAACCTTCGTCGACTGTAAGTAAACCACCAAGTATTTAAAGTGTTTGATTGCATTTAGCCAGAGAACTTGAATTTATGAGAGTAAAACACGTTCTTTTTAGTCGTGCTTTTAGCCTTGAAACAGCCAAATTCCATGCCAACAAAGGTTTTCTTTGTCCACTAATGAAGCGCCAACATTTCAATTATAACCGTAGAGGTAATGTAATAAGTAATGGTAATAGGACTGAGTGGAGGACTCGTGATGAAAAAATCAGACTCCCGCTTCGCGGTCGTCCGATTTTGTTATCACTCGTATGATTACAGACCGAATTGGACGACACTAAGTCTTATTACCAATTAATCATAAAAATTCCAATTTTCGAGAAAAAAATAGCCAAGTTATGAAAGAAGGGAAAATTCGCATTAAAATACCTACAAAGGAGATGAAAAACCTCCTCCAGGTCAAAAACACAAAAGCAAGCGCGCGCACGCACGCACGTCATTACAACTTTGAATGTGATTAGTTGATTTTTTTTACTACAACTTCGAATGTGATTGGCCTATTGAACTGTCCGATAACAAACTGTCCAGTAACAAAGTGTCCAATAACAAACTGTCCGATAACAACTTGGCAAGTGAATTAGTGAAAAAATAGGAGTTTTTAAACCAATCACAATCGAGGAAATTGTAATTTTTATGATTAGTTACGTACCAGTGGTAAGACCATTGTTCGCGTGCCTATATTTACCCTCGTCTGCTTGAATTTTTCTCCAGAGTCTTCTGTGTTTTGAGAGATGTTTTGGATCAATCAAGACGAAGTATGCTGTTAAATCTAAATTGCTGGTTTAATCGTCAGTCGAGCTAATATCCCCATCTTTCTTCTTTGCAGGTTTGGATCAAGACCATTTCTCTTATATTGGTATATCATTTACTTTACTGGCAAACGGGGACAACATCCACGTAGGTTTCCAACGGTCGAAAAATGCAATCGTAATCTCTGAATGACTTTCGTTTGTGTTACACTAATGTTATCAAGTTTATCTTAATATTTTACCTCGTTTGTTTATCTTATTCCATAGCGAACTTCTTCAAGTCGTTGCAACTCTGAGTCTTGACTAGGAAAGCGTAAAAAGAGAGATAAACTGATAAAAGTTCCTAAAGAGAGAAATGTTGAATAACATTTAATAAAGGTTTAAAATTTTCAATAGTTAGATAGATTTAATAACAGTGATTTATGTGTTATACTAGATTAATTCCCGACCTTTTGGGAAAACCTTGGTCCATTTCTCCTGACTAGAAATTTCTTGGTTACATTTTGTTTCCACCAGTTTTTGATAAGCCAGTTTGCTGGGCTTTGTTGATTTTAGAATTCTGGTACTCTTTAAATTCGAGTGTACTGAAACGTTGGAAACGTCGAGCAATACCTGAATTTCCGGCCACACGTTTGAGAGCGCCTCCTCCATAACACAGTTTGGAAAGTCTAAATTCGGAAATAGAACAAGTTGTTTTGTTATAATCCAGTGGTGTCTTACACTAGGCGCAGTCAGAGAGACTGATTTAGCCTGCAAACAGACTCACTTTTGGAAGTACACGCGCGAGCGGCAAAGAGCGAATTCAAAACCGAAGCGATCCTTTCTTCGCCCCTCGTCACCAGACTCCTCCCTGAAGGATCGCTTCGGTTTTGAATTCGCTCTTTGCCGCTCGCGCGTGTGCTCCCAACTTTGAGTGTGCTCGCAGGCTAGAACTGATTAACAGAAATAAACTGAGCGCTTACTTTAAGGTATCATGGTAAAAGATTGAGCTAAATACTTTGCAAAAAGAATCGGAATTTTTTTTTCTTTTTAATATTTAATGGCAAAATGATGTTGTTCTATTCTATAATCTCTCACAGCAAATTACCTTAAAGCAATAATGAATGAACTAAGCATTGTCTTTCTGGCGTTGTCATCTTAAGGTAAGTGTTCGGAGCATAACTGAAAAAAAACCTGAGGTGTTTTATATTTACCCAGAAACTTTGATCAACTGATAACAACTTAAAAATTTTTAACTAAAGAAAACTAACAATATTAAGCGCTTTTCAAATTGATTTCTCTGTACATGAACACTTTTTAAATTTTTTAGAATAATTTTTTTTCCAACCTTACTAGGCTGAATATCCTTATTTTTCTGGCGATGTTTTAGGAAAATCCATTACCTGACGAAGGAATTCCGCGTTAAATTGCACGGGAAAACCGATATCAGGCGAATTGCGAAGCGATGAGTGCGATATCGCTTTTCAAGTGCAATTTGACACGGAATTCACAAGTCAGGTACTGAATTTTCCTTAAATCGCCTAATTGAATAAAATAAGAAAAAAAGAAAGAAAACAGCAATAGTATTGTTTGGTTTTATACTGAGCGCGCGCTCCAGAAAGCCATTTCAAAGTCAACTGTCAAAACTGTCATTGCGTTAGCAAATAAGAAGCAAGGTCAATCGTACACGTTTGAACCTTCGACAACTTTATTTGTACCTCGTTCTTGTTTTTACATTTGTTTAAAAAAAAAAACAAGCTTCGCAATAATCTCAAGGATAACTAGTTGTTGTGTTACAATTTGACGACAGTTGTTACGTAGATGCGAAACAATATCACTTAGCCACGCTAAATACCTCGCTTCGTAAACCAATCAGAATGCAAGATTTAATTCAATTATGCGATTCTAAGCTGAATATATATCCTTGGGACTATTCTTCTATTAAAGCGTATGGGATTCCTGTTTTCCAATGCATCCAGTGTGTTAATAGTGCTAGAGTAATTTTGCAGCCAGCCTGCAGATATTAGAGCATGAAACATACGGCAATGCAGTTTTTATTGTTCTTTGACTAGTTTTGCCGTTTAGAGAAGGCAGGTGAATTTTATACGGTTTAGTTAAAAACATATAATTGTGTTGTATTTACCAATTTTCAATTCAAAATAATATTTTCAAAATTTGTCTAATTGCAGCTTTGTTTTCAAATATCTATATTTTGACTCCATTTGTCCATATTGTTCATCTTAAGAACAGAAATATTTCAACATTATGTTCGGCTGCCTAAACTGACATGTAAAGAGAGAGGAAGGGAAAAACACTATTTCAAATATAAAGAAAGGCCACGAAAGGGTCACTGTCACACGCATTTTTATAATAGTATGACATCAGCGGCATCGTCATATGAGAAGACACTCCGGGTAAGAGAAAGACAGCGGAAACTATGTAACCGAAACGAACAAAACGAACCAAAAAACATTCGAGCCACAAATAACAGTCCATTATTTTGTGCTTTTATCTTCAGAGGCTATATCGTCGATGCTGGGCGAGAAGTTCACTACAAGGTTACTGTAAGTACAACATTGCATGATCTTAATTTATAATATTTTGCCAAAACAGAGCTCTTGCGATATTTCTGCCACAAACTGGTACTTTCTAAGCTTATTTAGTAACGTACACCATGGGCCGGGTTGTTCGAAAGCCGGTTAACGTTAACCCAGAGTTAAACGTTAACTAAAGCATTACGTTTTCTTGTTTAAAAATGTTTTTCACCTCTGATGTTTGGTGTAGTTTGAGATTACTACAGCTCAAAACTGAAGGGCAAACAATATAAACAGAACACCACACCAAAAAGTTACAAAACTGAAATCAAAATTCTTGCTAACCCTGGGTTCCCTTAATCTGGCTTTGAACAACCCGGTCCATATGTCATTAAAACATAAAATAAACGTGTTATTTCACGTCATCAATCGACTATCCTCTAATGTAGTGGAATGGAATGGAATAAAATGGACTGAACTGCACTGGATTCCATCCACCAGCCCACTCCATTTTGATTTTCGTTACTCTGTTTCAATCTCCTCCGATCTATTTTACTCTTCCTCGCATCGCATCCTCTTTACATTATTACTGCTATAATTAACGTAAAACATGCCGTGTTATTGCATTAATCAAGTAATCTAAAAACTAGCACTTAGAAAAGCCTGTTAGTTTCTAGGTCTTGCTCACCTTTTAAGTCATGTAAACATGAATGTTATTGTAAAAACAGAAAATTACACTTCTGCACCGTTTTCTGCAGGAGATATTTAAGAGAAAGTGATACCAGCAAACCGACTGTATTTTTCCCCCAGCCGGTGTGCTTCCCAGCCCAAAACGCTTTGTAGCAATATCAAGTTGTTTCCGGAAGTTGCAAAGCGTCACGCACGTTACATCCCATGTTGAGAGAGTGTTCTTAAAAGTACGTTGTAACCTTCTTTCTACTCTTTTTTAGTGCCGTGGAAATAAGGACGATATTGGCGTAAATAACGCACGTTACTCGCAGTATGGTGCATACTATATCTTAGCTTGTTGCAAGAGAGGTAAAGACTATAATGAGAATAATTAAAGTAAAATAATGGTAGATCATATAATGGACTTAGGCAGTCGCGAAAAGAAATGCCTATAACTAAAATTAATATTTGAACGGGATTCGAACCCATGACCTTCGAAGCCAAGGATTGGGTTATCGATGGTGAGTGTCCAGGCTTTCTCTGACCCCAAAATAGGCTAAAAATCGAGCAGGTGTTTTAATTAAGAAGCATAGCATTCTTTTTGTTAATCTTCTTGTAGAGGGCCGTCATAACGAGCAAGCACCAGAACGACCTAAGCAATATGGGGGACTACTTTCACTGCTTTCACTTTCACTGAGTGTCACTAGTAAACGGCAATATCTTTTGGTGAGAAGGAAAGTTCATGTGCTTTGGCGGTGTAGGTAGGTAATTTTATCGTTGCCTAATGTTTCCGATAACATAATATAGCACACTACATCCTATCTGAACCAAAAAAAAATAAATCTAGACGCTGCAAAGATTACTAATGACGTTCGCTTTGATCTCAGGTGCTGTATGTAGGTGCAATGGTCAAATGCTCACAAAATCCTCAAAACACTCAGAATCAACAGATCAAATCGAGATGACTTGGATTAAAACAGTATCTTTGTGCCCTGGGAATTACAAAAGCTGGTTTTCTTTCGCTGTGCATTAAATAAAACAGTGCGATTGAGAATGGAAACTGTAAATAAAATGTCTTGAAAAAGAATTTAGAAAGAGTACGTGTGGTTGCTTACAAAGATACCTCCATGCTATTTATGCTTAGCTACTTCAGTCCAGGAATCAATCAGTAGTATAGGCGAACCTACACTAATGGCTACCTCCCCACAACGGGTCCTTTTCATGTCCCGCCGGACGGCAACGACCATAAAATGCGTCCTAAAATAACTACTGAAATAACCTGTCGACAAAGGCCAGTTAATCAACTAAAAATACAAAAGCAGAAACTGACACAACGTAAGATGAGTGCACTACATATCGGCTGCCTTCTTCGGCCGGGTTAACCTACGTAGTAAGCGTCTCCAACAAAGCACGCGAAGAGAACGAAACTGCGAGGAAATGCGACAAATAAGGCGCAAGGGGCCTGGAAGGGGTGAGGCGAGCGACCCCCAATCCCTCCCTCTCTCGCTTACCCCCTGCCCGCTTCTCCGCAGTTTTTGGCACACCCAAGGCGCGCTCCTTGACTTACCCGTTCGCTCTGTTCGATCTCTTTGCCTGTAAAACGAACGGGAACGGCTGCTACACAGGCCATCTACAGGTACAATGAGGATCTTTTATTGGGAGGGGAGTTTATGCAAGTTGATATATATCTGATCATATTCCTAAGAACATACCTGTAGATTTGAACAGCTCGATCCATGTAACCGGTTGTTTTTTTTCTTCGTCTGAATTTTAGTTCGCGCGGTATCTCGGAGGTGGCGTTAATTGATCAATTAGCTTTCTATAACTCTAAAGGAAGTCTACCGGAGGACATCATTAAGTACAATGAAGGTGCAAGTCTAACGATTTCCTAGCAAGCGTCGTCAATTAACGTACATGAAGCCGTCCTGAGATGCATTGGACGCGGGACGTCATTTAGCCCTGTACTGTAATCGCAATCCATTTCGACCGTTGCATGTAGCGATAATAGGGACTTTAATATACACTACGGCGGGCTGCTACTACGGCTACTTCGGCCGTGAGGGACTAGGCAGACAACAAACCTCAAACAGATTAAGCAACGGGGTGTTCAGCATCTGCGTATTTTTACAAAAATGGATACGTTCGACTTTATTCTACTTTCATACAACAAAGGCTTGATCAATGACAATGATTTCGTTCTCTTGTGTCGATCTTACATCTACCAAAACTTAGATTACCCTCTTAACTGCTTTTATTTAGAACCGTTGTAATTCCAGCCACAAAACAAAATAAGTCTGATAAAAAGGTCGATTTCAGCACGTGTAGGGGGTTCGTACAATGTGATAAGTCAGAAAATACACAGCTTTCAATTCTAATAAAATACATTTTGAACAGCTCAGCTTAGTAGATACAAAGCCCTCTTGTCTGCGGCTATTCGGACCGCTCAGTAAAATATCACTGTGGCTTACGATAGGTGTTAAAATTGTTCAAATTTTCTGTACAAATGACAAAGAAACAGTTATTTTCGAGCGGATTTTTATTATTGAGTACTTTATCTTCGAACTAGGCTGTTCAAACAGTGAAAAAAGCGTGAAAAATGAGAAGTAAACAGCAGGCTTATACTCACGTAGTGAAGAGTACGTGAAACTAGGCACTTTCCCGTAGTAGAAAGCAAGGCTACGGTGGGAAAGCCGTAGTGGAACACACAACATGACGTCACCGGAAGTGATCTTCACTACTTGCCGCCGTACTACAGCCTCGCCGTACCATATCTTAAAGTCCCTAATGTTGTGCTTGCTTTAGACAGCAAAGAGCCTTAGCCACATAAATTTAAGGCTTAGATGCGCAATGGAGTAGACATTTCTAGCTGCTGTTGGCGTTATTTAGCCTTAACTTTGATGCAGCCTAAGACTTCGGAAAAAATCTGTTGTAGAGTTGACATCCTACTTTTCCGCTCGTGGCAATTGAAGTACATTATGGCCCAGTTTACTTGAAGTTCGATCGATTGTCGATGTAGAATGCTCTTGCTCAGTCTATTGAGGACGATGTAGGCCTTTAGAAAGCTATTAGATCAACTCTCCGCTGCGGTTTTGATATCTGTACGTTCGTGTTTATTTAGGTTCGAATTTCATTTCAAAGCAATGTACAATTCATGATTCCACGAAAAGACTGTGAATTCAGTCTTCCAGGCCTATAAAAGGCAAACAGAAGAGTTATTTCCTTTTATTCTAGCTACGATGAGCCTTGCAGAGAGCTAGCTCTAGGGGAGAGGTGTATCAAGATTATCAGTAACAAGCCAAAGTTTCTAAGTATGCTCTTGGGAAAACAGTAAGATATCTACCTGGAGTTTTGAAGACCGGGTTGCCTGATGTCTTAAGTCGAGTCCAGCTCATTACAGGCATTTTTTCAAAGCATAATTTGCTTAAAGCCATGACGCTTTAAGGGCAAAAATAAAAGTCTCCCACTTTAGCACTAACCACCCTCAGCTCTTAACCATGGGATACAAAAAACTTCCTGAAATTGACAAAATCACTGGAAATTCATTAAACATGCTCGAGGGGGTAAACCCCTCAATTTTTTTGAGGGGCGCTTCCGTCAAGGTAAGTGTCATGTTGTTGCACAGACAAAGGGCTATTTTCTGGTATGCATTTGGGGTAGCTTGGATGAATCCCAGGGGGGAAGGGGGAGTTGTTTCAAAGGGCATGATTTGTGTTAGACTGGATTTGAGGAAATTATTATTTTTTGGACGTCTCATTGTTTTACTGTCTTCAGGGCGCGTATCGCATAATCTGTTAATTAAAATGCTCTTAAAGAGCAATCATCGGAGAACATTTTGCCACCAACGGCGGCTCCAAAAGTGCCCGAAAAGCCGAGTTCTTGCAAATTTAGCAAAGCCACCTCAATCGGCCATTTTCTAAGATTCTTCATAGGAGGACCAAGGGAAAATCGCCCAAAAAGTAAGCCGACTCAAGTAACTTAACAAAACGGCACAAATCGCCTGATTTGCTTATTAGTATGCACTTAAAGTGCAGTCATTGGGGAACACTTTGCCGCAAACGGCAGCTCCAAAGGTGCCCGCAAAGCCGGGTTCTTCCAAATTTATCAAAGCCACCTGAATCGGCCGTTTTCTGAGATTCTTCATAGGAAAGACCAAGGAAAGATCGCCCAAAAACTAGGCCGACTTAAGGGGCTTGAAAAGAACCAGCGGGGAACTTGCCTGATCTGCTAATTAGTATGCGCTTTAAGTGCAATTTTCGGGGAACACTGCCGCAAACGGTGGCTCCAAAAGTGCCCGCAAAGCCGAGTTCTTACAAATTTAGCAAAGCCACCTAAATCGGCCATTTTCTGAGATTCTTCATAGGGGTGGGAGGGACCAAGGGAAGATCGCCCAAAAAGTAGGCCGACTTAAGGAGCTTGAAAAGAATTAGCGCGCAAATTGACTGATCTGCTAATTAATATGCTCTTAAAGTGCAATCATCGGGGAACACTTTGCCGCCAACGGCGGCTCAAAAAGTTCCCGCAAAGCCGAGTTCTTGCAAATTTAGCAAAGCCACCTAAATCGGCCATTTTTTGAGATTCTTCACAGGGAAAAATCGCGCAAAAAGTAGGCCGACATAAGCGGCTTCAATAAGACCAGCGCGCAAGTCGCCTGATCTGCTAATTAGTATTCGGTTGAAGTGCAATCATCTGGGAACACGTTGCCGCAAAACGGCGGGTCTAAAAGTGCCCGCTTGGCAATTTAGCAAAGCCACCTAAATCAGCCATTTTCTGAGATTCCTCATACGGGGTACCAGAAGAAGATTGCCTAAAAAATAGGCCGACTTAAGGGGTCTGTAAAAAGAGCCTGTAAAAAGTGCCCCCAAAAGTTCCCGCAAAGCCGAGTTCTTGCACATTTAGCAAAGTTACCTAAATCGGCCATTTTCTGAGATTCTCCATGGGGGGGGGGGGGGGGGACCAAGGGAAGATCGCCCAAAAAGTAGACCCACTTGAGGGGCTTCAAAAGAACCAGCGCGCAAATCGCCTGTTCTACTATTTAGTATGCGCTTAAAGTGCAATTATCGGGGAACACTTTGCCGCAAACGGCGGCTCCAAAAGTGCCTGCAACGCTGAGTTCTTGCAAATTGAGCGAAGCCACCTAAATCGGTCATTTTCTAAAATTCTTCATAGAGGGGACCAAGGGAAGATAGCCAAAAAAGTAGGCCGACTTGGAGCGCTTAAAAAGAACCAGTACGAATTTCGCCTGATCTGCTAATTATTGTGCTCCTAAAGAGCAATCATCGGGGAACACTTTGCCGCAAACAGCGGCTTCAAAAGTGCCCGCGAAGCCGAGTTCTTTCAAATTTAGCAAAGCCAGCTAAATCGACCATTTTCTCAGATTGCTTATAGGGGGACCAAGAAAAGATCGCCCAAAAAGTAGGCCGACTTAAGGGGCTTAAAAAGAACCAGCGTGCAAATCGCCTGATCTGCTAATTAGTATGAGCTTAAGCTGCAAGATCGAGTTCTTGCAAATTTGGCAAAGCCACCCAAATCGGACATTTTCTGAGATTCTTCATGGGGGGGGGGAACAAGGGAAGATCGCCCAAAAAGTAGGCCGACTTATGGGGTTTAAAATAAATTAGCGCAAAAATCACCTGATCTGCTAATTAATATGCGCTTAAAGTGCAATCATTGGGGAACACTTTGCCGCAAACGGCGGCTCTAAAAGTGCCCGCAGAGCCGAGATCTTCAAACTTCAAGAAGGACGCCCAAATCGGCCATTTTCGGAGATTCTTTAACAGGGGTCCAAGGCAAATTTGGTCAAAAAGTACGCCAACTTAAGGGGCTTTAAAAGAACCAGCGCTCAAATCGCCTTATCTGCTAAAAAGTATGCCCTTAAAGAGCAATCATCGGGGAACACTTCATTTGCCGCAAACGGCGAATTTAAAAGTGCCCGCAAAGCCGAGTTCCTGCAAATTTACCAAAGCCACCTAAATCGGACATTGTTTGAGATTTTTCATACGGAGGACAAGGAGATGATCGCCTATAAAAAGGGCCAACTGAAGAGGCTTGGAAAAACCCAGCGCAAATATCGCCTGATCTGCTAATTAGTATGCGGTTAAAGAGCAATCACTTTGCCGAAAACGGCGGCTCCAAAAGTGCCTTCAAAGTCGAGATCTTGCAACTTTAGCAAAGACGCTCAAATCAGCCATTTTTGGAGATTCTTCAAACGGGGACCAAGTGAAAGTTGGCCAAAAAGTACGCCAACTTGAGGGTCGCGCTAAAGAACTCAGCCCAAATTCCATGATCTGCTAATTAGTATGCGCTTAAAGTGCAATCAAGGGACAAAGGTTTGCTGGAAAGTGCGGCTCCCGAAGTGGCCGCAGAGCCAAGATCTTGAAACTTTAGGAAAGACGCCCAAATCGGCCATTTTCGGAGATTCTTCAAAGGGGGGACCAAGGGAAAGTTGGCCAAAAAGTAGGCCAACTTGAGGGTCGCAATAAACACCTCGGCGCAAATCCCA
>CM042746.1:34302352-34320815 GCA_022496165.2 Catalaphyllia jardinei | reverse complement strand
GTATGCGGTTAAAGCGCCATCCTTGGAGAATGTTTTGGCGCAAACCGCGGCTCCAAAGCTGCCCGCCCGTCCGAGTTATAAGCAATTTCGCAAGGACACCTTAATCAGTGATCGTGGAGGAGAATTCTTGAATGCTGTCCTGCGGGAAGTTTCGAACCCGTTAAACAAGTGTTTACATCTAGTTACCGACCCCGAGCTAATGGCTCAACGGAACGTGTTCATCGCTTCTTGAACTCTGCCCTAGCCATTTTTCCATCCAAATGGTAACCAGCCTACTGTGGACTCTCATAACAGGTCAACTATCGATAGCACTAATGGCATAACTCCATCCTTTCTCATGTTTGGTCGCAATGCGACTTCTCCAGAGATAGTCGCTCTTCAACTCCCCAATCAGCCAATCGACAAGAATGACTATGCAAAGTACCTAGTTCAGAGGATCACAGAAGCCCATAAATTATTCTGTAGCATTAAGAAGACTTGCGGAGACGACAAAGAGATTACTATGATATCTCTGCTAATCCAAGAGAATTTAACATTGGACAACAAGTCCTAGTCAGGAAACCACCACCTGCAAATATTGAAAAAGGATCAGCCACGAAGTTAATCAGAAGATATGCTGGACCGTACATTATCACCAAGCGCCTCAAGAATAGTGACTTATATCGTCTGAGGCACAGCATAACGAATGAAGAACTGCCTCCGGCTAATGTTGAGAAACTGATACCAATCCCTGAAGCAGAACCAGATGACCTAAATCATCTGCACAGAGTGTGCCTCGTTCGGCTCAAAATCAAGATCAAGAACGGCAATACAAACCTGGCAAGTTCCTCATGTACCTTCATAAGAGCAATGAACAAGCAGACGAAGGAATCTCACTGAAACTAGCTCAGTATCTAGACCCTATAGGTAAAGCTCCAGTTAGCGAAGCCTGCAAGCATCTGTAGTCCGTTTTCCCAGCTTCTAGACAACTTCTCGTCAAACTTGGAAGAATGCGAGGTCTCACAGCACATTGCCCATATCTCTCCCTTGAAGGTGACCCATCTGGAGTAGCTTACAATCTGGTCCTTGGCCTACGAACGATTTAACGCTCGACAAGGACTCCTTATCGGAAAGATAGTAGAAACTGATGGTGTGCGACACTCTGTTGTTGTGCACACCTATGCTCCAATATCGCGCGAGTGGAAACCAGTCTTTAACCATGACTTGCCTAAGAAATATGTTCCTATGGACAAAAATAAGCGTTTAATTGACTATAGTCCGGAGTTTGAACGCGTCGAGCTCAAACAAATTGTTACAGTGCGAGATTCGCTCGAGGAACTATTGTCTGTTAGAGACATGGATGAAGCAGTCGTTCATTTATTTGTTAACTTGAGGTTATAATTCGTTCAAGTCTCGCCTACGACTATTACGTCCGATCAGTTGTACTCTAATTTTAAGGTTCTTTGCCTTTGAGTTTATTTTGTCATGCGTACCTCGTCCCTGTTAGTAAGGAGGGAATGTAGCCGTTTTCTATTGTTGTAATCATAGTGTTGCCCATATATGGAACGCGTGGGTATCACGTGAGGGATTTGGAATAAAGTAAGAACCACGTTGTTGTTATTGCAAATTTTGACTATATTTTCCCCGCTACATTTGGGCGGGAAGGGGGGGGGGGGGGGTGCGGACACTCTCATATATGGAATATATAGGTATTTTCCATGGGATAGCGTAGGGTTTTTGAGGTTCGTGATCCTTTAATAGCATTGTGTACCTTGCGTCAAAGTGGGAGACGCGGTGGCCTCATGGTTAGTGCGCTCGACCCCGGAGCGAGCGGTCCGGGCTCGAACCCTGGCTGGGGACATCAGTTGACCTTGTGTTGTGTTTTTGGGCAATACACTTTGCTCTCACGGTGTCTCTCTCCACACAGGTGTATAAATGAGTACCGGCGAGTTTAATGCTGTAGGTAACCCTGCGATGGACTAGCATTCAAGAACCTGCCCAGCTAAGCGAAAAACAAATGATCTGTGAAAACTGAGCTTCGGCTTCCGATGTTACAGAAACAAAATAAAGTCGACCTGTTCACGCTATTCTATTTTTGATTTTCCTTTGAGTAATGTTTCATTTTTCAAGTTTGAGCTTTAAAGAGGGTGTCATTTTTCATGTCTTTTAGCTAGCTTTATCAATAAATAAGGTCACGGCTTAAGACCTTTCGTGGCACACACCTAAATTTATTTACAGAAATTCAATCACAGAGGTACCCATCTCGTGCCTGTATATGTAGTTTAGTAGCGCATTTCTCCAATAAGTCACACGAGGGAGGTCAAAAGGGCCTTTTGATTTGATGCAGCCTCGTTTACATGCAATTTTGCCATTAGCAACAATTTGCAACAATCCAAGATAGCGCTCTGAAGCAAGAAACAAAAGCGCGCTGTCATTTCAAGGAGAAAACGACTTTTTCAGAGATATTATATCAATTTTCAAAAATCTTATTTCCTCATGACGACGACTCTTTTAAAGAAAATACACAGAATCGGCGATGCATACAAAAAATGCAAGAGAAATTCAAAAAATAGTCGGGAGAAAATGATCGATGCATTGGTGCAAAAATGATATGTTGCAGATGGAAGATGAGAAGCGGAATTTATTGCAAATTTTCGGCTCTCCGTGCCATCGTTGGCAAATCTTTCTAACCAGTTACGCCCTCTAATCACAAAGTAAGAAACATTTGAGTGCCAATGACCCTGTATCTTCTCGGACAAGGGATTAATTATCGCGCTGTTGCGAATCACTTTGATGTTGCTGTACTGACGGTGGTGTCGTATCGTTCACGAAGAAACAAAAGCCAATCTTGATAACCTGATCCCCGAATGCGTCAAATTCTCTGAAAGTGATATTTCGAAGTCTTTGCAACTTTTTAAGACAGACATATTCCCAACTGCGTTGAAACCATTGACGGGAGCCACATGGTAATATTCTGCACTCCACCGAATGCTGGACTGACTTCTACGATCGGAAGATATACTACTCCATTCTCCTCTAAGAAATCTGTAATGGCGGCTATTCAGATTCCATCCAAACGCTCGGATGCTGAGGATATCTGGATATTTTCCCGTGCAGTGATTGAACATCACTTCACTGCACGGGACAATATGAACTCAATAAATTGACCTCGCTCCCAATGTGTGGCTTCATAGCTCAGTTGGTAGAGCATCGCACCGGTATCGCGGAGGTCACGGCTTCGAATCCCGTTGAAGCCCTGATTTTTTTCAGGCTTCTTCTTTCCAATTGCTTAAATTGGAAAATTTACTGCGATGATCACTCTTCACCTTCCTTTTTTTAAACTCAGTCAAATGATCTCTTTGCAGTGTGACTGTTTTTCATTGCTGAGTTGATTATTCAACCTACTCGCCAGGAACTGAAGTTTCCTATTGGTAAGGTAGGTCAAAGAGTTACTGAATTTTTACTGGCAATTGTTATTGTAGGTATATACTGTTTAGTGATTAAAACAAAAACATAAACAAAGAGCTCAGTGCTATAAAGAGAACTCTTCAAAATTATTATATTTAAGTGCAAAGTCACTTAAGATAATATTGTACACAATTCTCGGTCAATACAGTCACTTGTATGTTTTGTTCTATCTTTAGTCCAAAAGACAATCTTCGACCGAGACACCAGACTTAAGGTTTTCCGCATGCAACCTCATTTGCATTTAACGCAGGGGAGTATTATGTCATGTTCAAAATTTAGACAGTCGCCGGATAACAGTAAAAACAACTTCAGTGCCACCATAACATAATGGTTGTAGAAAAGACAAGCATCCCGCCGTTAAAAACAAATAAGACACTGAACAAAGAGTTAGTTCGTCGCCTTAGTAAAACTAGAGGCTTTCATATCCCTAAACAACTTTTAATTTCTAAGGCACTGAGCTGAAAGGAAGTCTTTAAGGAAAAGTAGTAAAATAATTAAGCCATTAGCAGAGCTGTGCACTGAAATCCGTTTTGCCGAGCGCACTTAACCGGTCTACTTTTGGCTAAAGTTTCACGGCTCTCAATCAGCGAGCGTTCGTTCCCACAGTTCAGTCATAAACGAAGAAAATAATGTTAACGATAGAGAACGATGTTATTTAGAGAGACCGAGTATTCAAAGAGTAAAAGTATGCTTCATTCTTAGCTAATAGTGTCTTAACAATTGATTTGAGAGTTCCGAAACGAACGTTCCATAGATTTTTGAAGAGGAAAAGCATCACAAAGATCAAGCAGCGAGGAATGTTGATGGGCGTAGCTTAATTAGTCTAACTTCCGTGTGATGTTTCAGATGGTTAGGTTGACAATTATTGTGACATGACGTGTGCTACCATGACAGCGAATAGTGCAGTTTCCTAAAAGAAAAGGCTGTTGCCTTCTTTGACACAAATGAATGGAACATTAGATGGTCATCGCCAAAGCAAATATCATTCTCGACGAAAAACAGCAAATGCGTTGCCGAGAAGTTTCTCAATAAATATCTACAGAACGTTAAGTTTAAGTACTATGTTATCACCAACAGAAAAAAAAAACGCTTTGTGCGGGAAACCTTTTACACTCTGTGGATGCTACATTTGCAGTTTGAATGTTTTGTATACGAACTCTGTTATCAGGGTCGTAGCCAGAAAAAGACTTATAAATGAGGCAATGTACACGAAAAACTTATGACTGAGGCAATCGGTCCATGGTTGAGTGTTCATGATCGATGACTATAAACAACAAAAGCGAATGAAATGACCGAGGCAAGTGCCTCGGTTGGCCTGTTACTAGATACGGCCCGGGTTATCAGTGAGTTTCTAGTTGACATCGAATAACACTCTGCACAAAAGAGACAAATTTTTTTTTTTTTTCAGTTCAGCAAGCAAAGTAAAAATTTATCTAAACGCTATGATAATTTCTCGTTACGTTTTAGTGAAAAGCACGTTTTCTGGACAGTTCAAGATGCAAATAAACCCACATTAAGTCAATACATGTAGTTATTTAGCCAAAAAGAATTTTAATATTTAACATCATTTACATTTGTCATTTTTTTTCCATTGGGCCAATATTATATTTTTCTTTAAAGTTTGACTGGTTTTCATTTACACTGAGATTGATTACCAGTATCTAAAGTTTCCTCTCAAGGTGGGTTTTGAAGTTTATGCCAAAATGTATGATAATGTCCACTGTTAGTTAAAACAGTTTAATAGCATGGAAAGTTGATTTTTTTTGCGTGTGCCGCTAACTGCATTAAGACTTTACTGTGATGTGTTAAATTTTAACCCAATACGAAAATTTAAGGTAGCTCTAAACCTACTCCACAAAACTTTTTTAAACTTTGCAAACAATTCCATCTTGCCATGCTTATTACAATTCTCTAATGAAAGTTGGGGGCTACGGAGCCCATGTTTGACTTATAAGCGCTTAATTGTAAAATTGAGGGTGTTTTTAACAGGTCACATTGTTTGCTATGTTTAGTTATTATGTCGCACAGTTGACAGCGGCATGTTCATCAATGATTGGTCAGTTTTTTGATTCCTTGATTTTGGCATCAACCGATGTAGAGTTGTTGTAATGATCCATCAAAATACACTCTTGGAAAGTACTGGAGAAAGTTTCAAACTACCTTAAAACAGTTTAATAGCATGGAAAGTTATTTTATAATTGTGTACCGCAAATGGCATAATTTAAATGCCATGCAACAGGTTTCACCCTCCCCCTTGCACTAGGAATGTTGTAACGACAGTGAATTGTTCTCAACGTTGATAAATTTATCTTATTTTGGAAGAAAGGAACGATTTCATTCGAGAAGGGAAACTTATTCAAAGTTATCCACATTATTTTATCAGTATGCGCTAATTTAGAGCTTTCGGAGTGCATCAAAGGTTTATCAAAATTTGCAACAAAAAATTGCGGATTTGCTTTCTCTTTTATATCAATTACTTTGTTATATTATTATTTTCCTAACAGTGTCTATTTATCCCCTAACGAAAAATTCAAAGGAACGTTAGTTTCAGAATTGTTTATTTTTGCACATGGGGATATATGAAATATCATGTATTTCAATGCAGAGAAAGACAGCATTAATCACCGGAGTTATGCACGCAAAGTAAGAAGTTGTGAAGTTA
Organism: Catalaphyllia jardinei; assembly: GCA_022496165.2. NCBI lineage: Eukaryota > Metazoa > Cnidaria > Anthozoa > Scleractinia > Caryophylliidae > Catalaphyllia > Catalaphyllia jardinei. Next base: position 34,314,706 of record CM042746.1, on the reverse strand, counting down.
AAACATGAAAAAGATTCATGCTAGCTTAAACGGGATTCGAACCGACAACCACCTCTGCGATGCCGGTGCAGTGCTCTGTCAACTGAACTATGAAGCCAACTGGAAGCTGGTCACTTTTTGAAGCTTTACCTTAAAAAAATATCGATGCTTTACTGTCGATCTTTCCCAAGGTTATGATGTTCTCTCTTGGAGAGTATTTCATTATTACTTATAATCCAAAAGGATCAGTTGAACATTCTAATACCAAGAAAAGCGTCACTTAGTTCCTTGTGCCCCATTAAATGTATTTAGACGTTATGGGGCGCAAATTGTAGAAATTGTCAAGTCAAGCTGGCAGCATTGTAATGTCAATTTATCGGGGGTCACGCAATTGAAGCGCAGTTTAGGCTGAAAAAAAAATAAACAGAGACATCGTGATTCTACTCTAATTTAATTGCAGAGGCTATTTAATAACGAAAGTAAAAAAAAAAATAGCACTATTGATAGCATCAAAGCCATCCTTGCCCAGCAATTGTTCAAAATGCAAGAATTTATTAAATAACCTTGCTGAGTAAATTTTGCAACTTGATAGATAAATAAAGCCTTCTTTATGATTAAAAGAAAAAAAAAACAAAACTTGATTTTTATCTTTATACACTTTCTATATTTTTTTAAAAGTGAAATCCAGTTGATATTTTCGTTTAGATTTTAAGAACCAAATTTCCTTCCTTTAAGACGAATTTTAAGCGTAAGCTTTCCGTTTCTAGGGCTTAAAGCAAATTATTGAAAATATACATATCAACACACTCATCAAAACCTGCAGCAGACCTAACTATTAAGGAAAGCAAAATGTCTAAAACTGCTTTTCAGTATCTCAAAAGCAGATAAAATTATATGCTTACATGCTTTCGAAATTGATACAAGCTTTTTATCCCTGGTCTTTATCTGAGTGCATACCCTGGATGACTGTAGCCCTAGCCGAGTCTTTTGCTATAGTAACACTCAACGTCTGTGCGATAACTGTTTACATGAGAAACCGTAATCTCCGCAAGGGGAGCACGTACCTGGTGATAAATTTGGCAGTTATGGATGTGTTTGCTGGAGGAACTGTTGTGTATAATCTGTTCTATTGGCCTGGAGCACTCTGATATGTTTGTTGGGGAGGCCGCTGTGTATGATCTGTTCTATCCGCTGGGAGTAGAGTGTAATCTATGGAAGTGGCATTCAATTGAATACGGAACATATATTTTTATAGAGGTACTCAGAAGGTTGTTCCTCATTCGTTCATTAACCAACATCACCAGCATTGCTTTAGATTGGGTGCACGCTACGTTTTTCCTGTTCAAGCATCGCGTGCTTAAAAAATGGGTATATAGTTTAATAATTGCCGCTGTTTGGGTTACATCTGGGTTGGCATCAGTAACGTATACACTTCATATTTTTTGTCAATTTGTCTGTTGATTATTTGTATTTCTTTTACGTCCATTATTATTAAAGTCCGTTATGGATCTTAACCTCAACACCATGGTGCAGCCAGTAGAGAAAGAAAACTGACCATGACATTGTTGATTGTGACTGTTGTATCTCTTCTGTTGTACCTGCCAGATGTTGTATTCTCCTTTGCCTTTTTTATCATTAAATCAGAAATACAATGGTCAGTATTCATTCATTTATATTAGGCATTGATGTTTTTATTTTATGCAAATTCTTTTGTAAATCCTACATTGTACGCTATTCGCATGCTAGAATACAGATCAGCTTTTCTTGCACTCTTTCGAAGACGAACTCAGCAACAAAGAGAAGTTGTAGTGTTACGTCTTGGTAACATGTAACGCAGACATGGCAGATAATATGAAAAGCTATTCCAGTTTTTCTCTGTGCCTGCCTTTTTACGACATCTTGTATTGAAATTAACATTAACCCAAATTTGAATTTGAATTTCAGTTTGAATGTACTCGATGCGATGTCACATGATTGCATGGCTATGTCCATTGTTGTGTATTAGAAAATAAACAAAAATATGAACAAATTCGTATTATTAATGGTATATAATTTAAACTTCATAGTTAAATAAATATTTGATTATGTCTGTTATTCTTCGGCCATTTCAACTTGAGTGAAACTAACAAACAAACTGCGATTATAAACGAGACAACGCATGCTGTAAAAACTTTCATTCATAAACTCGACGTTTCGTATGGTCCAACATACATCTTCAGAAGTAACGGTTACCAAAACTACAATTAAACTTAAACACGAAGACTAATGCCAAATAAGGAAAGTAATGACGATGAAAAAGTAAGAATTATATGGCATTACTTTGACATTTTAGCCACAGACAGTCTGATATACACTGTAAAATTAAGAAAACCTCGTTGATTTGCAATTTAAAACCAGCGCTTAATGAAATTGTTGGCAGTGAGAAACTTCCTCTCTACTAGCCATTTATAGTTTTTCCAGCAGATTTAACTAGGTCTGTTTATTTTCATTTACGTTTTAATTGTCATAACTTTCCTTATTTGGCATCAGTCTTCGTGTTTAAATTTAGCTGTAGTTTTGGTAACCGTTACCTCTGAAGATGTATGTTGAAGCATACGAAACGTCGAGTTCATGAGTGAAAGTTTCTACAACATGCGTTGTCTCGTTATGTTTATAATCGCAGTTTGTTTGTTATTTTTGGTTATGTGTATTGATGTAAATAGAAAGAATAAATCTATGTTGATGTTGCAAACTGAATTTTTCGATGTGTCAAACTGTTACCCATCCATTTATGACTTATGTCCAGGATTGAACGCAGGGATTGTTTGATTAGTATTTCATATTTGGCAGGGTTATTTTACATATTACTTCATGTTTGAGGGAATTGTGTGTGTTTTGGTGGCTTTTTACTAGTGAGGACACTTTGTGATGATTGTCATAAGAAATTGAATCTCATTAGCGTTCAAACCTGGACATATCTCCCATTTCTTTACAAGCATTTGCAAGTTAATAGAGCTTTGAATGGGGGGAGGGAGCGGGGGGGGGGGAGGCCTCATATATGGGCTGTACAGGTATGTGGCTCGGGATAGGATAGGTTTTTTTAAGTTCGTGATCCTTTAATAGCATTGTGTACCCTGTGTCATCCTTAGATAGGGAACCTGCCCAGCTGAACGAAAAAAACAAATGATCTGTTAGAACTAAACTTCCGGTTAGCCTCCGATGTTACAGAAACAAAATAAAGCCGACCCGTTCACGCTATTCTATTTTTGATTTTCCTTTCAGTAATGTGTTATTTTTCGGGTTTGAGTTTGAAATATTACCGAAATTCATTCACAGAAGTACCCTCGTCCCCGATATAGCTACCTGTATATGTCGTTTAGTAGCGGATTTCTCCACCAAGTCAACGAGCGAGGTGAAAAGGGCCTATTGGATAGAGCCTCGTTTACATTCAATGTTGCCATAAGAAAAAAAAAAAGCGTGCAGTCATTTCAAGAAGAAAACGACTTTTTCAGAGATGCTTTATCAATTTTCAGAAGTCTTCTTTCCTCCTGAGGATCATGCTGTTAAAGACATTACACAGAGTCGCGATGCATACACAAAATGCGAGAGAAATTCGAGAAAAGTCCAGAGAAAATGATCGATACATTGGTGCAAAAATGACATGTTGCAGATGGAAGATAAGAAGTTGAATTTATTGCAAAATTTTGGCTCTCCCGGCTATCTTTTGCAAAGCTATCCAACCAGTTACGCCCTCTAATCATAAAGTAAGAAACTTTTGAGTGGTAATGACCCTTTATTTCCCCGGTCATGGGATTAATTATCGGGCTGCTGCGAACCTGTTTGATGTTGCCGTACCGACCGTGTGTCGTATCGTTCACGAAAAAACAAAAGTCATTGCTTTAATAACCTGACCAAGAAATTGAGCCATTGACGGGAGCCAGATTGTGATTAATAGGCTAAAGGTGTAGTTATATCCAAGCCTAAAAAGAGAAGCTTCCGTAAAATCATAGACTGCCAGCACTCTCTCTTTTCCTCGAAAATCCGTGGGAAAGAACGCAAAAGAAGTAAGCGTGCGAGCGTGACTGTGAGCGTGACGTGGGAGCGGTGATACCGCGAGGCGTTAGAAGCGTGGGCGTTCAGAGACGAGCGAAAAGAGATACTGCACTGGTTTCATACAACGATTTGGATGCTACTTTGACAGGTAACATTAGTGACACCTCCGCCCTGTTTTGGATATGACACTCCGGTGTCTAATTGCTTCCCCGAATTTATTGCAGATATGATGAAAAGATTGCAGCTAAAACCACGAAAATGACTTCTCAATAATGTTTATACTGCTCGGTCAAACGGCTATACTCTGAATTATTGTCCTCCTAATATCACCGTCCTTTAAAAGCAAACGTAAATCATAAACAACTGATAAAAAGGTCGCGAGATCGAAATTCAAAATAGAGCAGTAAATGTCACGAACCGTTGGAGTCACCGTAGGAGACAAACATTACAACGAAGCTTTGGCGTGCGTTGCATGTCACTTATAAAGGTTACTGACAGATGCGCGTCATAACTTCCTAGACCGACCAATAGAATTACTTCGTCACAAGAGTGCCGGGCTTTCAAACCGTTGTATGAAACCAGTGCAGTCTCTCTTTTCGGTCGTCTCCCAACGCCCACGCTACTAGCGGCTCGCGGCATCTCCGCTCGCACGTCACGCCCACAGTCACGTTCGCACGCTTACTTCTTTTTGCATTCTTTCCCACGGATATTCGAGAAAAAGAGAGACTGCTCGCAGTCTAGTAAAATCAAATCGTTTTGATACTCAATCCGATAACCTTTATTGACCAAAAAAAAAAACATTTCACCAAACCGAAGGAATTTAACAAAGAAAACGGGCAAAATCTCCGTTAAACCGGATTTTTTTTGGTCGTGCGGAAAGTGTTCCCGACAAATGCAATTTTGCAGAGTTACCGTTGGGCGGTATCTTTTCATCAGATTATCATCGAGGGGAAAAATTAGTTCTTAGCTAGTGAATCCTCAAAGAAGACTGGGGGAGCCACGCAATTTCCCGCGATAATTAGCCTTGAAACTCGAAAAAAAACTGACGTCAGCATCAGTCGAAAAACAAGTTAAACATCCTTCTTCACAGATCTCCTTGGAATTCACCTGTATGCAAAAAAGCAAACTCATTTATCTTTTATAAGATATTTAAGACAGTACGCGTAGTCTCATTGGTCGATAGGCCGTCGATAGGTGTGTTTAGATGAGAGTATGCAAACACGGTTGTCACGTCACGCTTTCCGTGTTTCCCCGGCACAATATGAAACCATTTTAAGGCCGGTAGTCTAACTTTCAAGTACAAATATTAAGGAATTCCATTGAAGAAAACTTTTCCAAGTTTTGATTTGGGGATTGACCATCTCTTTCCTTCTGACCCGTGGAAAGAAAGCAAAAGGAAGATGTACAACAGCGCTTTCCATGCTTCGATGTTAGTGAACTAGACAACCTTGTCAAGGGAGCGCAAGCAAAGACAACAAAATATTATGCAACAAAATACGCAGTAAACGCTTTTCAAGGTATTTTTTGCATTTAATTACTACAATAAAATTCCCAAAATCACATTCTATTTTTTAAAAATGATGTACAATAAAAATAAAATTAAACGCGAACTAAAGAGTACCGAAGTGTGACGTCACGTTACCATGGAAGCGGTTTGACTGGTTCTAAACAATGAGCAATTCGAACCAACATGGCTGCCATAACGATAAGTGCCTTAACTTCTTTCTTCTCTGATGAGCCGAAATCAATAAATCGGGGAGAAAATCATTATAAATCCGGCCACGTTGAATCCTTTCACTATTCTGATGGAATAATCAGGGGATCGGTACATGCCAGTATGAAGGACAAGTCTTACAAAGTTACGGTATGTGATCAACACGTAACACTCGTAAATTCAACGTCTGTGGTTGACCAACATTGAAATATATTGAAGTGAAATAAAGTCTGCTGAGTGTGAATGCCCCTGTGGAAATTCTAAATGCAGCCATTCCGCAGCACTCATCAAATGTAGAATGCGAATGGAAAAAGCAAAAGGCTTCAGAGCAAGTGAAACCTGTGGAAGAGTTATATCCATACCCAAAGGAGTATAATTGTCTTACGAGAGAAGTAAACAGTGAAGATCGTTCCTGGTTCTATGAAGAACTAAAAAAAGTACGGTAACTTTACTGGCACTTTGTGGCTTCTCTCTCCCGAGCCTGATAAGAGCACTGTCATGTCTGTGAATACTGTGGAGGACATAGTGCTATGCGAGGAATTTTCAAACCATGCGGATAAAACGAATTACCTGATCGAGAAACTTCGCATCTCTGAAGATCAGCGTGTAGCCGTAAATAATTCATATTTGAACTGCGGTTATAGATGCAAGTGAAGTATGATCCTCGCAGTAAATTTTCCAATTTAAGCAATTGGAAAGAAGAAGCCTGAAAAAAAAAAAATCAGGGCTTCAACGGGATTCGAAAATTGGAAAATTTACTGCGAGGATCATACTTCACTTGCATCTATAACCGCAGTTCAAATATGAATTATTTCATATACACTTTCAAAAATCAATGTGTTAAAATAGAAAAAAATTCACGTTACAAGTAATGACAATAATCTTTATTTCAAATGCAATTTGTGTTTCAGTCTGATAGTTTTACTTGTTTTAGTATATTGGCAAGAGTGTGTCAACTATATTAGTATTCAAAAATTCATTAATAATTCATGAGCCTAACAGCCTATCAAAACACCGATAAAGCGTCACGGGCATGAGCTTTATATCCGATAAAACACTCCTCGTTAGTATTCTTTATATAAAGAATACTGATAAGGCATAGCTTGTTTTTCTTGTATGCTAATATCTTCCCCTCACAATTTGAACCTTTGTTCGGACTCCCAAGACACACGCTTTTTTAGGAATGTCTTTGAAGCCGTTCAAATATTTCGCAGCAGGTGTTTTATCCGGTCTAAAACTACTCGGCTGCTCCTCGTGGTTTTAAACCCGATAAAATACTTCTGCTCGTTTTTTAAACATTACATAACTGCAACAGTAAAATCTTAATATCCCGCCTATTAAGGGAGATAATCACTGTGGGAGTAAACCTGTAAAGGTTTTAAAAAATCAAGCTCCCAGACTTTCTCGCTTAAGAAATTAAATACAACTGAAATTTCGCTTGACCTTAAAAAGGAACACCACACTGCTCCCCTAACATGGACGATTAAATTTATATGTTGAGTTGCATTAGTGTCAGCTCTGACTTGTTAGATTCCTGAATAAAAAAATTCTACTCTAGGTCAACAGTGTCTCTAATTTCTTTGATGAGGGAGTTTTGTAAGTTTACCAATCCAGCACATAATTTCAAAACTTTTTCTGCATAGCATCTCAGGTATGGTCGAATAAAGGTCAGAATCTTAAAGTCTTTCAGGCGCGCATTTGCTCTTTCCACATGAATTCTGCATCGTGCAATAGTCTTGGTTTGCTTAACTTCACTCCCATTGAATTTTCCATTATATAAAAATGGGGGACTATTAACAGACACACCAGTGGGAACAATATCAGCTATCAAAAAGCCCTCGTCAGCCAGTATTAGATCTCCAGGTCTGAATTGTTCTAATACGCCAGATTTTTCTACAATGGCTTTATCTGATGTTGAGCCAGGAGACAATTTGCTCACATGAGTAGTAACAGCATTCGGCTCAACCCCAATCAGTGTCTTAAAGGAGTTCATTCCCCTGTATGTCGAGTAAGTCAATTTCTGATCACTCAGGGGCTGCAATTTCGATATCGGTGCAATCGATGACCATTTTGTAATGCCCAAACAGTGAAAAAGATTCTGGCATAGAGGTTCTGTTCTTCTCTCTTGATGGCACAGTTTGTAAGCAGTCTTGATATAGTAACTTGTACAGTACATGAACAAATGTGAGTATGTGTTGCAGTGCTACCGTGAAAGAGCTTAGCCAAGTGAAGATTTGTGTAATTCTGTCGTAACTTCATCAGAGCTATGAAAATTTGATCTTCCAACTGAATCCTTTCAACCTTCCAGCCATAAAAATAGTTTATTTCAGCTGAGAACCGTCTGACACAGTTTCTTTAGAAACTTACCCCCTTGACATAATTAACGACAATTAAAAATATTTGCTTGCTTGTTTGGAAGACCGGTTTCCATACACATTACCTCATACATTTCTCTTTGATAATGCTCCTTTAACTTCATTCCCTTCAACTCCTCTCTCACATTTTCCAGTTCGGCTTGAAGAAGGACAATTTGTACTTTGGTTCTTGACTGGCTTCAGCATTTGAAGTAGACGCAGAGCAAGACTCGTTGTACTGACTAATTATATCACAAACCATCATTAAGCCCTTGTCATCTTCTAAAGTTGACTTTTTCGTTTTAGCTCGTTTTGGTGTACGTGTATCGTTATTTGGAAAGAGCTTATCAGCATTTCTTTTGAATATCTCAGGACCATCCACTTTTAGCCCATGGCAGCTGCAAACTCGAGAACTGCTTCCCGGACTTCTGTCTTCTCGTCTAAAACCAAGTCATTTCAAATGAATATTAATAGTTAATAGCCATAAATAACTGATGGATCTTAGGAACAATAAGAAGAATTCAGGAGTCATAGTTCATCCTTGTTCGTCGCGCCACAACCTGGTATGAAGAGAATGCCAAAACATGCTTACCTTAAGAGCTTTTCCCACCAATTCAACTCACTAGGGTCCTTCGGAAACCTACAAAATTTACATGTTTCCCTTTCTGATTGATGATTACAGTCCGGGACAAAACATATGTGAACCATTTTTCCTTTTCCTAAGTTACGTTATTCGGATAGAAACGCCATATTGCCCTTTTGTTTAGAGCCAATAAAAGTGCATCCATGGTAACGTGACGTCAGCACTTCGGTACTCTATAAGCTACAGACTGCGAATGCGAAATCTGTTCAAAGGTCTCTTGGTTCAAATCAAATTTTACGGCCGGTACACGGCCCATTGGTTGAATTGTTTTGGCTGTCAAATGTTCAAAAAATGACCACTAAACTTGGAAAAATGTACCAGACAGCTCACCAGAATGATGGATTTAATGCCCTTCGACTTGACTGCATAAACTCAGCCCTGCCTGCTTGTGCAATGATCCCAAACCAGCAAAACTTCACAAGGCACGCTGAGCGATTCAACTTCTCAACCGTCTTCTCGGGCTGCCAAATCGGGCAAGTTTGCGTTTCTTTCAAGAGCGATCAAGCACAGTGATTTCATCTTGAAGTTCTTTCCTTATAGAGTCGTAAATATTTTAAATATTTCTTCTGTTTTCACCGAAATTTAGGCATTTCTCCGAAAGATTTAGAAGGATTCAAAGCTGACAGCGCTTGCTTGCTCGCGGGCGAATTTGGCACAAATTTTGACTTTTGTAACGCGAACTTTCTTTGGTTCGTGCGTTATCAGATGCGCGTTTTGATTGGTTAGCAGGAAAGATGATTGTTTAGAGCGTGTCTTGAGAAAATCTTTTTGTTTCAAGAAGTTATAAACAAAATTTCCCTTCGTTTGTGGAATTAATTTTGAGAAATATTCTATAAAAGCAATAGAAAACTTTTGTCTGTGTTTGCATAGCCTGATATAAACACTCGAGTACTAATCCTTGTCGGGCCCATGAGGACTCTTAAGGCCGGCCAGAAGATTGCGCCACTCATCCCGGTCTGCCGCCAACGCGGCTGCAGCCCCCCACGAATGCCATCCCAGCTGTTTTCTTTCTTTCTCCACAGTTCTCCTCCACGTTTCTCTTGGCCGGCCTCGCCTCCTTTTACCTTCAGGAGCCCATGTTAGTGCAGTCCTCGAGATGTTGCTAGGACTAGTCCTCAATATGTGTCCTATCCATCGCCATCTTCTCACTCGTATAAGGGCTGATACTGGCGTACTCCCTGTTGTTTCATAAAGCTCTTCGTTGCTAAGATGGTTAGGCCAGAATCTCCTCAGCACTCTCCTCAGGCAGGTGCGGTGAAACACATCCACTTTGTTAAGATCAGCTGCTGTTACTCTCCACATTTCGGCTCCATACAGTAGCACGGACAGCACGTTTGAGTTCAGGATGCGCAACTTGGTCTTCTGGCTGAACTTGCCTGACCTCCAGATGTTCTGAGGTCTGGTGAATGCAATTCTAGCCAGTGCTAGCCGCCTTTTGATGTCAGCCTCTGTGCCACCAAGTTTGTCAAGTACTGAACCTAGGTACACAAAGGATTCCACATCGTCCACCTCCTCTCCTTCTATCCTTATGTAGTCTGTGCATCTGTGGTTCATCCTAAGCGTCTTCGTTTTGCGCGGGTTGATCTTGAGCCCAACAATCCCGGCGGTGGCTACTAGTCTATCAGTTTTCTCCTGGAGATCAGCAAATCTGCTTGAGATCAGAGCAACATCATCAGCATAATCCAGGTCTTCTAGAATTGAGGTAAGCTTCCATCTCAAGCCGCGTTTCCTGTTGTTTGTGCGCCGCATGACCCAGTCCATGATCAAAACAAAAATGAAGCCGGACATCGGGCACCCCTGCCGCACACCGCTCTTCACTTAAAACCAGCTAGAAAACCTTCCGGCCTCTGTAACACAGCTTGAGCTCTGATGGTACATTGCCTTGAAAGTCCTTATAAAGATGTCAGGTATGCCATACTGCCTCATGATCTCCCAAAGTCGTTCTCTAATGATGCAGTCAAATGCTTTTGAAAAGTCAACAAAGTTGATGTACAGGGGTGCTTGCCATTCTTGGCATTGCTCCAGGATGTTCCGTAGAGCAAAGATTTGATCAGAAGTTCCCCTTCCCGATCGAAACCCTGCCTGCTCCTGCCTAATCATCTCGTCCACACTACTCTTCAGTCTATCAATGAGCACACGGCATAAGATTTTACTTGGTACAGAGAGCAGGGATATACCGCGATAGTTATCACACTCAGAGAGGGTTCCTTTCTTCGGCACTTTTACTATGAGTGACTTATATATATACATACTCGATATGTATATACTCGAGGGGTTGGGAGAATTCTCGACAGTTATGCAAACCCTCGACTTCCTCTCGGGTTTACATAACTGTCTCGAATTCTCCCAACCCCTCTCGTGTTTATATCAGGCTATGCAAACACGGAAAACGTTTTCTATTGGTTAAATAAGGAACCGTCTAACTACATGATAAATGTTATATAAATGTTTGGTATGTTGTTAGAAATAAAATTATCTTTGCATCAGCAGTTTTAGCAGCCAGTTACCGCTGTCCTCCTACTAACTGAGCGCGAGGGCCGTACTGGAGAATATTGGTCTGAGGTCCTGGCAATACGGACCAAGCGCACACAAAAACGACCGACGGCTAATATTCGATTCCCTAGTACAACTCGAACTAGCTAGGTTAGTAAGTAAGTTATTGTATGGGACTCGGGCCATGCTTCTTTTGAATTCACCGGCTTTCGAAAGCAAAACATACACAACTTATCACCGTTTCCATGGAAACAGTTGGTATGGCGAAATCCCGACCAAGAAAGAACCGACCAGAGCGCTCAGATTGATCTCAAGCCTACCTTGCCATCTAACAAAGTCCAAATAGCCTTCCTCACAACCAGAAACTAATCAATTGTTTAAAAAGATTACCACCGATTTTGTAGCATAAAATGTTGGGTAATTAACCATGCGTTTTTAAAAGTTAAATTAGTCGTTTTCACCTTTTTGGCTTTTTGGCTTTATATTATTTTCCTGTCACGCGATCTGCCGCTACATGTTTGCAGCTGAACTTCAGTATAATTTCTACGCATAACAGCTAGCCTTTTTAGGCGGAAGCCGTTAACACTTGTTCTGCTATTCCTCGTTTTAGTGCAGTATCATTGAAACTTCGCTTGCTCTCAGTAAGATGATTTTGCTTTTATTTTAGTCACGCACTTGGAAGCGTAGTTGATTCAACCTTTACGCGCGCGTGGCGTGTGAACCATGCCTTGCATGATGCGCAAAACTAACAAAAATAGGCACCGCCAAAAAACATAGCTTCAAAGACGTTTTTTTACGAACAGTTTCGCAACCTCTTCTGATTAAAAAAGTCCCTTCTAGTAATGAATACAACATGAGCAGCTAATATGTTTGGTTGTTTATAATGGTAAGCGAGGCATAGGCGACCAATTGGAAATAAATAACACGCAAACAGCGCCTGGCCTACAAGTATTCATCACACATGGGAAATGAATATGTAATTCTTGTTGTTTCATTTGTTTTAAAAAGAGTATGGTTCTATTGATAAGTTGGTCTATTCTGTATGGAAATTTCAGACTGTCTATTCTGATATGTTAATATTTACTGCATATCCACGTGCTGTAAACTTTTCTTTGAACAAACCTTTCGTGTTGAGTTTA
>CM042746.1:34285612-34287352 GCA_022496165.2 Catalaphyllia jardinei | reverse complement strand
CCATAAACTCGCAAAAAGAACGAGGCCAATATCCAGTCATCTTGACCAAACAAACTTGCTCAAAAGAGGATTTATTATATGGCTTTGGGGGAAATTTTTCTTGCGGGATACAGCGGGTAGTCCCGAGCGGGGAAGATGGCTCCATCTTGCCCGCTCGGGTAGCCAATTACAGCGCGCGATTTGGGTCATCTTGCCCGCTTGCGGAGCTAGCCATATAATAAGAGAAGTTATAAACGACGTCGAGGAAAAAAGAAAAAAACACACTGGCGTGCTTCTCTTCTCTAAGCTGTTGAATAACCGCTTTGCTTGATTCACGATGGCAAATATTTCTTTCAACTACTACACTTAGTAGTCTCCTATTATAAGAAAATTTTGTAACCTGCTTAAATTAAAGTGAGCTATTTTATGACTGAAAGAAAGAAAAAAAATTCATTTAATCTTTATACGATTTCTACATTTTTGTGAAAGTGAAATACAGTACATATTCCCGTTTAAATTTTTAAGAACCAAGTTTCCTTCCTTTGAGCCTCCGAAATTTAAGCGTGAGCTTTCCGTATCTTTGGCTTGAAGCAAATTATTTAAAATATATATATCAACACGCTTATCAAAAACTACAACAGACCTAACTATTCAGGAAAGCAAAATGTCAAAAACTGCTTTTCAATATCTCGAAAGCAGAGAAATTATATTACAGCACATGCTTTCGAGATTGTTCCAAGCTTTTCATCCCTATTAATTGAATGTCTTACACAAGTAGTAAAAGAACTTGGCAATGATAATTCCCTTCTTTTCACAGGCAGACGAGTAACAGCAATACGAAAAGGACAGAGCTTTCAAATGTGGTCTTTATCTGAGTGTATACCCTGGATGACTGTAGGCTTAGCCGAGTCTGTTGCTATAGTAACACTCAACCTCTGTACGATAATTGTTTTTATGAGAAACCGTAATCTCCGCAAACGTAACACTTACCGGGTGATAAATTTGGCAGTTATAGATATGTTTGTTGGAGGAAATGTTGTGTATGAACTGTTCTATGTGCCTGGAGCACTCTGTAATCTATGGAAACGGTATTCAATTGAAGATGGGTCATATATTTTTACAAGAGTACTCATGGTTTTGCTCACCATTGCTTCTTTAATAAACATCACCATCATTGCTTTAGAGCGGGTGCACGCTACGTTATGTCCGCTCAGGCATCGCGTGCTTACGAAATGTGTTTATCGATTGATGATTGCCGTTGTTTGGGTTATTTCTGGGTTGTTTGCAATAGCTTTTAAAGGTTTGGCTATGTTTAGAAAAACATATTATTACGATATTTCAGCCGCATTAATCACATTTTCTTCGATTTTCCCCTTAATTATTTGTGTTTGTTACACGTCCATTGTTATTAAAGTCAGTTGTGGAGCGCAGCCTCAACACCATGGTGCAGCCAGTAGAGAAAGAAAACTGACCAAGACATTGTTGATTGTGACTGTTGTATCTCTGATGTTGTACCTGCCACACATAATATGGCATTGTGTCCTTTATAACAGTAAATTTGAAATATGGTTGTCACTGTCCTCTTCAGTGGCATTTCGTTTAGATTTTGCATTGTTGTTTTTATTGTATGCAAACTCTCTTGTAAATCCTATATTATACGCTATTCGCATGCCAGAATACAGATCAGCTGTACTTGTTTTCTTTCGCAAACGACCTCGACGACAAAGAGAAGTTGTTGTGATGTAACGTGTATATGAAATA
>CM042746.1:34270612-34280612 GCA_022496165.2 Catalaphyllia jardinei | reverse complement strand
CCTCATATTAGCCCATCTACATGTAAACAGCAACAACAACAGCAACAGATTTTTCGATGATAAGTCTTTACCCCCCCCCCCCTTACTAGATATATGCTCTTGTCTACCTTTCCTTATTTCGGACAAAACTTTGTCAAATAGTTATTAAAGTTAACAGGGGACGTTTCGACCTCATCGTGACGCCATTCCCAAGACAGAGCAAACAAATTAATGCGAAGAGTTGATTTCTATACTATATAGTCTCTACGAATTAATCTGTTTATAATATTGGACATACAAAGCAATTCTTAAACAGCCTTCAACTCCCAAGGAAGCCCTATTTAAAGACCTCTATGCTTTACGTTTTGTTTCCATACTTGTGCATATAAGAGGTTACAATCACTAAATGGAAACATCTGCAGTGACCTTTCATCAGCTCACTTAGATTCGATTTCTTTTGATTGGGCATAAGCACACTCTCGGTTGTAAGCTTCCCGTTTGTAGGCGTACCCCAAACTCCTCAGCTGACGTTGTATAAGCACACTCTCGGATGCAAGCTCTCCTTCTGTAAGCGTACCCCAAACCCTTCAGACGTTGCATATATACACTCCAGGATGTAAGCTTACCCTCTGTAAGGGCACCCAAAACCAGTCAAAACCTATATCAAAACACTCCCGGATGTGAGATTTCCGTCCCTGAGCGCGTCAAAAAACCCTCAGAAGGTGTAAAAGCACAATCTCAAATGTAAGCTCTTCCTCTGTAAGCGTACCCAAAACCCTTCAGATGCTGTATAGGTACACTCCAGGATGTAAGCTTTTCGGCAGCGAGGCCTAGAACCGAGTTTCTATGATCACCCCAGTTAAGAAATTTGGCCGAGCGGGACTAAGTACTGATTTTCGTGGGAAAGAAAAATGGCGAACTTCCGCGCAAAGTAAAGTTTGGTAAACGTTTTGCTTGTTCACGTTCAAGCGTGTAAGGAAAAGTTCCAGTTGCCATACATGTAAGTTCTGAACATTTTGAGGGATCGGGGATAAGTGTTGCACTGTAAACCTGTGAGCGGGAACTCCACTACGAAGCAATATGGACGTTTATTTCAGTGTGAGCCAGATTACAGTCGTCGCAGTGTAATACTTCATTCGAGCTTTTTTTGTGTGGAGTGGTGTAATTTGTACGGGATAAACCGAATATTTATGTATTTCTGGACTGCATGTTGGTAAGGGGTTCCTTTTTGGGAAGATTTGTAACCCGTAATCCTTCTGTGCACTAGCAGGTTAAGGTTGAAGATTTTGCCTCTCACCTAATAATTATTACAAAATGAAGTCTGTTTCAGTTTCAGACAAAGCATCTGGATTCATTTACCAAAGTAAATACTGGACAGGTCCCTTGAGAGTCATAATCACCATCTCTTTTGCCAATATTTGGAACTAATCGTTTATATTTTTGTTTCTGCATAATCATCCTGTGACTTGCGTTTGATCCTCAACTGAAGATATACTGAACTGCTTAAATGAAAGGCTCAATTAGTTGAGACGCGTGCAGGAAGTTTGACTTTACTACCTCATTTTTGCCCTTTCTGTAATCCCTGGTACTAATTTTTTTGCTGCCTCTGAAACAGTTTTGAAACAATTTATCCTCTATTGCACAGAGAATTACCGTTTGAGACAAATACTATCAAAGACTGCACTCATCTGACTTTATTTTAACCTTCCTTTCATTAAAGGAACTAGCCACTGATAGACAACGCTCTAAGCCAAATTTGATGTGTTTAAATCCTTACTCATCACATGCCTTAAAAGAATAATAAAAACATCCCTTGCACTTGATACCACTTGTTGTACTCGAAAGTCTTGGAGCCAAGTGTCAAAACTGGCCTATTTCAACATTGTGGAGGTTCTGTTGACTCAGGTTCGTCCAAGCTTAAGTCGGTTTTCTGAATTAGTGACCATTAGTGACCACCTGTCTACTTCATTACTAGCTAGCACACACATACCGGAAACATGGCTCATTTGCCTTCCCTGGGTCTATTTCATATCAAACTTAGCAGATAAAGGTATGGCAGTCCCATTTTGATTTCCAGAAGTGTGATAGTTTTCTTCCATCACAAATAAAACGAATGCTTATCACCAGTCCAAGCCAAAGCATGTGAGCATAAACTGCTTTCTTTATTCCCACGGGTCAAGAAATCTTTTAATAGTTTGTAAATGAAATATCATGGTCAGCCTAGTAAAAGTTCACGTTGATTCTGTGCCCAGCAATTCCATTTCGTGCATTCCTGCACAGAAACTGAAGCCCGAAAATACAAATTTGAGATTTCAAACTAGTACTGAACAGAAAGAAACGGAGGTTTCCAAAACCTTCCGGACTATCACTGCAAATCTTTTTGAGTGATCGGTAACTGCCCTCCAAGTTTCATAATTTAAATCATTCCTAGAAAGTCTTCAAACTCAGCATATTACAGGGAAATCATAAAGTAAATGCGGCGTTCCCTGATTAGTTTCTGGTTGTGAGCAAAAGATATTTAGACTGTATTTTAGCTGAACTAGAGGAAGGCTGTCAAAGCCCTTTTGCAACGATTTTGTTATTAAAAACGTACCGAAAATGATTTTAATGTTACCATTTGCCACGTAGTTTTAATGTGTTTGCCCTTTTGTATGTAAAGGCGAATTCTAAGGAAATCCGTGAGGAAATACCCTTTCCTTTTTTTAAGAAAAAGGCTTAGGTCAGCATTTTTGTTTAGATTCAAGGCTACTTATCTCGAGAAAATGCGTGGCTACCCCTATTTTTCTTTGTGGATTCCAATAGCCCTTCCAAAGATCTACTTTTTCCGCGTGGTCCTAACCCAGCGCAAAAACCTTAGTATTTAGTAGGCACCGTCCTTAAGCCCTAGTTTTGATGAGGCAGCTTCAAGCTTAGTGGTTTTCGTCTGTATTTGAGTATGAGTATGTGCCAGAAGTGCCAAATCATCAGCAAAATCGAGATCTTCAAGTTGTTCTACAAGGGACCATTGAATTCCATTTATTGAGCCAGTTGTCGTCTCTTTTGTAATCCAATCAACAGCAAGAAGGAAAAGGAATGGCGATAGGAGGCAGCCCTATCGTACGCCTAATTAGATACTAAAGCTTCCCGTTAAGCCTCCCTCATGAAGAATACGGCAGTTCGTTCCCTAATACCTGTTCTTATTTTATGATCTTGCTAGGGATTACGTAGTTGGCCATCAGTTCCCACAGGACATTTCTGTCCAGGCTATCGAAGGCTTTCTCGTAGTTGATGAAATTTATACAGACTGACGTCCACCAATTCAGGCAAATGCTCCACGATTATGCACAGGGTAGTTATTTGATCTGCTGTTGACCTTGATGTTTTGAAGCCTGCTTGGTTTTCCCACAGTACCCTATCCACGGCTTCTCTCATACGTTCCAGGATTATACGATTTAAGAGCGACTCTCCCTAACCACCACGTGAGGGGCGGCACAAAGTCGGAAAAATGGATCTCTTGACATTTCGCCCACAGATAACCTATGGTATGCTAAGAATCGCGATATAAGTTTTAGGTTCTAGAGTTTTTACATTTTGGAGATAATTACGAAAAACCGTAGACAACCCGTAAAGCCGAAAAATGAGCTCAAATTTCATGATCAGATAATCGAACTCGCGTGAAGGCGCATAGCAAATAATGGCTTCCCGTAGTTTATAATTTTATTTAGGAGGTATTACTAAGCTGCCTTGATGTTATTTTAGACTTTCAATTGTAATTCCGAATTCCTGGAGAGCAAGCGAAGAGAACCGAAATTTCTAGACTTTGCAAATCCAAAATTTCATACCTTTTTCAAACATCTCTAGACATACTCAGTATTATGTAGATTTGTTTCAACATTTGATTCTAGCAAGTACAAGAGCTGTTCTTCAACATGATATAATTTTTTTCTTGGCAAAAGTTATTTCTGAGGCGAGCGGCCCCATGCAAGTTGACCCAATTTGACCTTTCGAAGAGATTTTGTTTACTCAGGAAATGTAAACAAATCGACTAGCCTTGGCTCGCTTTCTGAGCAAACCATTGAAAAACCTTGCCATTTCCCATTAAAACTACCCAGTATACCTGAGATAATACTTCAATAACAGCTTACCTTCCAAATGGGTGTTTTAAGGCAAATAATTTTGATGTTCTTCGCTAATTTTTCTGTGGCTTGCTGCCGTCCTGTGGCTTGCTACGTCTCAGACAACAAGGCTTTGAAATCAATCTACTTCAGAAATCATTTAATAAATTCTTCAATCGCCATAGTCTTATCGTTGATAAGTATGGTGCAGCCGTGCGGGAGATGAGATTAGCAATCCAAGCTTGAACTGCACCATCGTATCCTTTACATTATTTATTTCTTACTTAGATTTGTTTTGTATCATTGTACGTGTGCGCGCACAATTTTATTTTGTGCATGTGCATTATTTATCAATTTAATTGATGTGTGTAATTAGTTCGTTAAATAACGTCTTAATTTTACTTTGCGCTATTTTCCTCACTTATATGTGTTGTCCGTAACTGTGCTCACATTGTGGGTGGCTCCTCCTGAAATGTTCTGCAATTGGTATAAGATTTAATGGAGCCGAAACCAATTGTGGAATTGCACACATTTTAGGCATTGCATTCATTGCACACATTCTACTGATGAACAGTTGCAACCCGTAGATACCTTTTTTAGCAACTACTATAATTTGCAGTCTGTTCACTTTGAATTGTATTTACCAATTTGCCCATGTTTTGGTGCAGAAGTAGACGCATGCGTTCATGATATAATTCTCGAAAACTACCCCTTTGGATACTAAAAATGATTTGCTTTTGGGTTCGCACAAGACATGTTTCTTTTCGTACGAGC
Source organism: Catalaphyllia jardinei (assembly GCA_022496165.2). NCBI lineage: Eukaryota > Metazoa > Cnidaria > Anthozoa > Scleractinia > Caryophylliidae > Catalaphyllia > Catalaphyllia jardinei. Next base: position 34,275,765 of record CM042746.1, on the reverse strand, counting down.
AAAGAGCACAAAACTGTTTGAAAGTTGTTATCCAGAGAGATCTAAGTTTAAAACAGACAATTACCAAACGCAAATAGACCTATGGCAAGCGGTTTGTTTACCTCAAAAAGTTTTAAATATAGAATTCTCACGGCGTTTGAGCTGTTATCTATTAAAATCGAACTTTTCGATCGCCCGCAAACTTTTGCCAGGACATCCCATCACGTGGGATAAGGATAATCTATGCGAAATGATGACCTCAGGAGGGAAACTCAACACGACCAAGTCATCGGTTGCAAAACATAGAGACATTTGCACCGGGCTTGACATTGCTATTGATGATAGTATCCATGAAACGTAAACAGGGAACGTGGTTGAGCAGGAAATATGTTTTCCGGTTTGCGCCCGCGCAATTCTGTTTTCAAAATCTTCCAGTTGCCCCCTCCCCTACGCCCCCTTTAATAAAAAAAATGGAATGGGCCGTCCAAGTACATTTTATTTTCACTTACTTTAAATCCAAAGTTAACACAAGGGTGGGGTAGGGGACAAGGGAGAGTGAATAGGGTGTGGTTACGAACTCTTAGCTATTTTCCACTACACAGTGAGCTGAGCAATAGCTGAGTACGCTAAGGAGAAAAACGGGAAGTTGTCCCGTTTTAACTTGAAAAAAAGGTATTTTGAGCGGAATCATCCGAGTGAATTGCTGTATTAAATGTTTTGAACAAGAGACAAAAAAGTCCTCTGGTATGTTTATATCATGATGGAAAATCTTAATTAATTGCAGTGGTAACAACAACAAGAAAAAGCAATTGTTTGCATAGGTAAACTTCTTTCCCCCTCCCCCGTCAGAAAAAAAAATTATCACCTGGGGCCCGCCCCGGTAACTTAACGGCCCGAAATCTTATTTTTAAATCAGTCTCAAGAGTAGGAAGGTGGGTTGTGACCTCCAATGAAGTCTATTTTGTTTCATTAGCTGATAACTTTACTTTACAATTTTTAAAAATTTTGAAAATTTCGTCTGGAATGGAAAACAAAACAGCTTAACGGGCCCGCTAATTACCGGGAGCTTCGAGAAACAAGCCCCTGGTCCGAAAGTGACGCAGGAAAGATTGCGTTACACTCCCAAGACCTAGACTCGAGTTACGTCTTGCCTCAGGAATTTTTTTTTGTTATACAAGAAACTAAATGAATATCAAGAGGATGTTCACTGAGGGGTATATACTGCAATATATTGATTTTCCGGAAAAGTGTTGCACAAGCTTAACCTGGGATCGGCGTACAAGCTCGACGCCAAGACATGACCCTAAGTATAAAGCGTGGCAACAAGAAAGCAATGGAAAAATTAATTTAGAACGTCAAAGTTATTTGCTTCCAAACACCCATTTAGAAGGTAAGCTGTTGTTGCAGTATTATCTCAGGTTTACTGGGTAGTTTCAATGGGAAATGGCAGGGTTTTTCAATGGTTTGCTCAGAAAGCGAGCTAAGGCTAGCCGATTTGTTTAAATTTCCTGGGTAAACAAAATCTCTTCGAAAGGTCCAATTGGGTCAACTTGCATGGGGCCGCTAACCTCAGAAATAACCTTTGCCAAGAGAAAAAATTATATCACGTTGAAGAACAGCTCTTGTACTTGCTAGAATCAAATTTTGAAACTAAATAATACCAAGTATGTATTGAGGTGTTTGAAAAAGGTATGGAATTTTGAATTTGCAAAGTCTAGAAAATTCGGTTCTCTTCGCTTGCTCTCCAGGAATTCGGAATTACAATTGAAAGTCTAAAATATCATCAAGGCAGCTTAGTAATAACTCCTAAATAAAATTATAAACTACGGAAAGCCATAATTTGCTATGCGCCTTCACGCGAGTTCGATTATCTGAACATGAAATTTGAGTTCATTTCTGTGATTTTTCGGCTTCACGGGTTGTCTACGGTTTTTTTGTAATTTTCTCAAAAATGTAAAAACTCTAGAAACTAAGACTTATGTCACGACTCTTAGCATACCATAGGTTATCTCTGGGCGAAATATCAAGAGATCCATTTCTTCAACCTTGTGCCACATTTTTTCAATCTCACTCGGTCCCTATAGAGAGTCGCTCTTAAGACCTTCCCCCTATAGTTCTTGCATAAACTAAGGTCGCCTTTCTTAGCTAGCCTAACCAGGATCCCCTCTCTCCATTCTGGTGTTATGTTTTCCTGATCGCAGATCTTTATTAGAAGGCGGTGTAGCATGTTCACTGAGGTACTAATGTCGGCTCTCAATACTTCCGCAGGGATATTGTCAGGACCTACTGCTTTGTTGTTCTTTGGAGATTTCATCGCTTTTTCAACCTCATTCCTGGTCGGGGTTTCACAGGTTATATCAAGTTCCTGGTTAGCTGGGGGCAGTTTTGGAGGTTCAATTGGGGGAGGCCTATTGAGGAGCTGTTGAAAGTGCTCTACCCATCTTTTGCATTTTTCCTCTGTTGTTCTTAGTAGGCGGCCATTTAGATCCCTAATAATATTTGGTGGTTTGTCGCCTTAAACTCTCTTGAGAGTCGCTTAGTTGTATCATAAAGTGTCTTCATGTTATGTTGCCTAGCTGCAGCCTCTGCTCCTTTTACTAAGTCGTCAATGTACCTCGTCTTGTCCTTCCTCGCACTTTTTTGTCATCCTTGTTTGCTTCTGTGTATTCGGCATGGGCCCTCTCCTTTTGTAGTCTTGTGTGTTCCCTGTTAAGGTTCTCTTCCTCTGATCTTTTCAAGATGACCTTTGAGATGGTGTCTTTTGATATCCAAGCTTTGCTATGTTGTTTCTTTCGCCCTCGCTTGCTTCTGTCCATACCTTCTTCAGGCTATCCCAACTTGCGTCTTTTGAAGCTCCGGGGTCCTGCATATATTGGAGGGTGTTACGAAAATTGTTGCGTGACTGGAAGATTTGCAAATATGCTAATTTCGTCTCAAACCTTCTTAGTATCATATCACCGTGATTCAGCAATTCTTTTTAGTGGTTTGCGTATGTTGCCCTAAATAGTTTTATATTGTAATGATACTTTATTTAGTACAGCTGGAAAGTTCTATACTGTAAAGTATATAAGCGGATCGGTGAAGTTCTTAGGTGGTTTTTTTCCCAGGAGTGTCTACAGAGAATTATCTCGTGAGTCAGTAGTATGTACTGAATTGTGATGAAGGTCGAATGTAAAGAGACGAGAGGTTGTGTTTGTTGAAGTGTAACAGAGAGGTTACGTGGATATCTGGCGGAGGCTGTGTTTATACAAGAGTGATGGAAGTCGAAGTTTCACTGACAAGCCTAGCGTGTGCTTGTTGTGAAGTCTTGTGTGGAATCACTGCGTTCATTCGGATTAAACAACCTTGTTGTTGTTCCGACATCCCTGCGTTCTGTTTAGACTGCAAACTACCTGCCTTGTCGGAAAGAGTGGAATTCAAGGAAGCTGACCTTGTGAGACAGAAGGAAGCTGCTGAGGCTGCCAAGAGAGAACATGAGTCAGAAGACAGAGAGGATCGTGCTAAGGCACCTAAACTCCCCTCGTTTGTTGATGATAAAGATGATTTAGACTCGTACTTGCAAAGGTTCGAGAGATTTCCAGATTCAGACAAGTGGAAACAACCTGGATGGGCATCGAAGCTCAGTGCTCTGTTGTCTAGACGAGCGCCCGAAGTGTACATACGCCTATCTGAGGAAGCAGCGAAAGATTACGACAAGGTAAAGATTGCGTTGATGAAGAGATATGACCTTACCGAAGACGGCTATCGTCGTAAATTTAGAGCATCCAAACCGGAAGTTGATGAAAGCCCAGACCAGTTTATTTGTGCGACAGATATTTGCTACGGTGGCTAGAGCTTTCAGATACTGAGCGAACCTTTGATGACCTAAAGGACTTAATAGTGAAAGAACAGTTTATTGACTCCTGCCCTAAAGTTTTGGCCATTCACTTACGAAAAAGGGCACCTGAAAATCTAGCAAAGATTGCGAAGATCGCTGACCAGTACTTGGAGGCTCATGGTAAACATTTTTTTCAGCCCAGCGAGTAGAAAGCCGCCAGAGCAGCCTGAGGAGGACGGAGCCGAGAACACACATTTTAATTCAACAGCCATACAGTGCTTTAAGTGTAACACCCGTGGTCATAAAGCTGTGAACTGTCCAACCAGAGCAAAAAGTTGTTTTCTATGTGGCAAACAAGGACACGAAGCCAGAAACTGTCGATCAGGTGGACGAAGATGGTAATTCTGGTGGTAATTCTGTGCAACGTGATCAAGTGAGCGCCAGTTGTCTAGTTCAGCTGTCTGAAGTTAAACCTACAGAAGAGGAAGTTAAGTCCTGTATCAGAGATGATCAGCTACTGTTAGCCTGTGGTAAGAAGATTCCGAACCGATTCCGTTGAACCGTTGACTGGAGTGAGAAGTAAAATGCCTGTTGTGAAAGGTAGAGTTGGAGTGAAGTCTATTGATATCCTGAGAGATACTGGCTGTAGTGGAATAGTAGTAAAGGAGGAACTTGTGTCTGAGGATCAGTTCACTGGCGACGTAAATGTTATGCTGCTCATCGACAACACGGCAAGGAAAGTGCCTATTGCAAAGATTGATGTTGATACACCTTATCTCAACGGCCAAGTCGAAGCGCAATGTCTCCCTGATCCTAACTATGATCTAGTTATTGGTAATGTACCGGCTGCGAGAGCCGCTGATGATCCAGATCCGAGTTGACAAGATCATGTGCAAGAGGCGAGTACTGAAACTACAAGGAGTCAAGCTAAGAAGGCTGGAGAAAGTATTCCTTTGAAGATACCGAGTACCGATGAAAGTCCCGTCGTAGATAGAGAAAAGCCTAAACAGAAGCAATATGATGACGAGAGTTTACAGAAGTATGTGGAGCGTAGTGACAAGTTGTGCAAACCCCAAAGCAAGCAGTTGATGAAATACAGAGGCTCAGTGAAGCTCTTACACAGGAGTAAGCGCGTGGAGTCGAGCGATATGAAGCCATGGGACATCTGCAGGACGCGTTAAACGATGAACGAAGGAAATTGAGCAACGTGAGAGATGCCCTGGATAAAGAAAAGCAATTAACCGAGCAATTGGAAGAAAAGTTATCCTTTGAGAAGCTCTTGAAGTCAGAAGTCGGACGCGAGCTTGCTAAAAGCAGAACCCACCTTGCGGAAGTGACAAAGGCCAAGGAAGCTTTT
>CM042746.1:34260612-34263112 GCA_022496165.2 Catalaphyllia jardinei | reverse complement strand
ATTGCTTTAGATTGGGTGCACGCTACGTTCTTCCCGTTCAGGCATCGCGTGCTTAAAAAATGGGTATATTTAGTGAATAAACCCCTTCAGGCGACTGGTATGTCGGCTGATAATGTCCGCGGTTGAGAGATGGTCTGAAAAATGAACATTTGGCCGAGAAGCGTAGCTTCGAGGGCAAATGTGAAATTTTGAAGACAGTCTCTCAGCCAAGGACATTATCAGCCGACATACCAGCAAGCCAGAAAGGGGTTTATTTATTTTTTAACCCTACCATTAATTTTCATTTCGCAATTTAACCGCTCGTAAATATGGTAAAAAAGCCAGTGGTGATCTGATGGCGAATGCGCGTGATTGACGTGAGGGAGGAAAGTAAATTTGATTGGTTTAACTAACTTTATTTCCACTGTCAACGTGATTGAACCAAATTTGACAAGCTGTCATGTGAAATTAATTCTCGTAACGCCCCTTGGATTAAAAACTCGAAAACTTGGCCCTTTTGGTTCATATATTTCGACGTACTGTTCAGAAACATGACTAGAAAGAAATGTGTGTTTTTCAGTCTCAGAATTTACATCCGTGAAACACAGAATGTGTAAAATCTGGAGCACTAAAAGGTGGACTGTTTTTTTAGTCGCTCTCTCGCTTGGGATGAAGTACTTCAGCCGGCTTGTTGTTTTGAGCTGAAGGTCACCGGGTTTCATCTCGCGTTGGTTTTCACGGCCTCTCTTTCCGAAGTAGAGAATGGTGTTAAACCATGCCGAATTTGCAAAACTTTCTAGAGCATTCAGACCAAGCTAATTTGCTGGGAGTCAGAAAAAAATCTGTCCAGCCCGGAACGAATTGGCTTTCACAGTGTTGCGACTGTATGGCTTTCCTTCCACTGACTTTTCTGGCTTCTTCGTAAAAAAGGTTTAAACATGGTTGACAATTCTGCCGGCACCATGATTTGAAGTGCGACTGGAATTTTTCTCTCCTTCCTCTACGCTAAAGCGTGACGTGAACGGTTGGTTTATTTTATAGTTAGTTATCACATTGTATTAAATCTCTGTTTTATAAAAGGACTCGATTTAAATTTATGTAGGACTAAATATTAAAAAATTACCCGTGACGTTCTTCACCTTCAAAGACATTGGCAGTGTATTTTGGTGACTTTTTTGTACTTTCCGGAACATGCAGCACTTGCCAAGAGCTCTTTAACATGACTATCGCTAGACTCAATAACACTTGTTTGGTTTCCTTCCATGTTAAATAAAAGAAAAGAAAAATTGAAATTCTTGTGCTGACTACGTTTCTCCTCGACAGAAACAATCGGAGAACAAATTTCAACGCGGGCGGGGGTTATTGCGTGATAACTGTCCGGTGATTTACATCACGTGATGTAAAGTAGCCAATAAAATCACGCGAAAATTAATGGGTGGGTTATAATTTTAATAATTTCCGATGTTTGGGTTACATCTGGGTTGGCATCAGTAACTTATACACTTCTTATTTTCTTTGAAGAAATGCAGTCACCAATTTACTCACGCTTTATAGTTTTGTCAATTTGTCTTTTGATTATTTTGTTTCTTACACGACCATTGTTATTTAAGTCCATTGTGGAGCGCAGACTCAACACCATGGTGCAGCCAGAAGAGAAAGAAAACTGACCATGACATTGTTGATTGCGACTGTTGTATCTCTTCTGTTGTACCTGCCAGATGTTTTATTCTTCTTTGCCTATTTTATCAGTAAATTAGAAATGCAATTGTCAGTATTCATTTATTTTTTATATTGTGCATTGATGTTTTTATTATATGCAAATTCTCTTGTAAATCCTCTATTGTACGCTATTCGCATGCCAGAATACAGATCAGCTTTTCTTGCAATCTTTCGAAGATGAACTCAGCAACAAAGAGTAGTTGCAGTGTTACCTCTTCGTAACATGTAACGCAGACATGGCAGATAATATGAAAAGCTATTCCAGTCTTTCTCTGTGCCTGGCTTTGTACGACATCTTGTATTGAAATTAACATTAACCCAAATTTTCAACGGATAAACACAATGTGGGGAAGAGATAGTAACCTCTTAAGAAAGTTTGACCTGATAACATTTAACATAGCGTAAATAAAAATTTAAAAGATTACATAGCCGGGTTGTTGAAAGCCCGATTGAGTTATCCTAGGATTAGCCAGAATTTGAATTTCAGTTTTGTAGCATTACAATATACATTATCAGTGTAACATAACAATAGATTGAATGTACTCGATGCGATGTCACATGCTTGCATGGTTATGTCTATTGTTGTGTATTAGAAAATAAACAAAAATATGCACAAATTCGTATTATTAATGGTATATAATTTAAACTTCATAGTTAAATAAATATTTGATTATGTCTCTTCGGCCATTTCAACTTGAGTGAAACTAACAAACAAACTGCGATTATAAACGAGACAACGCATGTTGTAAAAACTTTCATTAATAAACTCGACGTTTCGTATGGTCCAACATACATCTTCAGA
>CM042746.1:34226813-34256480 GCA_022496165.2 Catalaphyllia jardinei | reverse complement strand
GGGGGACCATGGGAAAGTTCTCAAAATCCGCCCAAATCGTGGGCCGACTTCAGGGTCCCAACAAACACCTCGGCGCCAATCGGCTCATCCCCTAATTAGTATGCGCTTAAAGCGCTATCATCGGAGAATGTTTTGGCGAAAACCGCGGCTCCAAAGCTGCCCGCCCGTCCGAGTTATAAGCAATTTCGCAAGGGCACCCAAATCGGCCATTTTGGGCGATTGGGCTAATGGGGGACCAAGGGAAACTTCTCAAAATCCGCCCGAATCGCAGGCTGACTTTAGGGTCTCAAAAACACCTTGGCGCTAATCAGCTCATCCCCTAATTAGTATGCGCTTAAAGGGCCATGATCGGACAATGTTTTGGCGCAAACCGCGGCTCTAAAACTGCCCGCCCGTCCGAGTTATCAGCAACTTCCCATGAACACTTAAATCGGCCATTTTGGGCGATTGGGCTAAGGGGGGCACCAAGGGAAACTTCTCAAAATCTGCCCAAATCGTGGGCCGACTTCAGGGGCCCAAAAAACAACTTGGATATATCAGCTACCTTTCTAGATATTTCGCTTAAAATGCTCAACGGATGCAGCATTTTTTAAGTTTTGGGCAAGTTATTGCATAGCATGGCCCCGCTGTAAGAGAAGCTTCGTTTCAAATAGTTGGTGCTTGGTTTGGACAGGGTCAGCCTTCCCTCAGAGTTTCTTAACTTGTAAGCAGAGTGACGCTGAGAGAAAAGACTTTGTAGATATTCCGGAGCAAGGTCATTCATGGTTTTATACATCATTAAGGCTTTTTGTTTCTTTCGGCGGAGAGATAGCTTCTCCCAGTTGAGGGTGGAAAGAAGGTGGTTTGAGCTCGCATCAAAGGGTGATTTAGTAATAACTCTGGCTGCGCGATTCTGTAATTTTTGGAGCTTATCACTCAAGTAACCACTCAAACAGTCCCAGACGGGGCTGCTGTAATCAAAATGAGGCATAATTAAGGTGTTATAAATTAGAATTGCAGTTTCTTTGGATATAAACGGCCGCACGCGTTTTAGGGCGCCCATAGCTGAAGAGACTTTCTTGCAAATCTCTTCAACGTGTTTACCCCAATAGAGGTGAGCATCTATGGTAAGACCCAAGGATTTGGTATGAACGACTCTCTTGATAATTTGGCCATCAATTCTGATTTCTACATCGTCACATTGGGCAGATAGCCTTTGTCTTGATCCAATAATCATTAGCTCAGTTTTAGCAACATTTAGACTGAGCTTGTTAACTTTCAGCCAACGGCTAAGGTTATTTAATTCAGGGGTTAGAGCTAGCTTAAGTTCTGTTAACGTTTTAGCAGATAACGTAAGGTTGGTGTCATCGGCAAACATTCTTGGTACGGCGCCCCGTAGGGAGTTGGGAAGATCATTAATGTAAATTAAAAATAGCAAAGGACCCAATATGCTACCCTGCGGCACGCCGCAACTAAGGGTACGAGCAGATGATAGTTTGCCACTGACATTACATCTTTGGGTTCGGCCACTTAAGTACGACGAGAACGATTTTATGGCCGCCTGATCGACACCCAAATATGACATTTTACGCAAGATGATCTCATGATCAATGGTATCGAATGCCTTAGTAAGGTCAATAAAGAAAACGCCATTGTCGATGACTACTATACCTGGCTTATAGGGGCCGTAACCAATCAGGAGCCGAGAAAGACAATAGGCTATTGTTTCGAGAACAATAGACTCTATTGTTTTCCAAATCCAAGATGGCCGCCACAAATTTCAGCCAATCAGGAGGTGAATTAAGAATTCAAGATGGCAGCGCCCATGAAAGTCGGCCATGTTGGTGCAAAATCATATGGTTAAGAACTATTGTGAAGACGGGGGATGGGGGGTATACCTATGTCATGAAATTGTTATAAACAAAACAAAGAGTCTGGTGCATAATTTATGACGTTTATTGAATAATAAGAGCATGAAAACCAGAGAGAACTGATTACAGCTTTAAGTCTTGACTGTCGGTACTCCGCAAAGTGTATCGCTGGGAACTAGACTCGTTTCCAGTTTCTCAGAATCTTTGTCCCAGGCCCGAAAACGCACGATATTCTGGCCTATTTTTCTTTGCTTTTGGTCACGAAGTCTTTGTCTGATCCGTTCCTTATTCTTGGCATAATAACTTCTCCAATATTCGTTGAGCCGTTCCCTGTTGTTTTTACAGTATTGTCTGCGGTAATTTGTGATGTGTTCCTTGTTTTGTTGACAATGGGCTCTCTGGCTGCTGGCGAGCCTTTCCCTGTTGTTTTCATACCATCTTTTCCGACGGGTCTTGAGAATCTCGACGTTCTCTGCACGATATCTTTTTTGTCGGGCCAGGATTCGCTCTCTGTTCTTTGCATAATATTTTTTGTGGTAGGCCTTTTTACATACAACCTTCTGGTCATTTCCCGGCAGTTGATTGTAGCAACTCATCTTGTGTGGCGTCTACGAATAATGACTAAAACTCTAGAAACACACTCTTATAAGAGTCACATGGCTAACTCAGGTTTCCACCTCCTCTTCTACTTCCTCTTCGTCATTATCCTCAGGGAGTAACTTCTTTTGCATTAGTCTGTCTAACAGGAATTTCCGCTTTGCCACTGCCGACTCGGCCGCTTCGTCAAAATTCATGTCATCTTCCTCAATAAAACGTCGAAGAGTCTTCATGACTTTACGGTGTATTGCATTGTGTTTGATATGGTGAGTCCATTTTAGACACTCTAAATAAGTCCTTCGTAGCCTTCCTCTACTTACAGGTAATAGAATATTAAAAGCGGCATTTTCAGCATACTCTTGGGATTTTCCCCTATCCAGGAGCTGTTGGACTTCTTTCAGGTAGGTTTCTTTGATATCTTCCCCGACTTTGTGACGTAACGGGCGCCATGGATCTGGTTCATCGTCGTCGTCCACTTCTTCTTCTTCTTCCTCTTCGGAGCTGCTAGTCTCTTCCTCTTCAGGCTCCTCTTCTTCCTGTTCCTCGTCTACCTCTTCTTCTTCTTCTTCTTGTTCTTCGTCTTCTATGTTTTCATCATTATTTTCTTCCACGGGACCAAAAATATCTGTTGAAGGAGTACGCATGGTTCTCGTCGTCCTTCACCCAAGACAACGTGCTTCAAATAAGCCGAAATGATTGAAGTGATATTAAATATATCGTTTTTGCTCAGTGATCAAACATCCTCTTTCTTGATTCGTCGATGAGGTGACTAAAAACGGGTTCCCTGTCATCGCTGGCAGGATGTAAATCTAGGACCGTGTACCCAAACGGTCGTTCGGTAACTTTTTGATACACGTCCATCATGTCTTGCCAACAAGTGGGAAAAGCTTGAAGCAGTAAATTCTTCATCCCTAATTGATCTCGTGGATTTTTAAAGGCTACTATATAGTGGGCGTTCCTGGAAATACTCTTTGCGTATTTCCCCTGGTGGAAACATGTCCTGGCACAAGTACAACACCGTGATATTTTGATGATGTGAATCTCTCTCGGGTTGGTCTCAGGAAATGCTTACCTGCTCGTCATCCCACTTGAAGGTTTCCTCAAATAAATTTCCTGTTTCCTTGCATTCATCTCTTCGAGACATTTCTCTGGCCAGGAATCACTCCAATATGAATCCTTATAAGCAACAATTGAATCAGACTTCTTATCAGTAGACTGTTGCGATACCGATATGCATGTGATGAAGCTTTACTGCACTGTAACCAGCGATTCAAGGACTAATCTGGAGAAAAACAGGCGTTTAGGTTAATAGTTTGCAAAGGAAAACTAAGTTTAAACTTTTTATAATTACATGTTGTCTTCGGTCTCTTCGAGTCTTATTTATCACAAAGAGATTTTATGAAAATTGAAACTTTCTTTACGAAGAGTGTAAGGGTAATTGCATGAGAGTCATCTCCTGGGATAAACTAATTGCTTTCCATACACTCGATTTCTAACTCAAGCATTTAAATATAATTTTCAGATCATTGTTCGACGGTACTTGTGTTAAAGTTTCTCTACGAAAATTAACCATCGAGTTTTTACTGGCACCGATATTGTTGTTGAGCCCGAAAGTCACTGAGAGTTACTTTCGTTAGAGATTGTTTAGCCTATTATCATATCATATGACCAGTAAAATGCCCAGAAGTGGTACTAGATAGAATAACGTTCAATCTATTTGCTGATTCATGATATAGAAAGAGAAACCTTTTATTACCTCTAAGAAGGCTTTTTCCATTGCGCTGCCTCTCTTATCTGTCTCTGCATACTTCAACATGGTGACTGTGTCTAAATGTTCCACCGGTGAAGAAGGAATTAAGGCGGATCTTATCTATCAGCACCATTTATCCTGTTTGTCGGTTGCCACAAAAGATTAGCCCAGTACACCTCCAAAATGTCCTAAAAGGTGAGAACCACAGAGCCCAGCAATGCTTGATCTAAACCGTTTGAAGGAACATTGCCATCTTTTCAAGCGAGCTTTCAGTCTCGTGGCTTCAAGAAACTTGTTTACGTGAAATGGCGATCTTGCCCAATGTCTAAACAAAACTTGCCGTATCCTTTCAAACCTTCGCTTTCACTGGTAAAAGGGATCAAACCTAACGCGAAGTTCATACAGCTCAAACTGAACTAAACGTCGGTTGAGAAATTTGAAAATGAAATTTTGCTAAGGTCCTCTTGGACAAAGGAAACTACATCGTTGATTTTAAATTCCATTATCAAATGTGTGAATTTCTCGCGCTTAGCGAGAGTAAAGTATCAATCCAGAGCATTTAAGTTTCGCTTTCAATGCATCATTTACATAACAGGTAAAGACCACTAGTTGCCTCTTAATTCCCTTGGCGTTGGTTTCTGTTATACTGGTGGATTTTTCATCTCGCTTTTGTTGGCTACATCACATTACAGACATAATGTTGATTTTCTCGCGCTTTAAAGCGCGGGAGAACGGGAGATGGAGCCGTGGCGCTGCCTCAAGTATTAGACTCGCATGGTGTAGCGAACGAAGATCCCAGATGTTTACACAACGCACCTATGCAAGATAAAAAATTTATGTGGTATTTTTACGAGAAAAAAAAGAGATTTGCCCTGTCCACGAGACGGGGATACTCGTTCCGGCAATAGACCGGCACAGGTGGTGGAATGGTGTGAAAACGGAATTAACGTGCACGTGATGGATAGCGTTAGTAAATAAATCCAAATGAAGGCTGACAGCTACCTTTCTTTTCATACTCGGCTGAATTTTGTTACTAACTACGATGCTATGAATTGCACCACAGAATCATCAAAATGGACTTGGGTTGCAGGCAGGAATTTTGATTTCTTTGCAATTCTAACATTATGTCCAGATTCCTTTTTGACAAAGCAATATACGTCACATATGGTTCCTTATCTGAATTGATATTTCGGTGTGATAGTAAAATCAAATTTTATCAGTCCATTAACCTCGCCCGGCGGGCAACACTGACAGGAACAACAGCAAGCAGAAACTTACTTGTAAATAATGTATATATGTATTTTATTATCAGGAGATAAACTAGAAAGGGATAACCTCTTTTATCTCCTTTTCACTTTTCTTGTAGGCTTGTGAATGAACAGTTATTATTATTATTATTATTATTATTATTATTATTATTATTAATGTTATTAGTAACTATTGTGAAGTTTTTATAAAGGTATTATTATTATTATTATTATGATTATGATTATGATTATGATTATTATTATTAAGAAAGTGAGCAAATTTCTCTTCTTGCGGCTTCGTCGCTCGATTTCGCGCTCGCGGCTACTCCGTGCACCCTTGTGCTCCAACGCGAGTCTGCTCGCAGGCTATCTGGGTCTCATGTTGTTACACAGACACAGGGCTATCTTCTGGCACGCATTATGGGTAGCTTGATTGAATTGTAGAGGGGTGGGGTTGCTTTAAAGTTTGATGTGTTTTCGCATTGTTGCCACGTTTTTTGCGCTGTTTGTATGCATGCAATGACCCACTCTGTAGATAATGTTCCAAGTCAGGAACAGGTAAATTGGTGATTGTACATGTAGGACTGTTGCTCTGGGTCTTTTTGGGAGACCAGTTGCAATGCAAAAATGGGGTGAGTTAGGGAAATGGCTTTGCAATTAGTGACGCTAACACTAAATTTGTCCCTTAAAATGCCTTATTTTCTAGACTAACGAGGATAGCTTTACGCTATTTACCTTCAAGACAGACTCTTTCATCAAATGGAAGCTCGTGTATTCAAACATGTGTTTTTGAGGTGAGATTTAACGTTTCCAGTAAGAAGGGGCATTAAATTACCAATCAGTGTGGGATACTGACATGTATTAGTAGCCCGGTTTTCAAAAAACAAGTTCATATATTTCAACTGCGAAGAATGATATAAAATATGATTGATCATCGCAGTTATGCCCAAAACTTCAGCAGTTGTGACAATAAAGCCCCCCAAAAAAGATCAGGGCTGAACAGGACTCGAATGGAATAAACCTAAGCATAAGTACGCATTGCGGACCTCGTTTTGTTCTAGTAGCTGGTGGTTTTCCACGTTGTCATACACCTTATTAAAGAATGGCCACAATTTTAGTGTTCTTTTTTTTACTTGCAAATTAGCCCTTGTTGCCTCGTTCTTAAACTCGAAATTCAAAACAATATTTTCCTTTAAAAGAGGCAACAAGGGCTAATTTGCACACAAACATAAGAATACTCAAATGGCGGCCATTTTGGAATAAGGTGTATTAAACTCGTTGTGTCGTTGAGTTTGGTAGGCTGTTTTGTGTTACATCGACGCTTTTCGCGGCTTTAAATATCCGCACGCACACTGGTGTAATAATCATATATGCCATCGCCTCTTGTTGCGGGATTGAAAGTTTTAAGAATTTCGAAAACTCTGTTAAGGTACGAACTCAAGAAACTTGCACAAAGAAATACCGCGTGAGAGCTTAGGGTACAGGGGGAGAAACCTGCTTTAATCAACCACCAATGCGTTGCTTACAATTTCAAATGTTATTCGTGCGACGCGGATTATATCAGTTCCACCACACCCCATCTTTACCAACGCATAGAAAAGCATAAAGTGTCGGTCATTGACAAGCATATGAAAGAAGTCCGCAGTGTAGCGTCCACTGACCTAGCAAAAACTGCACAACCCTCTTCAAGAGAAGCTATTTATTCGTGAACAGAAACCGAAGTTAAACACGCAGTCAGACTCAAAATGTGCAAAAGTGTTTATTTAATCATATACCGCGCGCACTGTTATGTCAAACACTAGTGACAACGAAACCGGCAATTATTATTCATGTAATGTACTCTATCACCCTTATTTTTATTTAATCCCGAAACTACAGCTAACACCTCTACTTGATAATTGAGTCAAGATGACTTCGAACCGTCGTAGCAGTTTAATTTATTCTCTTAATATTCATCATCAGATGTATTTCGAAATGTTCTCTAATTAGAACAGTCAATTGCCCGAAAAAATAGAGAAGAAAGAAAAAGATTACCAGGCGGATTCTGTAAAACCCTTATTTTTATGCCTCAAGATTGACTGTCGAGTTTGTCTAGTTCGAAAACCCGTGGAGCGAAAGTTTAAGCTGTAAATGAAGCATTGACGCAACAGCAAGCTGACGAAAGAAGTAGAAGGGCAGTTGAGCTGGAGGTGAAAACAGTTGAGATGGAGATAAAACATTACAAACGCAACTGAAACTGTAACATATACTGGAACTAACCATATTGGAGACTAAAAGAGAGGTTGTGGCCTCAAGACATTAGGCAGAAGTAGCCAGACTAGAGGCCTTTTAGGCAGAACAAGAAATGTCTGAGGGTGTTAAGTGCTCTCCCCAAATTAAAATAATTTCATCCAAAGGACAAACTGGTGGAGTGCCAGTCGCTTCTTTGCCTTCAGTGATTTCTGGTAGCTTTATTCCTGCACCTGTGTCAGTTGTAAACCCACCTCTAAGATCTACACCTGCGGTAGAAAACTGCGCAGTCATTACCTCTATGCATGCTACTGGAGTAAGAGGTTTTAGTGATCCATTTGTGGTTCAAAAATGCAGCTTAAGCCAGCCGTTCATGAGAGTAATGTGTTTAAGCCCGTCAAAGGTGATAACCAAAAAGAATCCAAGTCGCAACGGTATTACGGTTGACTTCTGTGACCTTTATGAGTACGCCGTCTACGGTCACGACCAATGTGTCTATTACAACTGTGAATTTAAGCCTTGCAGCTATTATATCCTCGATGGAAAGGATAACTGCTTCCCATGATCTCCCTCATGTACGAGTCCAGTGGTTCGATGGTTCGCCACAACAATAGAGAAGAGTTCTAACAACTGATTGAGACAAAACCACTTGACTATGCTGTCAAAATGACCTGCCTATTGCAATTTCTAGAGGGACCGGCGTACCTCTTGGTATAAGAAAGGGAAACCGAAATGAACTTCTCTGCCATCGCGTCATGTGTTAGTTCGAGCATACTCGGTTCCTCATCAAATGTCCCACAGCCAGGGTCAGGTTAACGTCATTAGTGGTGAAGATATTTCCCTAAACATCCAGCTGGAAAAATTCTGGAAGATTGTATCCCATGGCACCTCAAGACCTGAAACCGCAAACTATCATCTGTGGAAGATCGAAGAGCCCAGGCTAAAGCTTATCGACAACTCAATTAGCCTGCTAGATGTCCATTACCAGATGGGTCTTCTGCATGTGGAGGGATGCCAATCCCGTACCTCCTTACAACTGATCTCTGCCTGAAGCAAAATTACAGTACCTGAAGAAGCGCTTCCATCGTGACCCAGAGCTGGATGTTACATTCAGAGATGTGATTCAAGAGTGCGTGGATAAGGGGTACGTTAGAAATCTGAACAAAAAGGAAGCTACCACAGTCAGTAACATCACTTGGTATATTCCCCATCATCAAGTAACAAACCCAGTCCTCGCCCTGCTGCTCCGGCAAAGCCTAACTTCTTTAGGAGATCTATCGTCTTGAACTGTCTTGATAGTTTTATTTTTTAAAGTGCGTGGAAAAGCTCGAAGGTCTTAAGGCAGCCCTAAAACGTAACAAAGTCCAACTAAGTAAAGTGACTTTTCTCAAAGGCACCCTGCTAATTTTATCAAAGATTAAAACAATTTTATGTACTATTAATAATATATTATTAATATTATTATAACTACTATTATATTTTGTTTATTCATATAGTAGGTCCACATCAGTGCATTTTCATTTCACGTTTCGTCGACGAGAAAGGAGTAAAAAGTAAAGTAAAGTAAAGTAAACTTTATTTTACCAGGGTGGCCCATTCAGCAACGAGGCTGATATCCAGAGGGGCCCTGGACTAAAAATGTAGTAATTAAAAATACAATACATCATGATAATTTAAAAATACAATTTAGAAATACAAGGTATAGATTTTAAAAAAAAAAGCATGCAGTAATTAAAAATATAAAGTATAAGCAAGCATGCAAGTAATTTGCATTGCTTATTGCTTCTTTTTTTCATGCGCCAATTAGGGATTGGACTATCTCTCGCCAGCACACCCAATGATCCTCCCATCACGTGCCTCTGCTAATAGTTCGCTATATACTACCGCCGTGTACTATGCTATGCAAGCCGCGAACGTGTGTTATCCGCGTGATCTGTCAGTGCTTCGGGACCTTAAGGGGAGGAGTTCTTGTGTGCAGATCTTAAGCGGTTGTGTGAGCTGCCGCAGACGTAACGCGCCTTCTCTTCAACAAGTTAGGGTTGATCTTCCCAAAGAGAGGCTAATACCCTACCAGCCTCACTTACACGGGTCTTGATTTTTTTGAAACCGTTTTACGTGAAGGCGAAGTCGCAGTACAGCTAAAGTGAATGGTGGCATTTTCGCATGCTTCAATAGCCGAGCAGTATACATTTATTGAAGAAGTCAGTTCTGAACAAATGGAATTTGGCAGTGAACGACCTGGCTCTTGTGGACAGCACCGTGCCATGGTGCCGCTGGTTGTCAGGCCGTGTGACAAGGATGTTTCTGGGTGAAGACTTGTGTGTGCACACAGCATAAGTGAAGACGAGGAGCTCGAGACTTCTTCCGGCGGCCTCTGACAAAGTAGTGCCTTCTTGAAGAAGCAACGTGATGAAGAGAGGGAAGATGTGAACGCTGTTAAAATTGACATACATGACTGAACACTGAATACTTAGGCTAAGTTTAAATTTCTGGTTGTCGGGTTTGCTCGTTCCTACCCCCGGGATGTTGAGGCTATGCCTTAACAAGTCGTTCATGTTTAATCCCTTCTGCAGATTTTTCTATAGAGATTATGCTAGATAATAACGCTTCGGTAGCTTGTTCACTTTTCAATCGGACGTGGAGAAGCGGTCGTGTAATGGAACTGTAAAGTTGTGATTTCTCTCGCTTACGCAGTCCTTCCATCATAAAGTAACTAAATGCACATCTACGTACCATGGGAGAACACCGCTGGAAGATGGCAGTTGTTCAAAGATGTCAAGTCTGTGGCTCCTGGTAGAAGTCGTTAAATACTTAGCGTTCTCCTTGCTAATTAATAATTCTTTTCCCATATGATATATATCTGAGCGATTTCGATAAAACATGGCTGCTAGGTTTTCTTCTGGATTCGGGCTACCCGAATCCAGGCCAAGCTAGCAACTTTAAGGGCAGGGGTCTCCGTCACGGTCAGACCAGGTTTCGAAGTACGGAGAGTGTACAATGCGGAGTGTGGAAGATTCTGAGCTCATAATCTACAGGCGAACTCTCTGATTAAGTTCTGCTATTCGCATCACTCCATAAGAAAAAATGAACTACAATTTCTTGCTAAAAGACGGCGCAACAAAAGTTTGCTATTAAAACTAGAAAGCTGATTCTATTGTTTTGCCGAACACTTTTGTAGGAACGTGATAGATGGCGGTGGATCCCTGGTACTGAGCCATGAGTAAGACTTCATACGTGGAATCCTTTCAAGAACATGAACGTTTCTATGGTGAAATGACGGGTGTCAACGTCTGAGATCGCAAAATATATCTGGCCGAGGAGCTTCGCGCTTGTTAAAATCCTAGTACCGGACCGGAGCGGGAAGCATTTTTTAGTGGCACACAACTACATGTGATATAAGTTTTCTGAAGTAGAAAAGCATAAAAAATATTGACTGATCGTAGTAATTCTATGAATCTGTCAGTTTCGCCTTTCCTTTTTGACTTATGAATTGCGTAAACAAGTGCTAGTTACGGGCCGTAATGGGATCATATTATGCAAATTAGGGATTAGTTGATCGGTTAACTTTTCGCGATTCCCGCTATATTTTCGAAGGCATATATCGTTTGTCATCTCCAGGACAAAGCTTTTCGTAAATGCAAGTGTTACGCCAAAAATGTCTGAGCTGTTATTTGAAATAACTCAAATTAAATTAGACTGTCAGTGTGTTCTGGATCGAAAAGGTTAAAATTCCCGGTTCATTATGTGGTCGGAGAAAGTGTTAAGGACGTTTGCGCCCAAAATGTCCCCACGTCCAGACTTGCCATGCATGCGCCAGTTTCCTATACTCGTATGTCATTGGTTATAAATGCTGAGGAAGTGAATGGTAATAAGAAAAAACGAAATCACCTCTGTCGTCTCGTTTTCACAACTTCCGCCATATTTTTAAAGGAAGACTTCCCATAAAAGTGATCAGCTGCCGATTGGTTCATAAGAAATAGAATCGAATTGTCTAAAGCAAGAGAGAACCGTCTTTTGCAACAGTTCCAGTTTGTTTACGTAAACGCGCTTTTCAAGAACACACAGCCTCGCGCAAAAAGCTGGAGAAATTTGAAAACGGAGGCCCTCTGTTCACAATAATCCCTTCACGAAAACCAAGCTTTTGGAAAACGCTCTTCAAACAGGCGGAATTTGAAAACACCGGCTTTACGTAGACGGAAAATATTGTAGAAAATGTAAGTTTATGAAAACAATAACGTTACGATAATAATGATATTCTCCTGGCAGAGTTTTTGTTTGCATTTGAAAAGACTCCTCGCATTAGCCTCAGTTTCAAGCGACAGTCGAAACTTCGGTTGTAACCAACTTTCGTGAGCGACCAGTTTTCCAAAATACCAAAAGTTTGTAAGTCAAATCACTATATTTGAAACCTCTTGTAAGCGACCTCCTCTCGCAAGCGACCGCGTCCACTTTCAGAGCTCAAAGTTTGATATATTTTTTTTTTGCTTTTAGTCCCCCCCCGTAAGCGACCACTTGACAGAAATTGGATAATTTGAGAAACAAGACAACACTTTTTAAATTTAAAAACATGATTCCACAGAAGCTTGTACAATAGAATGCAATATTTTATTCACATTTTCATTTTTACATATCATTGCAATGTTTAATGTACGTTACAATGTTTTATCTGTCATCTTCAGTTTAAATTACCAAAATGCTAATTAACTATAAGAACAAAAGGAAACATGACAATTTAAAATATTATAGAGAAAGTTTTAAATTAACATGATAAAGTTGATGATTAAGTGTAGGTTTTTCCCACTGAATATGAATGGATTCTTTTATCTTAAGTTGGAAGGTGGTGGAAGCGTGATCTGGGATTCTAAAACAGATAAGGTGTTGTAACATTACATTCCGGGGTAGTACAAGACACGGAAATTTGTCAATGAAAAGTACCGTATTTTGTTAATCGAACAACTTTGTCCATGAGTAAAACATTTAAAGCATGGGGGTGAGTCTCTGCAGTTAACATATGCTAATAGGGCACAATTTTGTACATAGGTTCGATTTTAGTTCTAGTGCAATATTGGACCATTGTCATTTACCAGCAGGTTCCTGGAGGGCACATCCTCGGAGACCCAGGAACTAACAGCCGGCATGAAGCAATATTTACGGGCGAAAGTTTGCTTCAAGAGCTGAAGTTCTTGAAGTAAACTTTTCGCGAAAACATCGCTCGCCCGTAAATATCTCATCATTCCGGCTGGTAGCCCCTTGGTCTCCGAGGATGTGTAGGGCAAGGGTTCATCGTTCCCTTTATTTTTGAAATATCCAAATCGTCACTGAATCCTAATCTTGCCTGGCATTGGTCTCAAATTGGTGGTCTAGCTATTACAGCTGTAGATAAAAGATCAGAAATCATCGGTCACGTGACTAGCTGTTGATAATTTATTTTTTCCTGTGTTCCTGACTAGTTTGAGAAATATCTGCACAAAACATAAATGCAAAACTTAAATGTGGTTGACGGAAAAGTTTTATAGCATAAGGTGATAAGTGGCAAGAGGTGGAAGGAAGTCTTTATAAACCGTTTTTTGTACAAAAATCCTCCGCACGCTATACATGCCTTCAGCCTCTATCAGAGGCCTGGGACTAAGGTCGTGATGTCAGGTTGTCAACATGGCGATGATCTGATGTGGCGAGCGGGCCGGGGGACATAGAAATTGTCTTGTCGTAGGCGTGAAAAATGACCTGAAAATTGGTATTTTTCGACGGCAATAACATGAAAGAGTGTATTGATCTATATCCCTGATCAGAATGGAAACAAGGTGGGCTAAAATTCAGTTAAACAATAATATTAAATGCTAGTGTTATGGACTGTATTAATTCATGATGAGCTCTCGAGAGAGATTGTTTTATGAATAGTATTGTTGTCATGTCTTTCGATTTTTTTTTCTCCATCCCAGCTCAGGGAATGACACAAAGATGGAGGAAGCTCCTGCAGATAAAGGTGATTTAGGCGAGTAACAGATTTTGGGTCGACTTATCGCTTGTTGGAACGCCAAACCAAATCAAGAACATTCGCCATAACAATATTCGACTTTATAAATTCATTTTGAGCTATAGAAGTGACGAAATATTCTAATAGTCTGCATCAAAGCCTTTCATCGTTAATACAGTTCGAATTGTATAATCGATAACTGAAATAGTTCGATTCGATCTAAAAATGTTTAGCTTAAAAATCAATGAAAATCAATTTAACGAATCGATGAAATATTTTTTTGTTTATGTTGAATTGAGTTTTTCCGCCAGTAAATATTACTAGTCTTGTATTTTTATTTTGTTTTCATTTTCAAGGAAATTTGAATTTTAAAAATAATGTATCCTATAGGTCGCTTACATCTTTTTTTGCACCCAGCTTATCGTAGTTGTCAGTAGACCCCTGCAGATTTAAGGGATCTTCAGATTAAGAATTGAGTGCAGTTGCTTGATCGTACTGGAGTTCAGAGTGAGAGTTTGCGCTCCAGTTAGCCTGAGGAGCCCTCTGGTTGGACTGAGTGTTGCATAGGTTAGGCTGAGTTCTACCTGTTGACTAGCTGTTACAGCTGTTACTCTCATCAATAGAAACCGGAATATTGTAAGTGTAAAAATGCGTAAAAGTCTGCAACCTGCATTTTATTTTATTCTCAGTCGGCATTGTACATCTGATCTGTTGTGAGCAGTCTTCAGTCTGCAGTCCACAGTCTTTGTTTCATATAGACAGAAATTTAATGTTCTTCAATTCCTTTTGTACATTGGTATAATTATTAAAATGTACAATTTATAAGAATTGTGAAATTATTTTTGAATTGGGATATTGATTCTGGCTGAAAACTGGTCAGGATAGCCTCTTGTAATACTAAACCTAGCCAAGCTGCTCAAACACAGCCTATGATAATGTTTAAACTAGTTCAGATCACCATGTGCTTTTTTGTCACAATCCCTTGTCACACCTCACTATCAATGCGTCATCATGCATGAAATAGTGATCCAAACCATGTTTGGGCATAAATGATACTCATCAATCTCCCCTTTACCAGATCAAAAAAGTTGAAAAATGTGGAAATTGTAGGAGTAGAAGTCTAACTTATAAATTCTGGTACTTATAGATGTGTCTAGAATGTGACAGACTGTGTTTAGGATGCGTCCATTGTGATTTGTGAAAATGCTAAGCTTTTAGCTTAAATTCATGTTTGCCTCATTCTACAAAATTAAATGTTTCCTAATAGACTGGCCCGCCTAAACTAGCATAGCTATCCGCAGGGCAGTCCAACTGTAAAATGTAGGTTTTATAAAGAAATAAAAATGATGAATGAATGAATGAATGATGATTTCGATTCTCCTGTAAAAATTCAACTAACGAGGAGAGACTGCTAAGGAATAGCATACTAAGTTTGAAATTAAGATGTCACAATCATCCAGATTTACAAACTTTCACATGCGGCAATTAAGAACAAAAGCAAGAGTTGTGAAAGTCAACCATGATCGCCCTCACATCGTTTTGTAGGTTTATCAGAACAAAAGATAACCACTAAAATCCATGAGAAAAAGGATGACGGCTCGACAGTGACATCCCACTGTTGTTCATGGTGATGGCACAATGCACTCTGGTAAAATGCAGCACAGTACACTCTGGTTAGATGCAATGCATTCTCGACTGGTAAAAAGTGATGAATTCGAGAAATCATACTCCCTTCTATATATTCTTCTTAAATCCTGATTACTGCCCAAAAGTGACTTATAGATTTTACTCTGTCTAATGCCAGATGGTTTTACTAATCAAAGGGAGACCCCTTGGGCAGTAAAGGGTTAACAGTTGAGGCCACCTTCCCAGTAAGCCCCAGTGGTGGTTTCCCAGAGGTCCTCTTACCCATTAAAATTGCTATTATAATATTTTTTAGTACTATAAATTATATAATTTTATAAGGCAATTGGATGATGATGATGATTATAATGATCAGATAACCTCTTCAGTTATTTATCACTATCAGTGTGAGCCTTGATAAAACATTTTACCATGCTTAAGCAGTAACTTTAGAAATGACGATGATGATGACTACAACAACAACAATGATGATGATGATGATGATGATGATGATGTTGATGATTGGTGATTATGATTGGACCTTCAGGTTGACTGATAAGAGGTATAATATTATCTCCATACATACTTTAACAGGGTGCGAGTCTGACCCTCAGGGGCTTGATGACCAGGAGAAAGCTGAGCAATACAAACATGAAGATAAACAGTAAGTTTTATTTTGAATTAAATATTAATTTGAATTAATATTAGCCATAAGTTAATACAATCTCCAAAAAATACCAATCTCCACTAAAAATATTAATGAGGACTCCTTTTCTCACCTACATGTAGTAAGACCATTTTGTAAAGTTTTCTCCCTGTTTGGAAAGTGCACTAGTTAACATCTTTACATTTTATCCCTATCTAACTGGAGCCAGCTGATTGATGGCCTGTGGCTAATGGGATTTCTCCATCTGTTAATTTTTTCCTGATGGGCGAGTAACATTTCTTGGAATCATTCAAAATAGCAACACCTATATGTAGTTCATTTTTAAGCATTAAGTATGACAGTACTGTTGTAGTGTCATTTCCTTATTACTCGGCAGTGAGTACTGTACATGTATCTGACATTTACATGACCTGTAAACATCAAAGGTGATAAGCGGACAGTGAGTTCAAAAATAAATACAAGTATTGTGATTGTTTATTTCTCCTTGATTTAGTTGTCGAGTCAATGAATTCTCTTGATTTATTTTTAATTAGATTGGAAATGTCTTGCCAAGTTCCAGCTCTTTCAAAGTCCAGGGTTTTCTTCTTGAATATATCATGGTTTGGGATGAATGTGATGTACCTTATCCTGTCTGTTGAAGGTATGTAGATCTATGTGCATGTTGTTTTTATTCTGAAGGGGTGTTCCTTTTAAAACAGTGAGCAGTTAGACCTCCTAAGTATAATTTAGAGGAAACAGGGGACATGCTCACATCCCTCACCTCAGCTATCCTCTTCGCGCTCCGTTGTGCATAAGGCCGCACTTTTTTTTCATCCGGCTCTGGTAATCCGTGAACATGATATCACAATCCTGAGGTACCTGGCCAGTCTCTTCTTCAGTCCCATACAATTCTTGAAAAGTACTTGCAGTTTCCGTAATATGAATTGTTTTACAGGGAAAGGGTTATTGGCCCTTCGCCCAACCCCCAACCTGGAGGGCCAGGTGCTGCAGTTCGTCTGACCTTTCATCTGGAACCTGCCCAGCAAGGTCGAGCCTACCAGGGACTGCAGTCCCCGCTGATATAGCTTCCAGGGTCACTAAGGCATGCAAACCTCCCTACCACGATAAGGTGCAGCACATAGCCTGCAGAAAAAAGAAGACACATCTGATGATACATTTTATGTTACGTTATATGATTTATGCTACCTGTATGTTCAGAAGATTTCTTGAAATTTGTACACCATAAATTCTCCATTAGTAGGGGAGTGCTCTAGAAGCGCCCGAGTGCCAAAGGTGCCTACTTTTGCCCTTGGGTAACCGGGAAAACTTACCTCGTCCATGTAAGCTGGTCACCAAAGATCTTGCAGTTAGAAACCCTTGGGCTCATTGTAATTTTGGTAGACCACGGCCTTGATTAGGCTCCCTTTGGCTTACTCATGTCAAGCATGTTTTAGGGAAAACCAGAACAGTTTTAGGGGCTTCATTGCTGAGGGGCTTATTTATTTCTGACTTCTTACCTCCATGTAGTTGTGCCGTCTCAAGTGTATGCACTTGTTGGCTCTGAACAGAAAGGCCAAGTGCTGGGTGGCATGGTAGCTGCTGGTGCTGGTAAGTTGATCAAATCCAATCTTCTCCTTCCTGTTTTTCATACATTTTCTTTAGTTAACTTAGAGATATTTTCTTTTTTGTCACTAAGGTGTCTTTTATAAGAGATGGCCACTGAAAATAAGTTGTTTTAATTAGAATTTTCTGGTTATTTTTCTGCAGTGGTGACATTCTTCTTGAGCCCCCTTGTTGGAATGAAAAGGTAGGTTGAAAGGCATTATCCACTACTAGGTTTGTTTAATTAAAGGATTCATCATTCATAAAGCCTAATTTATTTGGAGGCAGGGGAAAGAAATGGGAATAGCAGAAATCAATTCAGCTTCCATCCTGAATTGAACACTGTTATCAATAGGGTAAGTGCATGTAGGTTCCTGGATTGTTTCATGTAAACCTCTATTAAGTAGATACCTACATATATTAAACAACCACCTCTATTAGGCAGCCAGTAATTAAAGTCCCGATGATGGCTCTTCTATTGTTTTTACCAGAATATTAAATGCTGGCTCCCAATTAAGCGGCCACTATGCATTTCCCTGAGTGTGGCTGTTTAAAAGTGGTTGAACTGTAGTTGAAAAGAATTTTCTGTCTCTTGCCTCTAGTGATCGTCTTGTGTCCCAATATGGAAAACGGCGCCCTCTTATGCTTGGTGGAACTGTGTTACTATGGTGAGGAAATTTTTCAAGTTAATATAAATAACAATAAACTTACATGTAACTTTGAGCTCTTTTTATTTACAAAATAATAGCCTCCATTGTAGTTGTTTGGGTTGTCATGTGATGTTCCTCTCTGGTAACTTGTTAGCAATTAAACTTAATAATTATACAAAACTGGTAAATGGTACATGTTATGTAGTTCTTGGCCATTGTCATTGCACTCTATAACTTCTTTGCCTTCCCTAATCCTTGTTGATCGTTTGGACTATAAGTAAATGAGAGTTATTTTTTCAGTATATCGCTATTTGGCATGGCATTCAGTGCTCCTGATATTCAAAGGTGAGGACTTAAAGTGTCTTCTTTATAATATAATATTATTATAATTATTATTATAATATTATTATTAATAACTGACAGAGAGATTACATTTTAATAGTAAAAACTGCTTGTTGGCACATACTGTAGATGCAAGTTCCATCTGTAAGCCAGTAAGTAGCATACGAGCCATCCAGACAGTCACTCCATCATCTGGTAGGCCAGTCAGGTAGTGGAAGGTCAGTCAGTCACAACAGTCAGTCAGTGTATTAGACAGTAGGTTGTGGGTCAATCAGTGGGGCATTTTAGATCTGTCGGTTGGTCCGTTGGTTGGTCGTTTGGTCGGTTAATGTTGGTTGGTTAGTCGGTCAGTCAGTTTTTCTATCTTCTTATTTTGTGATTTTTAACACGTTTTTCTTTCATATCATTTTACAGTGACATATCAAATGTAACAGTAAGTGAAGTTTTGTTCCTTTTTGTAATTCAAAGGAAGTGTCTTTCCTACCAAGTACAGTACCTGCACATGCATGCTTGTTATGTAACATACACAATGCACATTAGGCACTGTAATATGCTAGCTTTTTGATCACTACGAAATACTGATTTAACAGCTTATGGTAAAAGTATACACCAAGGCAATTGTAATGTGTTAGAACACTGGAAAGAAACGTTATTCTCACAGTTCCTCTCACTTTCCATGTGTTTAACTGGGTACGTGTACTACTGTACATGTTGATGTAACTGAATTAACTGCTGTGGACAAACATATGAAAGGACAAGACAGTACATTCTTTCCCCGGGGAGTGCCAAATAATAATAAAAAATATTTTCTTAGTCACTTCATGGTCCATAAAATGAAGTGTACTGTGCACGTCCAGAAAATATCCATACTCCTCCGAGACTGCAAGCAGTCTCTCTTTTCCTCGAAAATCCATGGGAAAGAACGCAAAACAAGTATGCGTGCGAATGTGACTGTGAGGCAGATGTGGGAGCAGCAATGCCGCTAGCCCCTAGTAGAGTGGGCATTAGGAGATGAGCAAAAAGAGAGGCTACACTGGTTTCTTACAACGATTTAAATGCTACTTTGACAGGTAACATCAATGACACCTCTGCCCTGTTTTGAATATGACACTCCGGTGTCATACATGACATGAATTTATTGAAGCTATATCCAGTAAGATATGATGAATGGTTTGACAGATTGCAGCTAAAACCACGGAAATGACCTCTAAAAAATTTTTCATACTGCTTGGTCAAATGGCTCTGCTCTAAATTAGGGTCCTTATGATACCACTGTCAAAAAACAAATCTGAAGCTTAAAACTAATTAAACTCATTGCCAATGGATGAGCTTGGGGATGGTGCCTGTCAAAGTGGGCGGTGAATTCCAGGACGAGCAACGAGCAAGCCCTGAGCAGGGCACGCAGGCATCCACGGCAACTCTGCGAGCGGCAACCACCCACCAGGCACCGTCACACTGACCAAATCAGTGAAGATACTTACCAACCCCAATACTTATCAAATCCACCAATGAGGGAGGGAAGGGAAGGGTGAAAAAGCAGAACTGCATGATTTGCCAGAAACAAACTGCACCTCACACCGCAGAAACGAACATGTGCGATTCAAGAAACCCCAAATGATACCTCCAAGCGCATGATTCCCAGACCACCGCTGACCAGCATTGGCTTGATTTTAACTTAGCCTAAATTACATTTAGCCACATTTAAACTCATCGCCAATAGATGAGCTTGGGGATGGTGCCTGTCAAAGTGGGCGGCAAATTCCAGGGCGAGCAACGAGCAAGCCCTGAGCAGGGCACGCAGGCATCCACGGCAACTCTGCGAGCAGCAACCACCCAAAGGACACCCCAATGGTGGTTGGAAGGTGAAGGGGACGCGAACAGAGATGACGTGGAACCTGTGCCACCACCCAAAAGCAACCAAGCACCCGCCCCCAGCTCATTCCATGACAGAGGACAAAACTTACCCCGAGAAAACAGCAACGCTGAGCATGAAATGAGTCTGGCAAGTCCACGAACAAGAGGGGGAGCTGAAAAGGAGGCGCCAATAACAAAGTCTGCAGCACTCCGCATGAAGCCCTGGCAAAGCTGAAGCCAGAGAAAAGCACAACCTGCGGGGTGCACAACAGCGACAGCAAGATGAACAGAACAAACGCACCACCAGAAGCCTTGACAGTCGTCTCTGATCAATTGGAGTGCTTCCTGCGTACACCAAGATCATGAACCAAGAGAACCAGCGACGAGACGCGAAGAGAGAGAAGCCAAGGTCTCAGATGGAGTGCGAATGTACGCCTGGTAGGCAGAACTAGACCAACGGCCCAAGGCCTGAATAAGGTGATCTGGGATGCCGTGACGAGCGGCAACCGTGGCCGCACCGATGCGAAAACTGTGACTGGAAAAATTGCCCGAAACGCCTGCTCCAGCCAGGATTTCTCTGATACGAGCAGTGTGGGCAGCACGGGACAGAGGCCGACCATCCTGGAAAAGAAAGAGCGGACCCCCGAGTTACCCCTCACTGCCAAGTAGGCCAGAACAGCTTGAAGGGCGCAAAGAGGGAAGCAACCCCTGCCAATGTGAACGAAGCAGCCTTTCCGAAAGGGGTCAGTCTTGGAGGCTTTAATCCTCACTCGCAAGCAGGAAGGATTGACGTCAGAATCTACAGAGATGTCACGGACGCTTAAATGGAGTGCCGGGGAGAAACTTGCCAAATTGGGAACCATAAATTCTGCAGAACGCAGGAAGCCGCAGTAGGCGAGGTTGCACGCAGCCCAAAACATGCAGTGGTCAAAGATAGATAAATCTAAAGATCCAAAGATAATCCTCAGAATGTCATTCGTAATTGGGAGATGCTGAGCTTCAGGGGAACCTTGGGTCCGCTTGATGCCGCGAAGAACCCGCCGCAGACGTAAACAGTTGACCAGGGGGTCAGAAAAGCCCTCTTCGATATGCAGAGCACGAACTGCCGAAAGATACACTTTGATCGAAGAATGCTGCACTGATCCAGCCAGGAACGTGGCAAATAAGCACAATGTCCATTCATCGGCGGGGCACGGTGAGCCACTGGAGTGCAGCTTGCCCAACTGCGCGCAAAAGTTGATAAACTTCCACTGGCCAGATGCGTAGGATCTCCGGGTGGAGTCCGCCAAACCTTGAGCTAACAGGAACTGGCACTGCTGTTCTAACGAGAGAGCTGATCAATTCTTCCAGGAGTTGAGGTGGGATGGGCACTGGAAGCCACTGAGCCTGGGGAGCTAACCTCCGGAACTCCTGCCAACGAAAGGGGGACAAAGCATCAGCAATGCAATTATGAACCCCAGGAACATGTTGAGAAGCAAAGGAGAAATTGAAACGCGCAGCCGAGGTGAGAAGATGGCGAAGCAAGCGCATTAACACTGGAATCTTGGATGTTCTAGAGTTGAGGATATAGACCACTGCCTCATTGTCACAATGAAAAAGAACATGGCGCCTGGCGAAGTGAGGACCCCAGACATGAGCAGCAATGACGACCAGGAACAACTCCTTATAGGCGATAGAGTGCGAGGCTTGAGAAGAAACCCATGAGCCGCTGAACCACTCGCCATTGAAGAAGGCACCAAAGCCCAGGGAACCTGACGTATCAGAGGTGACTTCGAGGTCAGGAGAGGCAGACATGCCGGGAAACAACCAAAAGTAGACACCGTGCCAAGAGGACAAGAACTGAAGCCACCACTGAAGATCCAGGTGAAATTCGGAATTTAGGCGGATCAGATGGTCCCGTCTACGAAAACACTGAAGCAGATTGATCATTCGGCGCAGGAAGGTCCGTCCTGGCCACACAACCTTGCCGGCATGGTGCAAGTGGCCAATAAGGGACTCCAGATCACGCCTGGTACACCAGCGTCGATCCGGCCAAGACTGAATCAGCTCCTGTAAGGCACAAAGCTTATCCAAGGGTAGACGGGCCACCTGAGCCACTGAGTCTAACTCAATGCCCAAAACAACTAAACGCATGGAAGGGCCAATGCACTTGTCCGGGTGGAGAGGAAGACCTAAGGAGCGGCAGACAGTGATGGAAGTGGCCAAGTTCTCTGCGCATTGGTTAGTATCAGGGGGACCTGCTGTAATAAAATCATCTAAATAATGTAACAGGGAGGAAACTTTGTGTGTATTTAGGAGAATCCACTCCACCAAGTCGGCCACCGAATTGAAAATATACGGAGCGGAGCAGAGGCCGAATGGTAACGCTAAATCAACATAGTAGTGCTTACGCCATTTCATACCCAGGAGATATCGGTCTGACGGATGGACAGCTATGTTGCGGTATGCTGCCTCGACATGGAATTTAGCAAACAAGGCACCTGCACCATAGTTGGAAATCATACGAATGATCTGGTCAACCGTGATGTATTGCAGGGTAAACTCGTCTGGATCAATTCCATCGTTGACGCTGAGACCACCGGGGGATGACAGATCCATTATGAGCCTCCACTTGCCTGGTTGACCCTTTTTGGCTACTAATGTGCAAGTTTGGGAAGGGTGGGGAGAGAAAAGGCCCTGCCACCCTCCCAAGGGAAACCTCATTGGCCAAATAGCGGTCGATGACCTCAGAGTGTTGATTAGCAGAGGCCTTGTTCTGACTTCAATTTCTGGGAAGGCTCGGTCTCGGAGCTGGCCAAGTTTGCTGCTAAAAGTTCTGACAAATCGACGAATTTTCCGCTACGGACTTGAGAAATATGGTTGGCAGGAACAGGAGAAAAGCCCGGGCCCACAACAAACGGTTGATCCGCCAGGGAGTTGACAATGGACGAAGGCAATTGCGCAGAAACGCCACTTAAAACACTCCCCAAAGATGAAACAATCGCTGGGACCGGCGCGGTAAAAGTAGACACAAAGGAAGTCACAACAAGAGGAATAGGCCTACCTGGAGTTGAGGAACTGGCGATGGAAGACGGAAAGCCCGTTCCAGCAGCGAAAAACGTCGATGCTAAGCCGCCCAACGATGGCGAAGATGAGCTGGCGCCAGAACAGGAGGCGGGTCTCGCGATGGCAGGGTCTGGTGGCCTTTGCGAGAGCTTGCACGGACGCCTGAACAACCTGATTGATGAGGGCCACGAGATCGGGTGAAAGAACAGAGGACGAGGCCGTCGGGGGCAGATTTGCCATGGCCGCGGCGCTAGCCAGTGTTGAAGAAACAACAACCGGCTCGCCGGGCTGCAAAGCTGCGAGCGAAGACGTCCCACTTGCGACCGCACTTGAGACGGGAGCTGAAGCACCGTCGAAGGATGAAAGAGCCGCTGCTAAGCTATTGTTGGTTTGCCTGGCTGTCATCGGGACGAGAACCACGGAGAGACAGAAAAAGCAGAACTGCACGATTTGCCAGAAACAAACTGCACCTCACACCACAGAAACGAACAACATGTGCGATTCAAGAAACCCTGTATGATACCTCCAAGCGCATGATTCCCGGACCACCGCTGACCAGCATTGGCTTGATTTTAACTTAGCCTAAATTACATATAGCCACATTAAAAAGGTCGCGAGATCAAAATTCAAAATAGAGTGGCAAATGTCACGACCCTAGGAGTCGCACCCTAGGAGACAAACATTACATCAGAGCTTTGGCGTGTGCTGCATGTCACTTATAAAGGTCACTGACAGATGTGTTCCATAACTTAATTCGTAGACCAACCAATAGAATTTCTCCATCACCAGAATGCCAGGCTTTCGAATCATTGTATGAAACCAGTGCAGTCTCTCTTTTTGCTTGTTTCCCAATGCCCACGCTACTGGCAGCTAGCTGCATCACCGCTCCCACATCACACTCACAGTCACGCTTGCACGCATACTTGTTTTGCATTCTTTCCTACAGATTTTTGAGGAAAAGAGAGACTGTTTTCAGTGTATACTCCTCCCACAGAAGGGATTGGAATTTCCTGGGGGTGGAAGGTTCTGTAAGATCCACAAATTTAAAGAAATGTGTAAAACTTTATTGGAATTTTGAGAGGGGTGGGAGGGTCTTAGAAAAAATCCCTTCCATGGGGGAGGTATGGATATTTTCTGGAACTACACATTTTTGGTCAGACTTCACATCATACTTACATGCCAGCCAAGTAGTCCAGTCCAGATACAATTATTGTTTGAAATAATTTGATATTAACTTCATGATCCTATGTTTTCCAATGCATGCTGTTAATGGTAAATGATGTAAGTTTTTCTTTGTCCACTCAGTGTTCTATAGATTTAAAGCTGCGGCGATGTCTGCCTTATTTCAACCTGTCAGTCTTGGAACAGTCTCAGGACAATTTGACAGTTGATTCAGATAGAAGCTTTCTACTTAGCATTCTTATGCAGAGAGAAGATTCAAGAGGAAACATAGGTGTGTACAGTGATGTAGATTTAATGTTATCAGTTTCTTGATGTTTGCAACAGAACCAATGTTACAATACTTAGTGTTTAGACCTGATTTTCCCTGTGGACCTGTGGACATCACATTGTCTTTAACACAAGTTTAATATCCTTCTACAGGTCTTTACATTGCTTTTTATCTCTGTGTTATGGCATGTTATTCTATAATGAGTGTGCCATATAATGGGCTGATAGCTGATTTAACGCCACCATTCCAAAGAGGTAAGATGCATGCCTTTTTATCTTTATCTTGATTTAAAACATCTACAGTCAGTTGATTCTAAGAACCACTGACATTTATTTACACGATTGTGTCCATTTTGATATGCTATAAATGCATAAATCCAATGGTAAACTAATTATAAAACAATAACTGCTTTCTGTTAGGAAGGGATAAACTTGAAATAATAATTTGAGTTTAAAATTTTTGAATTTAGTAATAAATTAAACAGAGCTAAGGTTAAATGACAAATGAATTGTGTATTTTTGTTTTCACCAAGAGCAACGTTTGCTTTTTAAATTGCTAAATTCACGGCTGGAGTTTGGAGACCAACCAAAACAGAGGCTGGATGTTACAGCTGTATGATCTCAAATTAGTATCAGTTTCACTGTAGTTACATATTTTTTACGTACATTACTCATTTTATGACTGTAAAACCAGATTTATAAAAACAATTTATTTGAGACTGAACTCAATTCAATCTACAATCTACATACTGTAATTATATGGTAATATAATTATTTTAAATAGTAATTTTACAGTTATTTGTTTAAAGTCTGTCACAGAAAAGGTGTACAATGACATGAATTGTAAATCTAATTGCTTGGAACACGAGACAAAGTAGTAGAAACTTGTACAAAGCCCTTGAATGTACATTAAAGAAAGTCTTTTTCATTAAGTAAACAATGAATATAAGATAAAGTAGTAATAATTTGTAAAGACATTTTAAACTATATAACCTGATTAACAACAGGCTTCAGTTCTGGAGTCATGGGAGCTATGACATTAGTTGGAAATGTAACTGGTGCACTGATAGGCTTTTTCTTTCCGGTGAGTATTGATACATCCTAAAATTAATTTCTAACACTGTAATTAGTTATTAAGATTGTTTCAAAAATCTGTAAATACATGTACATTATTCTAAACTTAAAATTGTGCTTGAACTGTGCAAAGAATCACCAGCTACTTTAAGCTACTTTGCATGGTTGTGTTTTTAAAGATAAGTTATAAATTATTGTTAATAATAAATTGTACTATTTATTTTGATGCAACTGCTTTGTAAATCCAAGAAATGGTAACCTACATAAGTATATAAAAACAACAAGAAAAAAACATATAAATGCAGATTTGTGTACAGCTGGGTAGGTATACTGTCAGTGACAATATGCGTCTGTTACCTACTCATAACTTTACATTCTTTGAAAGGTCAGTGCTTTCTCTAAACCTTAATAAAATATTGAGAAGTGTCTTTGAAAAGCAATGTTTGCTAATTATGCCAGTGATATTCAACTTCATTTATCATGAATTGCTGTGAAAATAAGCTCTGAAGAAAAGCAGGCAGGCATTTGTTGGCCAACTGTCCATCAAATGTTGCCCATTCTTGCGTACTTTTGGCCAGTAGTTATCTCAGATAGTTACGTTAGTTGAATGGCTTTAATTTATCAATGAAGTCTCCTTATCAAGTGGGAAAGAGTCTGGTGAAGAGGTGCCAAGAGAGTGAGCCTGCCTTGATCTCTATTTTTTTTCATTTCTGCATTGCCTAAGCAAAGTGAGATACTATTGGTCAAAAAACAGCAAAGGTGCAGCAAAAACTGTCAATCTATTGTGCTTGATTGAGGGAGATTAGATCTGGGCCATGTCATCTACATTGTATACATGGAAGGTTAGAAGCAAGAATTACTATTGGCTGCCAGTTGAGCACATGTATCATAACTTGGAGTTACATGGTAAAGCATGAATCAGTATTATTGAATTTTAAATAATAAAATGTTGTTATTTTGTTTGTGTAGAAAATTGGAGTGGTTGGCACATATTCTTTGGTGGCTGTCCTATATCTTGTATGTGTGCTCCTCACTGTATTTTCCTGTCCAGAGCCCCCTAATAAAGTCACCCACAAGCCCATAGGTAATAGATGTGCAAATTTATTTGGCCAGTTAGTATTTTATTTTTACGTGTGCACTGGCCATAATTATTTTGGCAAAGCAGCTTAAGTGGAAAAGTAGATTTTTTAATTTTCAAATTGTCATTGAGGTATTTGTTGTGCTGTTATTGAGTATACAGATTTTGTTTTCAGATTTTTAATTTGACATATTTCTCTCAACAGTTAATGAATGAGACCGCCTTAAAAAATGCTCACTCAGCAGTTGTTTATTCGAAAGCCATGTTTTTTGGATTGTCTGTACAAATTCTCAATTGTATTCTATGTTCTCTGTACTCTCCAGGTCTGAAGGCAGTATTTCATGCATACTGGGAACCATTAAAAGGTGAGTGAGGGAGTGCTTTAATTTGTAAAGTATTTGTGGAAATGTTCTGCATGGAGTGTGAGAAGGGGAAGAATGACGGCACCTGCCCAGATTAAAAGATGCAAAGCTTTTACAATGGAGTGCTGAAGACTGAATATGAATAATTAATTTTATACCCTGATTTGTCAACTTTTAGCTTCCTTGTTTATTAAGTAGAGACCATTTAAATCCATTTACAGGTCTGTTAATTGATGTAAAATAGCTGTTTAATATTAATTTATTTTTGACATGTGTTTGGTATTAATTGTAAGTTGTTACTTGTTTTGTGTAGAGAGAGACTTCAGGTGGGTGTTCCTCACCAGGTTTCTGATGCAGCAAGGAGTTGCTACAGTTACAGGGTAAGGCATGGGTATGTACTATAAGACACGCCTGCAGGGAGTCATGGTAGTTGTCTTCATCAAAACAAATATCCAGTCCAAGATGATGAATTATTACAACTAGCATGATTCACTGCAGGCACATCTCAGGGTGAATTTGCCATTGATCCATGTCTCATTGTTATTTACATGCAAGGTTAAGATATTACAATAATAGTTATTGTAGTTGAAGCATACAGACAGTAATGTTTCATATATCTGTCTTGGTGTAATATCTACCTGATTGAATAAGAATTTTGACTGGTTATACTTGTAACAGGACGTTTTGTAGGGCTTCGATGTAGGTCTAAGTACAGTTTACCTGAATTGTAGTTACAGCTATTTAAATTAATGCAGTATATTTTTTATTATTACCACAGGTTTCTTGAGTTTTGGTTGGGCGACATGGTTACATTACCAAACTGTTGGTCACCTGAAAGAAGTGTGGCAATGCTTCTGCTTCCAATGTTGTTTTCTGCAGCATTATTGTGAGTATTGACAATAACGCACAGTGCTCGAAGTCTTGTTCGCTAGCATATTTAAATGATGACAGCAATCTTGCCTTACAGTATATCGCATAAGGATTCCTAATAGCACAAATTTACATGTAAAAACTGACAATAACGTTGACAGTTTCTTGTGATAATGCATTGTTTTGGCTTTTGTTTTGTCCCCACTAAGAGACTCGTCAGAGACCTTTCTCCTTGGAAAACTCGTTGGGGATTGCGCTTAAAGTCCCGTTCCCCAACAAAATGATGACAGCAATCTGTGAGTGTAGTGTAAAACATGACCTCTTGTAACACCTATTGTGTCACTGAACAAGGCACACCATTGGTTGGTGAAACACTAGAATAAACCAGAACAAGCACAGGCTCTCAACTATGTACAGTTAAATCCTGATGATCAGAAATTTTAAACATACATTTTTGGTTAGTTCTGTTATAGGGGGCTTCCTCTCAGACAGGCTTGGGAGAAGAAAACCTCTTGTTGTGGGATCAGGTACATTGGCGAGCTCTAATACATGAAATATAAGAATATTTCTTAGGCCCTTCATTCCAGTTAATATTAAATAAATATTTGGTATTGATACATGTACATGTATATTATCCAGAAACAATAATATTGTTGTTCTCCACATACTACAAATACATGTACTACAAATGAGTGTCTACAACACTAGTTGAATTCAGATCTCTCTTTTGTTTTCTTTTTAGCAATATTAATGAGTATCTGTGCTGTCATATTGGCTGGATTGCAAGGAAAGTATGCTTTTTATGCAGCAATGCCAGTAGCCTTGACTTTTGGTAAGTATGATTATTCTGCTAAAAAAAACGTAACAGCACAGGGCACCCGAACGCTATATCAGCAGTAAAAATAAATGTGCTGTTATTTACTTGTGTTCCTCTGTCTTTTTGAGTAGCTTCTAAACCAATCAGTGATTTAAGTATCATTTGCACAAGCATTGTAATTTAGTAGAAAGACTTGTAGTATGTAGCTGTTTTGGCTTCCCTGCATTGTAATGTACAATGTAGCTTGAAATTTGATTGGTCAAACAGTCTTGTATATTTCAAATGATATGACATGTAACACTTGACAACTCTGTCCTGTCAGGGGTAGGCTTTGGAGCATATTGTGCAGTGGATTTTGCCCTTGTGATGGATGTACTTCCTAATGACAGAGAGAAAGCCAAGGATCTGGCTGTGTGGCATCAGGTAGCCTGATTGAGATAACCTTTGTAGGCCAGGCTGCGAAGCATACCATTTAGGCTTTACAATGTACCTACTGTATGTGTCCCTTTGCATGCATGTATCAGGGTTTGCGTGCACCTTGAGAGGCTTATTACAGAGGGGAGTTATTTGAGAGGGGGGCTTAATAGAGGATTTACGGTACTTTGTAT
>CM042746.1:34204530-34217638 GCA_022496165.2 Catalaphyllia jardinei | reverse complement strand
AGATATTTTTTTCTCTTTTTGATACCTTTTCTCATTTTAGAAATTTTTAAAAAATGCGTTGACCGTGGCGTTCACTGTGGAGTCACTGTACCACAAGGACAGCAACATGTTTTGTCTGCTCCACAAAGTTAAGTCCTGTTCACCAGGGATAGTACTTGGATGGATGGCCAAGTACGAATACCCCGTTTTGTAACAACTTTTTTTTTTCATTTTCCCCCTTCCTTCTCCAAGGCGATGTTAAGGAGTGCAGAACTGCCATCCTTATGTAGTGGCGTTTTTTCTATTTGTCAACTTTTTGTTCCTCACTTTTTATGTGTATTATCCCATAAATAAACAGCGGAACACCGGGGTGGGACACGTCGTTCGAATTCTCCACAATGCTCTCAACTATTGATCTTTCAAAACATTTAATCGTGGCTTGAATGAAACTGAACTGAAAACTTTATTTATACTCGAGGGCCTGGAGCTTACTAGGCTCCTAGCTTAAGTAGCTAATCATTCCAAAATTCGTACAGCTCGTCAATTTTGTGACTTTCAGTGTCTTCTATTTCTTTTTCGGTAATCGAGTATGGCACTTTCGGAAAATGAGACTTCTATAATTACAGGTAGCTTCTATTATGAAGACGTTCGTGCGAGAATTTATTCATTGTAGAACGTTTCTTCCTGTTTTATACTGAGTCCGTAATGCTCAGTCCGCGTTTTATACCCGAGTCCGTATTTTATACCAAGTACGTAGTCCGTCGTCCGTAGTCCATATTTTATACTGACAGGTTTCCTGTCTGGTGTGACCTGACTCAAAACTCAGCTGGTTAACCTGCAAACTCCAACTGGTTTGAAACTGTCGTGAAGATATCTTTGAGATGCATGTATGGTAGTCAACGTAATGAAATTAAATAAATGGCATGTGTAATTGTCTTGCACCAGGCTAGCATGCATGCCTTCCCATGCATATCGACGAGTCGCAACACAGCTTGCTTGCAGAATGTCTCGTGTTTCCGTTATTTTTAGCATATCTTGGTGAAAAAATTGCTCATCATCTTAACGAAAAAACCTTTTGCCCAGCTTATAAGTGGCACAAGCAAACACAAACCTTGTTTCTCCACGGATTCCCAAAGCTCACTCAAGCGTCTATCGCCAAACATTCCATGGCCGGCTTTGTTGTCGTTAATTTCGTTCACACCATGGTCCGTGGCGTCAAGATGCTTTTCAAGGCCAAACTGTTCCAGTATTCGAGCAAACTTTTGCCTGATCATTGCTTCCATTTCACCGTCTTCGTCTCCGCCTTTAGCTTTCAATTCTTTCCACCTAGTTTCAGCACGGTCTTGCAGTTCGAGCAAGCGACGAAAGTCCCTCAACTTTTCCTCGGACATTTTGTTTTGCGCCTTCTTCCATATCATGTTGAGCTTGTTCATTCGAAACGGAGTATCGCTCTCGCCTATTCCAGTCTCTAGAGCGATGCTCTGGTTGATCAAGAGAAAAACGACGAGTAACGAAAGAAAAAACATTCTGCTCATTTTCTTCTTCAACGAAGATGACAGCGAAGGCCAGGCAGCTCAGCAAAACGCGCGCTCACGCTTTCTGCATCAGCACATCGCGTTCCGCCACACTGAGTTACGAGGGAGCTTTACCAGACAGTATATACGCTCGCACGCTCAGGGCGCATCGCTTGCTTGTGTTGAGTTCTTCGCCACGGATTTTCGAGCAAAGAGAGACTGCTTGCCTTCTAAAGTGCTTACCATTTGTCAGAATAAACCGGTTGGGACGAGCGTTGAATAATGGTAAGGGTTTTTCCAAAATCAGTGAATCATCCGAACGAAATGGCGCTTACCATTTGCAATTCGATTTCCCGCAATTGTTCTCGGCTGACAAGAGATTGGAAGCTGGAAAGTTTAGCAAATGGTAAGGAAATTTCCGCCGTTCCGTTCCGAACGGAAAAAGAGGAGTACCTCTCAAGGTACTCCAGAATTTCCGAACGGAATTTCCGGAAAATTACCTTACCATTTGACTTCAAACCGAAATTTCCGGATTTTCTGGCCAAATGGTAAGCACCCTAATCATCTGATTTCCGTGCCAGAGTTGTCCTCAAATACGACTCCAAAGCGATCAGTAATTGTTGCTTATTGAAGATGGAAAACATATTATGTGTTTTTGGGGTGAAACCTCCGTTTTCAAATTCCTCCTCCTTAGTGTAGACGGCTTGAAAAACAAAATTTCATTTGAAAACCATTTGTTATTATAAAGAGATAAAGCTCAGTACCATATTCCATTCCTAAATATTTAGTATCTCCAAGTTACTGGCAGATCATTCGCTTGTCTTTCCCAGCTTTAAACAATGCACATCTTTGTACATTTGCAAGTCCACTCTTGTCACCGTGTCAAAACTTGTGCAGTAACTACATCTTCAAAACAACTTTTACTTTTGGGTGTAAAGTGTGGTAAAAGTGTGATATGTTCTCTGTAATCATAAAAGTATTGTAGATTCTCAAGAGAGAATTAATACACGACAGACAGAATTAATTTTCACCTTAGTCGAATCAGTGAGGCAATTTAGTTAACAATGCCCTTTGGTTAGCCTGAAAAATATTTCTCCTGCTCCAAATTAAGCGTCTTTTACTTTGGCATCGGCATTGCTTTATCCGAGAGGGAAAGATGTTCTCAGATTTGCATTGAACAAAATCAGAATTGGTAATTTCTCTCTATTTTGAAGCCTTTAGAGATCAGGGCAAACCATTGTGTAGCCGGTGTTTACACGTCGGCTTAGTTCCTGGAGGTCTACGAAGCGTCAAAAAGTCGAGTTCTTAATTTTAAATTTCCAGCACTCCCTGTATCAATCGCACCAAACAGATAGTAAATTCTATTTCAATTAAAAATGACATCCATTTTACAGCTATTGGAAACCTTGCCGTCTGTTAAATTGCCGTAATTTTATTGAAGTGCCACTGCTATTCAAACCAATCCCATCGGAAGGGACAACGCCCATTTTAATCAGAGAGCTCGCTTACCAAAGCTATGATCTTTTGTTTGCCAAAACATTCTGGAAAAAATCTATTCCTTATCATAAGATCGAGTGCGTTATATGTTAAAAATCTTGTGTCGACGTGCGGTAAATGGCTGAGAAGTTGATAGTCAGATAAACGAAGTTGATTTTTCTTCATTATGTCTACAGAGATCTACAGACACCATGGTTTGACTGGCGTGCCTTTCAATCTATCTGACCGCCCTTTAAATAATCAACAAAGCATTATGCAAAATAGCTTTTAGGCATTCATCTAAATTTGCTTACTTTTTTGTCACGCGCAACATTTACATCGCCGTAGGATTCTCGAGTCTGTCTTCAAACGCCGGAGATATTTTGTATCTACAGACAAATCAATACAATATACAAGAAGGTTAATCAACTATATTGCTGATCGTGTGTGACGGAAATCTTTTCTACATCCAGGTTATTATTTCAAGAGAACATTCCGCTGCGCTCGTGGAGTTGTAGATAGGTCGCAAGAACGTAGCACGCGCAATCGAACAAAAAAAAAAAACATTCTTCTTGGAAGCGATACGATGAAGTTTACAACCCTTCTTACATTGGGGATTACCTTTGCTATAGTTCTTGTGCATTCCACGGTGAGTTTTGAAGAATATAATTTTACGTTTATTTACTCTTCTCGCCGATGCGCTTATGCATCACTTTGCCGGCTTTCACTTTTCAGTGCTAGTAGTTCCTTGTTTTAATTTTCGACTTTATCTATTTTTGTTACAGTCGCCTATACTTTTATGCGTGGATCACAAACAACCGTAAAACACAACATAATCTATACTCTTGAGTAATGTTTTTAGCGCGTAAGTTCCCTACAGCCTGTATTGTTGCCCTTTCTGCAACTAGGAAAACAATCATCTTTTCGTACAATACAGGCAGGATTAGTGAGTTAAAAATTCTTAATCTGCAAACAGATTTGCTTTGATGGCCAAACGAGTTGCGAGATGCCGAAGGATCACACGTTATGAATAAAAATGTTGTGCAGTAAACTTCCTTATGAAATGTTTATGATTTTCAAAGCAAATCCTTTGCAATTGACAACGGTCAGTGGGAATGAATCAAACACACAACGGGAGTCAAAGATACGACGCACGTAGATTCGACTGGAGACTTTATTTTCATTTCTGATTCCAGAAGTAAATTAAAGCGAAAGAAAAAAATATAATCTTTTATTTGCGTTTACTGGCGGAGGCAGATTCAAAGAAGCACTTCGAGTTTATCAGAGTCAGTTTGGTAAATTTGCATATAAGCAATTTACTCCTTGGGAAATCGTAAATCATGTATTATTAAACAACATATTCTTTGAAAAGGCATTTCAGTATTAAAGAGACGCTTATAACATTAATCATCTTTGCATTGGTTGAATTGAAGCCTTCCTTTTCATGATTAACAAGAAAATCCATGTTTTTTTTCAACTTCACAAATGCATACGAAACGCTTCTGTGAAAGATGGATGTACATTTGAAATGCCACTGGCAACTTTGGGTATTAATTATTAAATATACTGTGTTATGATTTGTCTACAGTCTTAGACATATATTAAAAGCCGGAAGAAGTTAAGATACATTAGAGTGAATTCGGTGGCATTTGGCCTTGTCGACTTCGATTTGACAACTGATTTGTATTCGAAGGCCTAGAGAGCATTTGTTTCCTTCTCCAGCCTAAACTACTCAACTGACTGAAATGCTTTCACTGCACATCCGTCTATATTGCTTGACACTGCTTTTGCTTTTCACTTAGCACGGGTCCATTAAAACCCCTCAACTGAGCGAGTTGGTATTAGTTTTGATTGGCAGAAAATTTTGAAATTGACCAAAAATTGACCAATAGAAAGCCTGTTGATGTCAATTGAAGCCCTTTGCGTCAG
This sequence comes from Catalaphyllia jardinei, assembly GCA_022496165.2. Lineage (NCBI taxonomy): Eukaryota > Metazoa > Cnidaria > Anthozoa > Scleractinia > Caryophylliidae > Catalaphyllia > Catalaphyllia jardinei. The sequence continues at coordinate 34,212,740 of CM042746.1, read as the reverse complement.
CAGAACTTGTATTACGCTAATGGTCGAGGGTTGTAAGTTATATTAAACTCCCAAACAATTCCATGCAGGTTCTCAATCGGCAACGTAAAAAAAATTCACTCTTAATTCTTCTGTTTCAGTATAACACACATGATGAGTTTTTCTCCAGAAATAAAGCGTATTTGTTTGTCTGTTACATTCAGGCGTGGATTCCAATCAGTGTAAAAGGGACTGATAGAGACTATGTAAAGGGTCTATAGGGGGATTCCGCTGATAATAAAGAAGAGATCAAACTTTTGACTGTCAGTTGAGAAATGACGCATTTATCAACTGATTAGCTTAGTTCTGAGATTTGCAGTATTACAGATAACTGCGCTAAAATTTTAACTGATGATCAAGAAATCACATCTAAAAGTTAACCTCTAGGTATGACTTAGAGAAGTTTGGAGAACTGGATTTTCAGCTGCTCTTTTTTGTCTCCACGATTTAAGAAAGACCGCGCCGCGCCGGTCTACTCGAGTACTTTTCACGTGACAATTTTTATGTGACTTCTTATTTGCTCTTGTGGGAGGCGCAGTAGTCACATGGTTAGTGCGCTCGACCCCGGAGCGAGCGGTCTGGGTTCGAGCCCTGGCCGGGGACACTGTGTTGTGTTCTTGGGCAAGACACTTTACTCTCACGGTGCCTCTCTTCACCCAGGTGTATAAATGGGTACCGGCGAATTTAATGCTGGGGGTAATCCTGCGATGGACTAGCATCCCATCCAGGGGGGAGTAGAAATACTCCTAGTCGCTTCATGCTTCATGCTTCAAAGCTCCGTCCTGATGGGCCACATTTGGCCCGAATGCAGACTTTACCTTATTTGCTTTTGCAGACGAGTAAACTTGGCCAATTTTTATGTGACAAATACATTTACTAAAAACATGGCTTGTTGGCTTTTATTTATGTGATAAATAAATGGTGTCACATGCGAACAATTGCTCCTGTAGACGATTCATCATACAAAATGTGGCAAATATGTTCACAAAATGTTTTTCGGGGGCGACTAACACTAATCAGCCCGCCTATCTCTGCTGTCCAAAATCATCAGTGGCACACTAAACTTTGAACTGACAAATATGTGCTGTGTCATCTACACAATCAAATATATCAGTTCTCCAGATAAAAATTGAACAGAAAGATATGCACGGTCGTACAGGCTTTAATTAATGAGGAATAATCTATTTTATTATCATCAAGCAATTGAAATTCTGTTTTCATTCTTTCCAAATAGGTTTATGGAGATGGCAAAGAACGAAACATTAATTTAACTAAGAAAGAACGTAAGTATATTGGGCTTGTTTGTGTTATGATAATATAATGTATTCAAAGCCGGCCAAGCTATAATATAAAGAGCTATAAGGTTATAAGTTATAAGGAGCTATAAGTTACACAAATTATTACCGTGCTTTCGTGTTTCTCTTTTATGATTTCTTTACAAAAAGATCAGTTTTCAATTGAGTATCAGTCACTCTAGCCAATCACAAAGCCCACAGACGATTCAGTCAAACAATCAGAACTTAAAGCAACTACAGCAGTGGCAGGCACAAAGCGCGGGAAAAACGTTTGCGAGCGCGTCACAGATGGTCTTTGTTTCACTTGAGATTGCATGACAAATAAAGTGGCGCCATTTTTTAAAAGCCAATTGCTTTGCGGGGTATTGAAAAACCGAAGCAAATACAAATTACTTTCGACGCAAATGAAACTTGCTCCGTAATCCAGCCGACTCTTTCGGCTGTTTTTTGTCGCCAGAGAACGCAACTCCACGGCTCAGTTAGAAAGAAAGTTAAATACAAACGTTTCGTATGCCTCAACATACATCCTCAGAAGTGACGGTTGGATAATACAAGATATCTAAATGCTTAAGAGTAAGACTGGAAACTAATTAAGACAACTTTGAAAAAAACTGATGATAGACAGACCTATTTAAGCCTGCTGGACAATATATAAAAAGCTAGTAAAGTAAACGTTTCTCGCTGCCCACATTTTCGTTTAAATCCAACCGTCACCTCTGAGGATGTATGCTGAGGCATACGAAACGTTAAGTAATTAATCAAAGCTTTTTACAACATGCGTTGTTTTGTCATCTTTGTAACCGCAGTGTGTATATTATTTCTGTTAACTAATTGTAATTAGATTTTTACTATACTACTGAAGATTTTACCGAGTTTTTTAAATAAAAGATCTACTTACCTACCTACCTACCTATTTTGCAATAATCTAGCTCCACAACTGTTTTAACATTCAATCACTAAGTTTGTTTTGATATTTTATCATTCTATGACAGCTCAGGGAAAGGGTCTGCCATTTTTTTATGCAACTGAGAACGTGGTTACAATAACGCATGAGCAGAATATTATTAGCAGCAAAACACATTTAGATGGTACTACGCATGAGCAGACTATTATTTGAAGGCACTCATTTGCACGTCACGTGCTGGGCTCTCAGCCAATTAAAAGGGAAAATAATGCATCGAATAACGTCATTTATTTTGTTTTATGTATAACTGTGCAGGTTGTAAGCGGAGTTGTCCTTCCCGTCGAGAATGCCAGATTCAGTCAGACGGCACTGAAGTGTGTGCCTGTGCTTCTCAATGTAAGAAGAGACACAAACCAGTGTGTGGGACAGACGGACACTTGTATATCAACCGCTGCGAGTTGCACAGGGCTGCTTGCGTTACTGGCAAGAAAATCAGAGTTGACTGGGGTTTGAAATGTCTAAAGAAACAAGCTAAATCAAAAGGTACGTTAGAAATCTAAACTTAGTCATATTTAACGTAATTTTTAAACAGTCCGAGCCATAAATAATTTGTCTATACGATTCCCTGCATTGTGATTGGTCTTTTTAGCCGCAGGATACTAATATGCTTATAAAAAGAACAACGCTTTTCAGTTTTCAAATACATGTTTCGACATTGAATAACTTCTGTCAACGTCAGTTGCAACTAGAGTGAATTTGAATATATAAACAATAGCCTCCATTTGGAAAACTGTGAGCTTCAAGAAACAGATTATGTCCAAGGATAAATATTCGAGCATATTTTTGCACCAAATGGAGGCTATTGTGTTTCTTTTTCGCAACGCGCGCAGTTTTGAAAATGAATATTTAACGGAATATTTAACAATTATTCACCGAGTGGAGGTAAATATCAACCACTTTCACCGACACTGAGGTGAATAATTATTTTAGTATATACCACACAAGCTGAATAACTAGCAGCCCAAAAAGCAACTTTATTTGTGACAACATACCGGCAAAAGCCATTTTGTTTTTCTTCGGCTGCTCCTAGGTGAATAGTACTTGGCTAATCACCTCCGAGCTTGCCAATCAGCGCGCGCGAAAAGTACTATTCACGTGGATGGTACATACTAATCTCAGATATCCTCCATATATTCGGTCACGTGAAGTGTTTAGACCAATCGCGCACGAGTAAAAATATTTGATGGACTATAAACAATATATACAAGTTTTGTACAGTAAGCATTACCTTGAATAACTTACATAACAAGAATAAAATACGTGTAACTGAGAAAAAAAACAATAGGTAAATTTTAGAAAATTTGGTTGACGCAAAGAACAAAACAAATTGATCTGGCCGGGAGAGATTAGGACTAGTGCTTTAATTTTCATTGTCTATAGCCCACAATTTAAAAACCAAGTACTGAGTCGGGCTGCTCCTTTGCAGGAAATTCGCTTCAGCGTTTTCAAGCATTTGTCTTCACAAATATTAATATTATTGTATGTGTTTAATTTTAGACTGTACCGAAGAGAACTTATTGAAAATGAAGCAGCTGATCTTAGCAACCTTCCAAATAGAACTACACAAGGAAGCGACCTCAAAAATCCTGATTGACGAGTTGTTCTTCCGGTACAACAGGGACGGCGATAAGAGCATCAGCAGTTTCGAACTTAAAAGCCTGGTCACTGATTACGTCATGTACAGCAACATCAAAGAACTCGCAGACAAATGCCATCCGACACATTGGTTAAACACTGCTGATAAAAATCTGGATGGATTTCTTTCCAAAGACGAATTTTCACAGAGTCTCGGTAAGATAAACTGTATGATAAAACACAGGCTGTGTATTGTGCACTTAGATTTCTCGTAATGCAGAGATTATTATTGTACTGAAATGTGATTTGTGGCAGTTGCAGCGAGCAAACCAGAAGTTAGCATCCTTGAAAATGACGAGCACCCCATGTCTGGTTCCAGTCTCACTCTCTTGTGTCGAGTGCGTGGTTACCCTGCTCCTACGATCACGTGGTTCAAAGATGAAAAACAGCTGAACACTAACGACCGCATTTCGGCGAACCCAGACGGGGAACTTATTATAAAGGGGCTTGGAGTGGGTGACAATGGGATGTACGAATGCGAGGCCTCAAATGGTTTGGGAGTGGACAGGAAACAGGTGATGATAAGTATCCAAGAACCAGTCACTGAAGCTCCAGGTAAAACCATTGGAATGTCTTGTTTAGTTCTCTTCGTACTCAATTTAACCCAGCACCCACGTGTCAACGTAGATGGGTGACCAACCGCCTCAATCCTAGCTTCTCTGCTATGCCTCCCTTTACCCTGGTGTCGGGGTTGGTTAACACTTATGCAAAAATCATAAGATGAAACAGTCAAAACAGCAAAGTAACAGCAATTTCAAAAAAAAGGAACAATATTTTCACATCACAAAACGTGTTTTGACATACCAATGTCTTCTTGAGATGTAAATGATCGACGGTTGTACATTTGAATTTTCACTGTATACATGATTACGTTATAGAATTACGCCATGAAATTTAAGTCAACAACTTGAATATTAGAATACACTGGGAACAAAGGCCGCGTGCGCGCCAACAGCACTTGAAACAGAAGCAAAAAATAAAGAACAAAGCAAAACAAAAGAATTAAAAAAAAGAGACAAATCTAAGTGCATCAGCTGTGAAACCGACTTCCAGTTTCATATCAATTCATAGCCGATTAGGAAACTATGTAAATATCGATAACGACCAGTATTAGCTATAGAGCTTTTAGATGCTTTTAATAGTATATAATATATATAATTTTATTGTTGGTTCCTATCCTTGCTCTTATTTCACTATAATTCCAAATCAAAAGCAACTTAAAATTAAAAGACAATGAATTTCTTGCAAATCTAATTGTTTTTATTCCTGTCATTTCTTTTGCTTTTGCTCTTTTTCCAAAGCCGTACCAGGGTCTAACCTGTTTTATGCCTTTGCAAACGACGGTGTTTACGTCATCGATCCTGAAACTTCATCTACTGTCAATCACATCGGAGCCAATGACGTCATAAACGGTACAACGTCGCCCATTTGCACCAGTGGTCGACAGCAGGCGTGCAACTGGGGAGGCGCCGTAAGCGTTGGAGTCAAATACATCTACGCTGCGGACTTTCTAGGGCGAAGAGTCGTAGTGATGGATATTGCGACGCAAAACTTTGTTCAAGAAATAACGACAGACGACTATCCCTATCAGCTGAAATATGTCAGGTGAGGAATAGTGTAATATCAAAGGTATCCAGGTATCCTGACTGGTCAGTCAACAAGCCGTGTGGTATCAACCCGAAAGTGATTTTCCATTCCCTATTTTAGACCTTAGCCAAAAATCTTTACCCCTATACCCCTAAACTGTACTTCTAAAATTAGGTCACGGCTCTAAAATAGATGACCGCAGCTGAACCAAAATAACTTCAATTGGCGTAAACATCTGAAAGGGTACAAATTTTTCAATGTTGATGCCAGAAGAAAAAGTTGCTGTAAACAGAATATCCAATTCTGAAGGAGAATGAAAAAAATATCCTATTTTAATGCCCGTTTACATAGGCGATTTTTGTCGCGGCAACTCGATGCAATTTTTGTCGTGCTAAGCTTGCAACTTCGAATTCGCACGTGTAAACCAGGTGCGATTTTCAGTGCGATTTGTCGCCGCGATATCTCAAAGGTTTCGAACATGTTTGAAACTTGTTGCAACTTTAGCGCGACAAAAATTGCATCGAGTTGCCGCGACAAAAATCGCCTGTGTAAACGGGCCTTTAGACCACCATGATCAAGATCTTTTCTCTTTTCAGACCAAAACAGCTTAAAAACCATACCCTTTGGGGCTGCAAATAACTATTAATATAGCCTATTTAAAGGAGTACCCCCGGAAGTATTAGTGACATTTGGCCATCAATATCCTTGATTCTTATGGCAAACCTATTGATTTGCTATTGAAATAGCAAGCAGAAATTAGATTTTGATTATAATGAATTGCACCTTGCAGAAAGGCGACACCACTTTAAAATCTCTTCAATCATTAGAAGAAAAAAACTGAATCAATTTGAAATATTTTAACACCACTCGCGGCCGCCCTTTTAATAAATCCTTTAATGTAATATGAAAGACGCATCTGAACTTTCTTGGCCTACAAATAAAAAACAGACAAACAAACAAGCAAACAGGAAGCATCAAACAAAACGTATACGTAAAAATCCACAACAATTACACGCACCGTCATTTATTCTTTTCCTTGAATTGAGATCATTTGATTTTTCAAATTTTATATAAATGCTAGCTGTAAATTTAGTTTATGTTGTCTGTCAAAGGGATTTTAGCGTTATATTCTTAATTTTCGGGTGATATCATAGTTTCTTATATTCATTTGGGGTATATATCTACTTGCATCTAATGATGCACCAATTCATATTTACTTGGAACAGTTCCTCTTAAATTTGCGTTAATTGTCTCGCGTTTTATACACAAGCCTCTGGCCCGGATGTGGAGGGCAACCTCTTCAATTCCCTGGTCTTGACCTGAATAGATTGATTGAGAAATATATTGATTGACTGATTACTCAAAAGGTCCCTCGATGCCGTGTGGATTCTGTGTTGGGAGAACAGTACCCTGGATGTCCTCACCGAGGATGAGGACGACAATGGAACATTGTGGGCGATAAACGACGCTAGTAAGGTGACTGTCCACAAATCAATTAAGGCGCAAATAATTGACAGTTACCCAAGGCCCGTACATGGCTTCTTTGTGGAGGAGAATTGCGAGTTGACAGACCAGGAAACCAAGTATGGCTACGTCACTCATATTATGGAACCTGGCCTTCATGAGGTGGACCTGGCAACTAAGCAGTACTCGAAGTTTTTCAATCTCAGTGATTACCAGTGCCATGGGACATTTGACTTGGCTTTGTCCCAGCTTTGGAGATATGCGTTCGTCCAATGCTACACCAACGAAGAACGAGATACAAAAGCGCAAATAGTGATGGATTTAGAAAAAAGGCAAATGGTATCGGTGGATTCAACGCATTTTGGATCACCATTCACGTCCCCTGACGGCCGTTTTATCATCACATTGAACTATTACGCTATTTTAACCCGGTACATCGATCCAGCAGGCCAGATTTACTTGTTCCAAGATATCGAGTCTAACCTGTTACTCAGCGATCTTGCTTTCTACCCACGTGACGTAGGCTATGACGTATACGTGACGTCAAAGGACCAATCGGCCATAATAGTGCTGCACGTTGATCAAAGAGGAATACATATCGTCAAGTTTATATCCACAGTTGGTAAGCCCTCGTCAGTGAGGGACTGGGTCCACACTCAGCGACCTATCGTGACTGGCTGCAGGTCTAACGCTCGTTACCTAGCAACGCCAGCAACACGCGAGGACGCAGTTGTTATTATAGATGGAGGGAGGCAGAACATGCGAGGAATGGTGCAAGGAATTAAGGGGGCTCGCACAATTGCGTGGGTCGGCGGAAGTCAATAGAATTAAATCGCATTTCATAAACCAGTTACGGAAAGCAAAACACTATGTTCTTGACGCAAGACAAATTAGCAAAAGGAGAGCATTAAGTCTTCAGAAACTAACGCATTGTAGAAATGAATATTGCGGCTATTCAAATGATCTTTTATAATATCGTTTTAACGTAAACAATAACTATTGCCGTAATTGTAAGGTAGAGTGATTTCATGTTTTTGTCTCCTATCGAAAAAGCCAAAGTCAGTATGCGTGAATTCAATGAGTTTGATTTGCAGTGCAATCTTAATCCAACGAAAACATTGAGAAGTGTCGCATTGTCTTACAACGCCATGATAAGAAACAAAGAAACGTAGATATTATGCAGCAAGTGTGAACTGTTAATTCAAAAGAGCTAGTTCAGCTCAAAGCATGGAACCGAAATAGTGAGT
>CM042746.1:34182030-34197030 GCA_022496165.2 Catalaphyllia jardinei | reverse complement strand
GGATGGTACTTTGGATGAATAAGAAATAATCAGTAAAGACCGAAGCGACTTACCGTCAGACAAGATTGCATCCGCTGCAAAAAAAATAATGACAAAACTTCGTTATGTGCTTCAACTTTCAAATGTTTTTGTTCGTTATTGCCATTAGCAATGTCTCCTCAAACTGAGGTGAGCGGCGCCGTGCCCTCGTGCTAAGTGTGCTCGTCACTGGATCGAACGATCCGGGTTCGAGCCCTGGCAGGGGACATTGTGGCGTGTTCTTAGGCAAGACACTTTTTACCGTCTCGCAGTGCCTTATCTCCACCCAAGTATATAAATGGCGGTACCGGCAAACTTAATGCTGGGGGTAACCCTACCATGGATAGCATCCCATCCAGGGGGGAGTATAAATACTCCTAGTCGCTTCATGCTACTGAAACCGGGATAAGGTCTGGCTTGATGAGCCACCTGGCCCGTAACCAAAATTTACCCTCACCCTCTTCAAACTGAAGGCAATGATGATCTAAATTGTCAATAATCCCCTTGTTGTTACTATACCTCTGTCTTCTTCGCTGAATGGTTTTGCGGCTGTATTCATTACAAGAACAGCGAACACGACCATGGAGAAACACACCGTTCTGGAAACCATAGTGAAATTTACCAGCTTGTCCTTATAAAACAAGATAATAAGATTTTTTCAGATTAGTATTCAAGGCGTATAGAAATATTCTGCTCAGTTCAGTTCAAGTTCCAATTAAATTCTATATCTCTTTCAGCCAGTTTTTAATAATTCTGACCCTGGGAGGCACCCACGAGGCTACCTTTTATCAAACAAGCGTTTTTTTAGTCTTCTTGTCAACTTTTGTCAACCTATCCCGAGCGCGTGAATATATCATTTTTGAATGTACCCGGCTGTTCTACAAATTCGTTCTTAACCAGAAATATCATGTCAAGTGCTTGGCGGGAGACGATAAGCCTACCAGTAGTTTTATCCTATTTCCTTTGTTAAACACGAGATGTCTGCATGAAGACCAGGAGCCGAGGACTGGGAACAGATTCCATGGAAACAACAACTGTCTGATTGATGAATCTCACCCGTCTTCCATTGATAAAAAATAAATCATAGGAACTAGTTATAGCTAAATAGGCAATGGAACTGCAACGAAAATGTTCGAAAAAATAGCCTAGGTTAAAATAAAGATTCCCATTCAAAACTTAAAAAAGGCTGTCGTTACTTTCTTCTAACACCTTACACTTTGCTAGACCACACGCGGTCTCGTTTATATACATGATTTGCATAATTCATGACTTTCCTTCCTCGCATATTTAACGGAAATTTTAATGTTACTTGCTTTGTTATTCTTTGCGAGAAAGAGTTCTGTACTACATGAGAAGAGTTTTAGACTAACTTTCTGTAACTTATAAAATAGTTTACAGATTGCATGGAGTGATGGTTGATGAGGCCGAAGGCAACTGAAGAGAAAAGTAAATACTGTTCACGTTTTGATAATCAAGGTAGGAGATTTTTCTTCGTTATTCTCGCAGTGTTTCCTAAAATAAGAAGTACACAAAACAGTTGTAGTGTAAATCTACTCGTGTTCTATCACGAATGCCGTTCTCTGATTGGCTACGCTACCGACTATCTATTCTGTTGAAGGTAATGAGAGTGGGGTAGCACTGTGCGCCTGTTTACAAAATGACGTTCGTTTCTTTGCTTTCTCGAAGTGTCTTTTAAGAGGATATAGATAAAGTTTAAAACCACCAGTAGATTTACACTGAAACAATTAGATTATTCGCTCTTGATTTCTATAAGTGATAGCTGACTTGTGCTCAGCGCCCTCGTCAACTATCACTTGACAGCAACCTCAAGCTCATAGTCTAATTGTTAAATAGAAGCACTCATAAATGTCTGAAAGCTTTGGAATCACTCTCGTCGGACTCGTGTTCGCGGCAATTCCAATTCTCCCCAAACTTGGATTTTCATCATTCGGCGAAAACATAGAAAATGCTCTCTGACTACAACTGGCTTACAATGGGAATCTTGACGAGTTCCTTCTTCCGATCAGTTGTATGCCGGCTTCAGAGTTATCACTGACATGACATCATCCACCCCAGTTCGGGCAGCGCAGCAATGTCAGTGATTGTCGTGACAATAGGGAGCTTGAGCACGCGCGTTTTTAAGACGCAAGCGGCAACCGGAAGTGATCTATTTTCACTTTTAACTTGCCCTCACACGACCACATTCATATTGCTAAGTATCTTTCCTCCATTAAAGATAAGTAGTATAAAAATCTGAGAGACAAGACGGTCCTAGCACGCGAAAGGTTCTCTTCCGGTTGCCGTCCGCGTCTCAAAAATGCGTGATTAAGGTGATTCCTCAGAAATAAATTTTTTTTTCTAAACTTTCTCTGAATGTTCCCTACAAAGCACTGTTTCGAAAAATAAAATAAAAAGGATAGTCACCATTCTCGCAAAAGAGATATGATGGGCCAATCTTGCCCCATTTATGCCTGCACTCGTGCTAATCTCGCGCGTTATTCATTGGTCCACATTACATTTTGCAATAGCTGAAAGTACAGTTAATCAAAGTAATACTCGGAAGAAAACTTAACAGGAAGAAAGTATAGAACATATGGAACAATATCATATAAAATTTGTGAAAAAAATCGCACCATTTAAAACGAGGTGGACGAAATGCGTTTGTCGAGTCCATGTTTTCGTGGTCATAATTTACATCCTAGAGTAACAGTTTTGTGCATACTTTCAGCTATATCTTTTTTCCTTCCGATAAATTATTTTTACATTTTTTTTTACATTAAGGAGGAAAACATGGGCACTATTATTATGCAATAAAAATATAGGTCACCATGCCCATTTAAGAGAACACGAGCTTTTATTTCGACGTCAAGCCTTTGCTTGTGGGAAATTTCTTATGTTTTGCACGTGGACGCGCTAATGACGCAAAAATCGTGCACAGCAGGGATGCGCAACGCAATACTGAGGAATCACCTAGGTGATTCCCGAGTAAAAGAACCCGCCGTAGATTTCCGATGAAACTTGGTATGGTGTCATTACAGTACAAGGAGATCTTAAAAACGTAATAAAAAGATGGGGTCACCGTGCTTGTTTTCATGCCACGATGTTGACAAATATGGTTATTTAGGCGACGTTTAGTTATCTCAGTGCGCAACAAATAAGCTCGATTATTTTTCAATGCGGCCTGTTATATCACACAGAGTTCGACTTTCTTTGATTGCTTATTCATCTATGTCCCAGAAACAATGGCTTCAAATACCCTGCATTATTAATTGATATTTTATCCTTTAAAGGAAACATAATATGGACTTGCTCTATTGGGCCCGTTATGTCTCTGCCTGTAGCATTTATTTCATTTGGCAAAAAAGTAACCATAGAATTCTACCAATTTTTTTTCAGTTATTGCGGATATTGTTCTCATTGAATTTATAAAACAAAAAGTGGGGGTCACCGTGCTCGTTTAAGAGAATAGGAGCTTTTATCTTGCTATCGAGCTTAGTTTGAGGGAAATCTCTTATGTTTTGTGAGGAAGGTGCCTACTTTTGTTAGTGCCGGCGCACACGTTCTGCGCATTAGGCAAGCCATGGTTTAAGCGCGCGCGCGCTGGAGTCGACTTTGACGCAATCAACTACGCCACCAAGTGCACGACTGAAATAAAGCAAAATTTGCCTACTGTGACCAAATCAATTTTAATGAACCTGTACTTAAAACAGTGACACCAGAATAGCAACATATCGTTACCCAATTAATGTTAACTGCTTCCAGCTGAAAACTTAGCTGTTATATGTCGAAATTTACACTGAAATCCAAATGTAAACATGCACCTGCAGATGGCATAATGCGCGCGCAAAAACGCAAATGTCTTACTTACTAGGGAGGTGACAGGAAAAAATGAAACGGGCACCGTAAAAGTTTTCAAAAACGATGAATAACTTTAAAAAACGCGTGGTTACCCTACATTTTATGTTGCGAAATGGAAGTGGCAAGCCTATTCAACATGCCATTAGTTTCTGGTTGGGAGCAAAAGGTATTTCGACTGTATTTTAGCTAAACCAGAGGAAGGCTGTCAGAGACGCTAAAAGCGCTTTTGCAACGATTTTGTTATTAAAAACGTACCAAAAACGATTTTAATGTTCCATTATTTGCCATGTAGTTTAAAGATCTTTTAAAATGTGTTTGCCTTTCTGTATGTAAGAGGTAATGATGCTGCTGTCAGCATTTTTGTTGAAATTCAAGGCTAATTATCTCGAAAAAATGCGCGGCTACCCCAATTTTTCTTTGTGGATTCCAATATCCCTTGCAAAGAACCACTTTTTCCGCGTGATCCTAATCTGGCGCAAAAACCTTTGTATTTTGTAGGCACCTTCCTTAAGGACGTTCGCGCGAAAATTTTCCAGTCGATAGAAATTATTTAAATTTTTTCTGCTGGCAAATAGTGAGTTACTTGTGCCAGAAATGCAAAGGGGTTTTTCTTGATTTTTCACTACATGAGAGAGCTGGAAGAGAGCCGCGAAGCGGCGAGACCGAAAAACCTCTGGTTACCTTGGACTTGAATCTCACTTTCAGGCAGACGCCAGCTGTCAAACGCGTCAATTTGATAATTCAAAAAGCGACCAATGGGAGCTTAGCAATCACGTGCTTATCAGCCGCTAATGTTTCCACTCGGGTGGTGAAGAGTGGTATTTTTTGACCTACTTGGCCGGGGTCAATGTGCGTGTTTGCGAGAATGTTTTCATCCGCAACGATCGCGAAGGTTCTGCTGTTAAACATATTACGAAGCAAGTATCTCCACTTTTCATTGTGTAAGAAGGCCTCGAGACTTCCGAATAGAAAGCCATAAGCTTCTTTGAGCAGATGGTGCTCGTCGACGTCTTCGTTAAAATGAAAATGAAATGGTTTTGCAGTTCGCGAATATGAGAGTCAACCACCAGAAACTTCAAAGTACACAACCAATATGACATAGTGAGGGTATGAATAGCCTGTCAGGCTCAGGTATTTGCCGACATCAGTGACCAGCCGAATTATAATCAATTGACTTCCTATGTCCGGTTGGCAGAATGGCGAACACATCTTTGCGATTTATGACTGCGAGCAAGGCTTTGATATTCGTTGACACTTTCAGTCTCTGGAAAACGCTCCTCGAGTACAGAGTGAAATTCCTTCAAAGGCACTGTCGGAAACAAAATCAATGTAGGACATAGACGAATCTTGAAGTTTTAAAGAAACTGAGAACTGCAGTACTTTGCAAACAAATTATTTCCCTGGTAGAGATCGATATAGGTAAAAGTTTACACACAAGAAGTGCAGTAACAAATATCCCCACCGTCCCCTCGCTATTGCCAATCAAACAGACCAATCGTATTTATTTGCGTGTTTTGTAAAAATATCAACCAATCCGAGCTCGAGGGTCACATCCTGACCCTGGCGTCTGCATGAAAGTGAGATTCAAGTCCAAGGTAACCAGAGGTTTTTCGATTTCGCCGCTTCGCGACTCGTGTTCACCGCTTCGCGGCTCTCGCGCAGCTCACTCATGCGGTGAAAAATCAAGAAAAACCTCTGGGACCAGGGTAGGGGATAGCACCGTCTTCGTTTCAGAGCTAAAGCGTGTGGTAAACTGTACTGATTTCGAAAAATTGTCCCATATAATTGAGCGCGGTCAACAGGGGTTTATAGTTTAAAATATCGAGGGTGAGTCAACGGAGGCAAACGATCTTAGTCATATTTTGTAGAAGTGGGCCTGTTGCGTAAATAATTCCAAATGTTACTAACGTTTTCATATAATTTAACCCTTTAAGAGGCATTTGAAACCGCCGCACAGATGCACAAAGAGCCAATAAAACGGAATTGGATGTGGCATTTTGCCAAAAATTCAAACTTCTAGTCGATAGATTTTCTTCATTTATTCCCTAAACGTAAAAAATCAGTAGAGAAAATGATTCATCGAAAGAAAACTTGGAGTCACCGAACGTCCAAGATCGTTAAATCCAGGCAAAGCTCTAGCAATGGCCATCTGCCCTATCGTTTGCTTATTTTATGACTTAGCGCGCGCGCTCATGCATGACGTGGCATGTGAATTTGCGTGCGCAGTAAGGATGGGCAGAAACAATTAGCGCGAGCGTCCTTAAGGCCCGTTTACACATGCGATTTTTGTCGCGGCAACTCGATGCAATTTTTGTCGCACTAAGGTTGCAACTTCAAAATCACACGTGTAAACCAGGTGCGACTTTCAGTGCGATTTATCGCGGCGATATCGCATGGGTTTCGAACATGTTCGAAACTTGATGCAATTCTGCTGCGACAAAAATTGCATCGAGTTGCCGCGACAAAAATCGCCTGTGTAAACGGGCCTTTAAGTTCCCTAATAGTAAATTAAAACGGCTTTTTGATCACTAGTCACAAATTGCGACAGAAGTGTACCATTTGCATTGTCAATTTAAAATAGGAAGCAAGCGAGCCTTTGAGCAATATCAAAGAACAAACAATGGAAAAGGTAGACTGAAAGCATGCTTTACAAATCAGTCATTGTTGGGTCCAACTAAAATGTAGTCAAAAAAGTAGTGTAGCAGAAAGACCAGCATGCCTGTTTTGGGTACTAAAAAGCAACAAGATCTAAAAATACTGATGGAGCAAAAAGGGCCAAAATTAATAAGTAAAACACGTGGAGATTCAGTTATACGCTGGGATGGCAAGTAAATAAAAAACAGGTTTCTGAGATTTTTTCAAGATCTTCTATAACAGCAGTAGTTCTTTTAAATTTATAACGCCTGGATTAAAGTTAAAGCTATTTTATGTTTCTTTGAAGTTTGGTCTGGCACGTGCTCAATAGTAGTCCTTGACAGTATAAACAAGATAAAGTCTGTGCTGGATTTTCCATCGCCTCCCCAATTTTCACTGAATGGTATACATTAGAAAGTCGTAGGCTGTAACTAACATCATGAATATACTGCACTTCAATTGCTGTGCATTATAAAAAGAGACCTGTTTATCTAGCAAGCGTTAAATGGCAAAACATATTTGAAATGACTGAATTCGAGCCTCGGATGGTTTTTTATTGCATTGAACTTTGCAACAAAATTTCGAGAAACCTTCATAAACACTGCTGTCATGTTTCAACGCATATCAGGATATGTGACGTTTCCTGGCTGTTTGATTGTCGCGGACCTAGGAAACTTTAAAATCGATCAGAGCTGTCGATCGTGAAAGTAACACTGCAATTTTATCACCCTGACAAAAGGCCGGCATTGACAGCACAGGGCCGTAGCCAGAAAAGAGTGACGACTGAGGCAATGTCCATGAAAGAATTTTGACTGAAGCAATGTCCGTGGTTAAATTCGCTCTTCCTAGGTATTTAGGGTGTTTATGACGACTATAAACGATAAAAACGAAAAACAAATTACCGAGGCAAGTGCCTCGGTTTGCCTGTTACTAGCTACGGCGCTGCAGTGTTAACGATGTTTCCCCATTGTGAAGGCGATTAAACACACAAAAGACTTATCATCCTCTTATTCTGATCCAAAGCTCGGCTGTTTTGAATTGTCTTAGAGATGAAATTATACCGAGCGTCAAATCTCCGGCGTGAGCTGGCTATTTAATTAGAATGAGGAAACACTCTTACTTAGTTTGAGTGTCTGAATAATCATCAGTGACAAGACAAGTTTAAGAGAAGACATCTTTTGTGGAAAATGTAATCAAATATGTATAGATTTGATATAAGTTTTACTTACATGGAATAAAGGTATATCATGTATTGTAAGGAAAAAAACAAAACCATATAAAACAATCCTTAATCGTGCTTTGTTCTCTTATAACATGCTTTGTCCAGTTTGAAAGTGTTCAGGAAGTAACCAGAGATCCGTGAAAAAGTATAAATTTGAACACTCTCTCTGCTATGGCTCGTGTCTTAATAATTTTTTTCAAACAAAAAATGTTTTATATTATAGTAGCACTTAATTTTAAGATAAATTTATTTTTTCAGATAAGAAAACGAACTATTTTGAAAACTTTCTACGTTCATGAAATGACATCATTTCTATTTGATGTGTCAACTCACGAGTTCAAATTCAAGGCGACTATTTCACGTCCCAAAAATGTTTTTGACCATTCGTAGAATTTTCATAAGGCTGAACAACAATTATCTAGAAAATCTAAATAGACGTCTAATCTTTGTTTCTTACCTCGTTTTACGAAACACTCACTCTTTGATTTTCTTGTCAAAAAAAGCAAAATAGGAACTGTTTCCTGATCTTTTATACGAGTTAACGCTGGTGTTTTAACCACGTGAATTGGGTCATAGCTCGTGACGGTCTCATCGAGCCTGGCCGGCAATATCCGCTTTCACTTGAGAATAGCAAAGGTGGAGATAACTTAATGGACATTTATCAAACAGGAATAACTGCTACTTCCTTTACCAGATGTATTTGGAATTAATCTGGTCTCGACTTTCGTTGTCGTAGTGCTGTTCAGCTAATTTCCTCAATTAAATTTAATTACCTCATCATATCCTTGGTGATTGCAAAGTAGTTAGATGATTGTTGCAGAGTTGGGCTTTAATATTTCCTGTAACTTGCTTGAAATAACGCGAATGTCATGAGAAATTCTATGCGGGATTTTTGCTGTCAGTTAATTCGAAAACTGTCTCATCGGAAAAATAATTTAATCGATATAAAGCGTACTTGAAAGACTACAGGAAGAGAGTAGTGTTAGGACTTTTAGTTTTGTAATGCTAAGGGATTTTACAAACTTTATAAAAACTTTGCTTGGACAGTAAGTGCTTCTGGTTAATTCTCTGGAGTGGAAAGGGAAAAATTTAGTTATTAATTAAGTTAATATAAATTTTAACGTGCCAACGAGATTATGCTAATTTATGACTCGATAATAATTGTCGGAAAAGTTCTAATTATCCACAATTATCACGGCATAAAACATCAAAGATAATAAATACTCAATTGCCAGAGAACCTAATTGTAAAAAAACATCTGTTTCAGTTAATAAGCCTTGTAAATGAGTTCACTGGAAGGAAATAGGCATTATTTGAGATAGGATTTTGCTCGGTAAAGCGGGCTGACATGGAGATTTTCATGACAGGATCATATCGAAATGAAGTGAAGAGAATGAATTTTAATTTCAAGCGACTGAGCCACCGATACGATTCTTGTTGTTCCACAAGAAAACATATAAACCATTTTCAAAATACTTTCTGTTTCACATTTAAGAAATATTATTAAGACTTAAAGTCTGTAAAGACTTGATTCAGTTTATTAGTTGTGAGTCTTAATGCGTTGAAAGCTGTATCGTTATAACGAGCGGGTACATAGGCAAATTTTATATAGAAAAAGTTTGAAAATTAATGCACGTTTGATTTACGATTTTTGTGATAGATTGACAGTTTCTTTTCTTGGTAAATTCAAATATCAGAGTGTAAATATAAATCTTATGAATAAGAAAAGCACCTTTCCTTTTGTACACGAACTTTGGAATTGATAATTCGTGCAAATTACGAACTACAACGCAACCGTTGAACCACAACGCCAAACAATGTAGATAAGGAAGGGGTTTTAAAGTTTTTGAAGTTTTTAAGAGAACATTTGAAGTTTTTGAAGTTTTTAAAAGAATAACAGTTATTTTTATCCTTTGAACTCGGGTTTTTTAACTATTAAAAGTTTACGTCTTCTCAAATGATTGTTTATCGACAGTTACAATTTTTTTCCGTAGTGATACTTAATAAAAAGCTTAAATTTGGAATATATTTGTAACTTTGGCTGAAATTGTTCGTTGATGTCGATTTCAATTTTCCTGCAGTCAGATTTCTGGTGAATCATGTTTGTTTCGCATCTGTGTGATTGTATCCACGGCAACATTGGGTAAATTAGCATTTTGTTTGTACAATTTTAGGTAAATAACACTCGTATCCTACAACAGCCAATTAAGTCGATAAGTCATTCACAAAAATGGAACAAATTTAGATTACAAATCGACAATTACTGCAGTAAATATATAGCTCTTCTGTCATTGACATAAATTGGATTACGTTTCGGAGATAAAGAATTTTCCTTTATCGACGTTTCCTGAACGATTTATCTATCCAGCACACAATATTCCCTTTCGCAGTAGATCTTTGCCATGAATGTAAAATTCACAAGAAAGAGTTCTGTACTACATGTGAAGTTTTTAGACTAACTTTCAGTAACTTATAAAATAGTTTGCAAATTTGGTTTTGTTGTTGAAGTTCTTTCTACGCGCTTAAAATAAGCGTGTGCAAAACATCCTGTAAAACATTTGTAAGAATATCAGTTAAAGCTGGTGTTTTAATCACGTGAATTGGGTCATAGCTCGTGACTGGCCAACAATATCCGCTTTCACTGGAGAACAGCAAAGACAGACATACTGTTAAGATAGAGGTCAATCGCGTTTGTTCGCTTCTGTTTGATTATATCTATGGCAACTCTGAGTAAATTAGCACTTTTTTGCACAATCATTAGGTAATTAACACTCGTATCCTAGAACCGCCAATTAAGTCAATAAGTCGTTCACAAAAATTGAACAAATTTAGATTACAAATCGACAATTACTGCAGTAAATAGCTCTTCTGCCGTTGATATAAATTGGATCGCGTTTCGGAGATGAAGAAATTTCCTTTATCGGCGTTTCCTGAGCGATTTATCTATCAAGCACGTAATATTCCCTTTCGCAGTAGATCTTTGCCATGAATGTAAATTTAAATTCATTTCGGCTGCGGACCGTCGTCTCTCGTTATCGTTGTCGTCGAAATTTCGTTACTCCATGATCATGATTAAACCAATTTTCTTTTCTTTCAATGCTGCATTTCGCATGGCAGAATGAGTCTGACGATAAACTTTTGAGACTACGCTTTGTAGTAAATTATAAATTGTTGAATTATAAATAAATTGTAAATTATAAATTGTTAAATTATAAATTGTTGTAAATTATAATTGTACAAAAGTGTAATTTCCCTTTCCCTCTAAACGTCGAGTCACGCGACGATCCGATTGACAAACCAAAATGCCTCCTGATAAATTTTTTTTCAAGTGAGAAGTTACTTTCGGTAGCATCTAAAAGAGTTCAACTCTCGAGGGATTTCTTACGGACATCAACATGGTCGCCGTTTCATTGTTTTGGAACACCAATGTACACCTTATTCCAAAATGGCCGCCATTTTAGTGTTCATTTGTTTACTTGCAAATTAGCCCTTGTTGCCTCGTTTAAAGGAAATTTTCTTTTAAACTTCGAGTTTAAAAACGAGGCAACAAGGGCTAATTTGCAAGTAAACAAGAAAACACTCAAATGGCGGCCATTTTGGAATAAGGTGTATGGCTGCCACGATGTCACGTGAAAAAAACGCTCTATGGAGCTTATGCAAAACAATGAAACAGCGGCCACGTTGGTGTTCCAAAACAATGAAATGGCGGCCATGTTGCTGAACCAAACCAAACCTGTGGGAGTTCAACTCTTTTCTTATGTAATCACTTTCTTTTGTTTGAATAAATTGGCATGGCTTCTGGACACGTGAGTGAATACGCTCTACTGGAAGATTTGAAATCCTGCAGGCACGCACGAACAAATTACCCCCACCCTCAGGCTCTCAGTTTCATGCCAACTAGGATGATAAAACTGTTATGGAAGATCTTGAGAGGAATGTTGTAATCTTTACTGTATAACAGTACTCTTAGCTCAATTCTGGTGATCAGTTACCTGTAGATGTTGCAGATCTTGGATTGCAGCTATGAGTTAAAGTAACCCTCCGGACTCTCTTACTGAACAGCCAAAATGAACGATCGAGCATTCAAGGGAATACTGAACACCAACCTCGTTTCCAGGGTCTCTCTCTCCCCGCCCCAAGAGAGACCCTGGGAACGATTATTAGTTCAAGTGACGTTATTCTCGAAATCTATCTAACGATCTTACCTCAAAATTTCAGGAATATAAGTTGTCTCTGATTGAACTTTTAAGTGAAAATCTGCAAGCTAGAATTTGATATATTTTTGAGGAAGTCAAGATTTTCTACCAAGTGCTCTGACAGAAAAATGAACACAACTCAGAACACAACGGGAGAAGCTCAAAGTTACTTTTATTTACACACGTCATAAAGATAGTTTACAGCCGTCGGCAAATGTCGAGCTTATGTCAGTTCCGTTTCACAAGTTTCTGCCATTCTTTGTAAATTTCCAATCTTCACTGGTGTGGTATTTTAGCACAATTTATTTCATTTATAGCTTCTTCCTCCTCAGTGGGCCTTGATTAAAAGAAAAAAATGAAAAAGATATCAGAATAGAACTAAACGTCACTTCACCAACATGTGCAGACTCGGCAAAATATGTGAATTGCGATACCCCAAATTGATCACCATTTTGAAGTTCTACAATTAGGTTCACCTCACTAATACATGAATTCAGCTAACCAAAGATGACTTTTATTTGCGTAAACGTTTGAGAAGAGGCTTGGAATTCTCCGATTTCAATGAGGAAAAAGAAGCTTCAACTAACATTATAGTATAAATCTACTAGCGGTCGACCGCTAATAGATTTATACTATAATGTTTAGCTGAAACTATTGTTTTTTTATCGCGAACGCCGTTTTCTGACTGACTTGTCTTCTTACTATATGTCTATTTTGTTGCAGATAGTGAAAAGTCTAGCATTGTACCGTTGTAGCCGCTTTTTGCGTTCTTGATTTCTTATGTGTAGAGGATTTAGATAATTTGCTTGAAGGAACAGTAGATTATTTGCCACTGATTTCTAATTTCTATGCGTGATGCGTTTCATTCGTCAACTATCATAATCTCATAATCTGTTTGTTCGATTCACCCGAAACCAGACCAGGGTACAAAATATTCCCCATGTCCGGTCAAAATTCGAGGCTCTAGAACCATACCCTGTTGTACCGCTCATACCTATACCCTGCGAATCAACCCTTCTCCGTATCTTTCTTTTTTCAGAAACAGCTTTTGTGAGGTTTTCACACGACCCCTTTAAAATACCCAATGAAACCCGAGCTAAGACCATTCGTTGTTACAATAAAAACTGAGATCCTACTTTTTCCCTCTATTTTGCATTTTCTATCTGCAGAAACAAGATATTTCGCGAAAAACTTACAGACCCTTGTGCTAATCACAGTTATAATTCGGAGTCAATTCTGGGGAAGGGTTGACTCTCCGCTGTAGCTCCTGACTCCGCCCCCTTCTCCCTAGGAATAACCTCAAAGCAGCCGGGCAGTAAACAACAAGCCGAATTCTTGAAAAATTGGGAGGACCAAATTCTACACTATAAAACAGAAGGCACACCGTCCGAAGTCATTTTTCGAACAACTGGCACTAGGATATAGAGTAATCCAGCTTTAGGGGCCGATTCGGGTCCCCGATTAGGTTCCAGTTGGTCACAGATTGGTGTTCGATTGGTGTCCGATTGGTATCCGATTGGTCTCCCATTGGTGTCCGAGTGGTGCCCGCGATTGAGGCCCAATTGGTCTCCGATTGATCTCCGGCTGATTCACTGAATTGTATTCCTTCTACCCTTGACTGCTGTAATACTGTTACATAAAATAGCGCTCTATTATAAATGCTGGCCCGGGTTGTTAAAGGATGGATAACGCTATCCACCGGATAAGTCACTATCCAGCGGATAGCGTGGTTTGTTTTGTTAACACTTATCCATTGCATAGCGATTTATCCGCTGGATAGCGTCATCCAGCCTTCGAACAACTGGGGCCTGGTCTCTGATTGGTGACGCTACTCCAGTAGTTTGCGCCGGGGCGACGTTTCTTTGCGTTTTCAAATTGTCTTTGAAGAAGATTTAGATAAAAGTTTTGAACGACTACTAGATTTATACTAAAAAAAATTAGATTATAAGCTCGGGATTTCTATGTGTGATAGTTTACCCTCCGGCTGCGGCCTTGTCAACTTTCACGCGATAACAATCTTGAGCTCGTAATCTAGTTGTTAAGTAGAAAACACCCAACTGTCTTCAGCTCAGCGCATTAAACTTGTTAAACTCACCTAGAATTTTTAAATTCACCTCATCTTAGGCCACCAGAGACCTCCTAAAACCAGAAAAGAGAACGTTTAGATATTCTTGCATGACACTTAATGTGTTCTTGGAGGTATGCCATTATCGTCTATACAGATCTTGTGAGGTCTTCGTTTACATATTTCAGTGGGTAATACCAGTACCTTGGAACCTGTATCAAAGAAACCCTAGGGACACTCTCTATTATCCGCTCAATACAGGGTGTCTGTTCTAGACAAGCTCTAACATATTGTGCAATGATGGTAAATAATTAACCCTTTAGTACACAGTGCAACATAGTGTAAGATCCAAGACTTCTCATGGCACAATATCCAGTCAGTCAATGCATCAATCTGAAATAATCTACTTAGGTTAAAACGACATCGCTGAACAATGTTAAAGGAGTCTTAGCTGAACTTTCAGAAGTAAAATGCCCTTGAAGTGGCCGATTATTGCAGATTTTGTGTCACAAAATGGCTTAATATTGGTGTCCGCGTTTGCTTAACAGAAGTGTCCGCTGAAAGGAATATGGGAAGACATTTTAGGGACTCAAGCTAGTGCCCACTTAATGGCCGGTGTACGCTTAATATGGGGTCCGCTTACATACACTACAATACAATACTTAATTTAGAAATGCCCCGTCTAAGAGCTTACAAACTCCTCCAAAATACGTACGTGTTTTCCTAAAATACAAAGGTTTACATGTACGTGATTTACAAGCTTATAAAATATCTGTCATCTGATACACACCAATTGACCAGTAGCTAAACGTCATCGCTACGAACTAAATATATATAGTGAAATTTTAAGTGCTATCAAAATAACGGTGGAATAAACTCTTGATCTTCGGCCATCGTACGCATGTGCTGCCTTTTCCAGTCTACCAGCCTATCCCAATGCGGGTACCAGGCCACCGAGCTCATGCTGAGATTGTTTACATAATACTGATGTCAGCGGTTTTCGTGCG
>CM042746.1:34149324-34169324 GCA_022496165.2 Catalaphyllia jardinei | reverse complement strand
ATATGATTTGGTCAGTTTAAGCATTGATGAAATCGTATCTAAAAAATTGATGATGGAATATTCATTTGTCCAAAAGCCACGACGTTTTAGCTTGGCCGTTTTATGAATCATGCTTGTCATATAAGATACCATAATTAAGAGGAACAGTCTACAAAATATATAGGAAATGATATTTACACATCCCACTGAGGTAATGGAAAGAAATTTTAGTCTCAACGCGTGTTATCATGTTATCAAGTTAGCTATCGATATTTGACCCCTCGTGCATATAACTGCTAGTCTTATTGACCCAAGCTTGATCATTGAGGATTTTCAGTCATTGAAGAATCATGAAGCTTAGTTCAGATGGAATGAAGAAATTGGTTTGAAAAATGGCTGCCTGAGCATCAGTTCATTTGCCAGATACAAATCTCAACAAAATGATACGATGTGAGTAATTTTCTTGTAACTTGAAAATTCTTGTCATAATTGATCTTCTCCCTTACACAGACAGTTGACATTTCCAAAGATGAATGCCAATAATAATTGCCAAAACTAGGAAACCCACTTGCAAGGATTAACGGATTACAAGGTTCTATAACTTTGATCGGTTTTTTCTCATTACTCTTTGATTTATTACTTCCTCTCCCAAATCAGTATTTAGTAATCTTTCAAGTGCTGCCTTTTCTTGCAGTGTAATTGAAAAGAAGGATGATTTGTGATTTCTCAAACTGTCAAACACTTTTAAAAATGAAATAAAATGGAAACATTTCTTAAGAAATCGTTCCTGACGTTTTTTTTTAGGAGACGAATCTTTAAAAACTACGAGGCCAGCAACTTCACAACAAACGTACTTTTATTCTTTTCGTTTTTCAATTACTATAAAGTTTGAAAAGCGTTTTTTGAGAGAATGATGTTTCACAAAAAAAAACACGCCATAGTTATAAGGTGCTCTTTCTTCAATCCGACTGACATCACTTAAAGTGTCATTTTGAAAGTGTTTCACATCCAAAAACAATTCTTTTTACAAGAAGGTCAAGTGAAAAAATGTCAACTGGTTGGCCAGGACAGAAATTAATGTAACTTTTTACATGAGCGTCAAATACGGTTTATGTTCACGGCGTTGTAGGCGAGATTGTGCCAAAGATATTGCTGTGACCCTTTCTTGTTTGATTGGTATAAATTTCTCACGTACCCAGAGTGTTTTACTCACCTTCTGTCGAAGTCGGTTTACCCTTCTGACTCTCCAATCCACAGTACCAGTAAACTGCTGCTCAGTCTCTTAAATAACCCCACAGATGGGAAATACGATAATTATAGCCTTTCAGCGGCATATCAGCATACACGGCTTGATTATTACTTCAAAGCCTCTCCAGAACGTTTTACTTTTCATGCAAATTAAGGGAGGTTCATGCCACGTCCGCCCCTGGCTTCCGTTGGACGACAATGTTGCCTTTGTTTGTGTCTTAAGGAAAGAAAAGTTATGAATGACAAAAGTCGTAAGTCGTAATTACACCAAGTGACAATCAACTTTTTCTCCGATGTGATAGCTGTGTTGATTATACCGCCGGTAATTAGGAGAGCTGCCTGCGAGGCAGACTAACGCCGGAACGAAGAGCAGTGATTTTAAATTTGAAAGGTTTTTTGTGACAGTTGTGGCGCCTGACTTAATCCCAATGTGCGTGAGTTTTCCTAAGAGTCGATGTTGTAATCTGTGGGGTGTCTTCCTACAAAATCTTATCTTCGTCAAGCTGATGAGAATTTATCTGTTATATTCTGAGTTAATTAATTTGTAAATAAACGTGAATTTATCGTGTGGTCGTTTCTTGTAGACCACGATCTTGGAGAGATCTAACTACTCGGTTCTTTTCACATTGTCGATTAACTTTGAAAAGTGGAAATCATAAAGCCTTAAACGGCAAAAATGTTTCCTAAAAATTACAGTATTATCAAAATGTGTAGCTCTCAAATTGAATACAACTTAAGTTTAATAATGTCGTAAACTTCCTTGTAAAAAAATTGAACTGCAATGCGTAATGTCACGTGAATTTCTTTTGTGGCATCTTTTCGCCTCACAGCAGGTAGCCTTCTTATTAATTTAGAAGTTAATTGATTGTGAAGATCAAGAAATTACCCAGTTTAGAAATTTATTCTCGAAGTAATTGCTCGTTCAGATCTGAAATGAGACACCGCTTCTTACAACGTAATTTCCTAAGAGACCGCTTTCTCAATCACAACTTGTCAACGATTATCGCTCTTGAGTAGAAACGTATTTGTTTCGAATTGGGCTCCTTACCAACAGTGTCAATATGTTCTCGCTGCACATTTCCGTGATTTAAAAATAAATCAGCTTACGATGAATTGAAGTATTTTTGAAATAAAAAACAATATTGCAACTACGTAGATAGCGACTTGAAATTAATCAGAAAGGGTCTTTCCTTAATTCATAATGGCATGCCAGCGGGGTACTGTAAATATATGGGAGATACTGACGTCGATGCTATCTACGATGAGCCTCGCGTGGTTATTGAAACGCTTGACAGCGTAAATAATAAAGTTTCAATTGACTTCCTCATCCAGTTGCGGATTCGTTTTTGAGATGTGGGTGGTGTTTTGACCATTTTTTAAGCATTAATAAGACATCTCTCTGTCCACTGAAATCGGAAATAATAGCCTCCGTCGACAATTGTAAACGTCCAAACATTATTTAAAATACTTTTATGAATCATAGACACGATTTTCATGACACGCACATGAAGATAAATAGATGAAGTACAGTAAACAAATTTTGTCAGAAAAGGTTTGTATCTATCAATCACCCAATATGATTTGTGACCACTTCATTTTAAAATCGTAGTTAGGTAAATATCACTTAAACTCTCCCGGCCACTGTTCATTGTTTTGTTTCAAAAGTGTTTGGGAGAATTTGTGGAACAAAGCAAAAACGTCCACTAGTTGATCATGCTTTGTACTTACTGTCGGAACTGTAAGTACAGTTAAAGCTGTTATTTTTATCCATCGATCACCCAAAATGATTTGATGGCACATCTGTGGAAAGGAGTAGATGGCTTGTCAACTCCATTCACAGATCAGTCAAAACGTTGAGTGTAATATCTAGAGATGCATTTGGAGATTAGAAAAAATAACCACGCGCTTGCCAGATCACAGACAAAAATCAAGTTAAGGGTGAAATAGTTGATCATCTATCTATTTAGTGCGCATGAACAAATGGAAATGAATAATAGAATTTCACTCCATGACACAAAAAGGGGAAGGAGAATATTTCAAAACTGATGGCGGTTAAGCCATAAGGCTTTAATTTAAGTGCTGAAGATTTATTTTCTCGCTCTTTCTTTGTTTTTCGCGTGAATTTCCTCAGCAAAAAGTTTGACACAAAGCCTTATTTGTATGATTAAAACAAAATAAACACTACGCTTCCAGGTAGTTCCGAGATACAAACAATACACAGTGACACAGAGAAATTCAAAGATATATAGCTTTTTGAACAAAATAAACAGGACCTTTTAAAAGATCTTTTTCAATCACCTATTTTCCATTATCGTCGCAGGATGTCCTTATATTGTATTTTGTAGCTCTTGCATGGGGGCAAATCGAAAACAACGTATAAGCGAAATGCATCGGGCCCAAAATATAAATTATATATCCTTATTGATTATATTTATTTGCTGTTATATCATGATAATATTCTATAGCTGATATTTGAGTTTTACATTTTACCCATCACTTCCATTGTCAGGTAAAAAAATATAGTTTTTGACTACACTTCGATACAAAGGGTGTGCCCTGTCTTGTTTGGAGTGAATTGAAAATATTGCATTTATGTCAAAGGGAAGAAATATTTACAGCCTAACAATATCGGGGCTGCGATCAACTGATAAAGCCAGCTTAAAAACACACATTATAAGCAAACCTTTATCATCTAAAAGTTTAAACAGCGATAAAAATCTGATGAATAATTCTGAATGCTTTGTTCTGTTAGTTCCTTCCGGGTTAAAGGTAACAGAGAACCAAAGTAGTTTGTTGCCTCCAGCGTATACAAGCTTTTGACAAGGCTAATATTTTCATTTTTGAGAAAAACTTCAGTCAAAACAAACTTTCGTCTCACTAATGTGTATGTTTTTATCAGTGACTTTTTACTGGTGATTCATGAGTCATTCTTCCTTTGAAGACTGGGGATTTTGTCAGTCGATCCGTTATTTCCTGGCACTCCAAAGAGAAAAACGAAAAATAATTGCATCATTAATATTTATTCCAACGTGCTAGAGACATCCATAGCTGCTGTAAACGGTTTCATCGTGTTAGGCCTCGTTTTTATGTCAATGTTGTAAGTTTGTCCATAGGAAGTTTGACGAAATTCGAGAATAAATTTGTCTTTAATTACCTTGCAATTTTCCCAAACTTAATAGCGCCTCAAGAAGAAAGCCTTCGTGTGGGAAATATAACTATGCTTTCGCTAAAATATTAAAAGCCAAAAACTGATATTTAGACCTGAAAAGACCTTTTCATTTTTGTGCTTATGTCTTCAGAACAATTCGTTTTCATATCAGTTTATTTATCAACATATAGATAAATTGCCGGAAAATGTGAACGCCGTGGTAAATATTTATTAACTCGAAAAATTTTAACCTCTTATCTAATACGCTTATGTTCTAGAAAATTTTCGTAATTCATATTTCACAAAAATTGTAAATCAACATCATTGTTCCAAGAACATAATTATTTTTCTCATTGTTATCCACCAAAAAACTAACAATGAAAAATATTTTGAATTGTCTTTCATAAAATCTGATGTCCCTTTCTTTTGTTGTGACGCCATTGTTTTGCCTTTTGCCACAATGACACAGGTCTTTGGGTGAAGAAGACATAGTGGAACAAAAAAATTGACTCCACTGATTAAAAGAACTTTTGAATCTGATCTTAGCAATTGGTGAAACTTTTAGTTCTTTGAGTGCAATATTAAAGGAGATATTGACTTGCAAAACTGCAGAAATCATTGGTGGCTGAAGCGCTGAGGAGCCCAAAATGTTTCGAATCAAGTTTGGAGAGAACATTGCGTTTAAAAAATGGAAGTTGTTAAATCAGAAATGAGGCATTTAACGTCTTAAGACTTTTAGTAGTGTACACAATATTCTTCAGAGCGAAACAATGTAAACATAACGGTTCGAAGCACGAAATTAGCTTCACAGGTGAGATACTGCAACAGAAACTGATCTCTTAACATATTTTTACGATGTAAAACTCAGAACAATCTCTAAGGGGTTAAGATTTATTCGCGGAACAAGTAACATTTTGAAAAACAACATTAACTTTAAACCGTTACCATAATTACATTGGGTTCACGCTGTAAATGAATAACTATTACATACAGACAATAATCTCAAATGATATATAATAATTCTCGCCACAAAGTCTGAATTGTAAAGGTTAAGAAAACGAAGCTTTTAACCGTATCTCTTAGCCTTCTTCAGCAAAGATGAAACGATCTGTGAGATACAATCCAGTGCTTATAACTTGCTTATGGCAAACATTGTGAAGAGAATTGTTATTATTTAATTAAACCTTATGAAATTTATACAAAATAAACAAAAGACAACAAAAACAGCACTACCGAGCCAGACGGTGCGATGCTAATGACATTTCTGCAAGATCTAGACACCAAACGCCAAACTCTTGTAATTGATACTCAAGTACTTTCTGAGACGGAAATGTCATACGCTACATGTAATGTAAGAATACTTACAAGAATATTTTCAACCTAAAATCTGTAGTTAAAAAATACTCAGCCTGGGCCAGGAAAAGAGCATTCTTACAATATAAAATGGAAAGTGTTCATGCATAGCCTACGACAATAAACTTAACCGGTACAGGTTCCAAACGAGTGCAAAGTTCGCTCATGTCCTGAGCAATTGGCGCAACAGACTCTCGTTCGGCGTAGGAGAACTGACCAGCTGCTTGTTCAGGCGCAGGGTGACTAGAACGCAATGCAAAGGTGAAGACATTAGTGAAATTCTTGAAGGGAGACCAAATTGAAATCGTCTGCCATACCTTTTGTATTCGACATCACAGCTTTGTGTATAAAATTCCTTTAAGGTCTTCAGTCCACTACCTATGACTGATTAAGTTTTTTTTTAACTATTACTGATCATGTTTATATTGAGGGTTTCCATCGCTGAAAATATATCTTTTCGATTTTTTGACTTTTTTGGAGGTCATGCTCATAATAAGGCCAGGCCTTTATTTTGAATCAGACAACAGCTAAAATATATCTCGAAAATACTGGCCATTGCTCACTGTGTGGAAAAGCGTTGTGATTTTTCAGAAACAAATACGTCAACTTCTTTAAGTTTATGGCTCTAACACTATTGGAAAAATATACCAAAGTAAAATTAAAAACTAGCAGCTCACATTTTGTTACTTAACGTGGGTATGATGATTGTTGTCTGCGTTCGTGCGTTTAAGAGTAGAGGGAAATGGGGAGGCTAAGCAAACCACCACCACGACGAGAACGAGAGCGTCACCAAACAAAGGTTCAATGAGCAAAACAATAGCTGTGTGGGTGCGTTATAAGTCTTTGTAAATTTCTTTGCCGTCTTCTGCAAAATAGCAGCGTGAAATGACCAAGTTCTGCGTCGTCTAAGGAACGTGGACGACTGCTAATTTTTGGTATTTCTATTTGGAATTGGACGATGTCATTGCATATTTAGCCTGAGAACTTTTTCAGAGCTATTGACGTCCTGAACAGATCTAGACAGTTGCGAATTTCGCTGGCGAAATATAAGTTCGTTTTCTACCAAGGGTCGTCCTCGGCGGAGGCGTCGTCATTGCTTAAGGTTAACGTATACCTTCAGATCGGCAATTTTTTTCAAATTTCGATTTTTCGGTTACAGTAATGATCCAAATGAAATCTCTAATGTAAAAAAAAAATCATTAAAAAAGATTACATATTGGCAGAGAAAAAGTCGTTCTAAGTTTTGGCCGGAAGTAAAAATTACCCATCTGATTGACATTTCTAGCGCTGTTTTCTCGGAACAAATTTTTCATTTAAAGCGGATACTATAAGGAGCTAAAACTCATAGGGAATTTGTCCGATTGCCCCCAAATTTTGACAGTGGGTAGACTAATATATAAACAACAAAAACGTGTCTACGAATTTTTTCTTTCGAAACATTTTTTCAATGAGAGCGATTTCACATTTTTCAATATTATTTCGAACACGTTCCATAACTTTTCACTGTAACTGAGTATGGCAAAACGCAGACACGTTTTTTCAACGCTTTAGGTCCGGAAACTGAGGAACAAATTAAATCAGCGAAATACAAAATTCGCTTTGACTTGTAGCTTTGAAAAGGTGATTCGGACCCTCGTATTTAGAACTCGTGAAAAACTCGACCATTCATTTTATTTCAAAATTATTGGTATAGCTGGATAGCCAGCTCGGTAAGCTTTAATTTGATATAGCGGTTTAGGTATCATATCGATCTAACAACTTATTAACCGGGAGTGAGGTCTTAACGCCGGGAAAATCTCAGACCGAGATCTTCCGTATTGACCGAACGAAGCATGCGAAAGTCTCGCTTTTCTCCCATACTTACTCTGTACTAAAAAAGTAATCATTGCAGAGGGCTTTCGCTTGATGTTTATTTTTCACAAGTAGATAATAAAGGTCCTTGTTTTCTTGTTAAGGGAATAAAATAACAGACTAAAAGGAACGTTATATTAAAGGACGTCTAATATTAATGCAGGGGCTAATTTGGCAAATGTGCAGTTCTTCTTGCTCTTTGCGGAATTTATTTTTTGATTTGTGACTTAGTTTAGTCTGGGAATAAAAAAGGCCTAAAATTAATTAAAGCTGAGCAGATGTCAAACTGTTTTCAAATTACAACATGAAAGTAATCTGCAAAACCCACCTGCCGTCATGGTTTAAACATGAGATGTGAGAAGGAAGTTGGGGTGGGGGAGAGGGGGGGGGGGAATGTTGTTCTGCTCTCATTTCAAGGTCAAAATCATTTTTTGTTAAGTATTTTTTGTGCATTTACAGGGTCTACGGAAGCTATCATGTTTTTTCACGAGCCATTGTATATAATACTGAAAGCGACTTCCATAGCATACACCCGTATCCCTCAAATTGTCCAATTAGGGAGTTTTAGAAAACCACGACGGCGACGTCTTAAATTCGAGGAAAAATAAAGTTTATGTATGTACGTCGGCGACGAGAGTGTCACCAAACAAAAGGTTTAATGAGCAAAACAATAGCTGTGCACGTGCGTTTTCAATCTTTGTACATTTCTTTGCCGTCCTCTGCAAAACAACAACGTGAAATGACTAACTTCCACGTATTTTAAAGAACGTGAACCGCAATGGCTAATTTTTTGTATCTTCTTTTGGAATTAGACGCTGTCGGTGCATGTTTAGCCTGAGCAAGCTTTTAGACCGATAGGCCTACTGAACAGATTTACACAGTTACGACATTCGAAGGTAAAATATAAATACATTTTTGGGGGTGGGATTAGAGTGGCAAACAGTTCAGCTATTCCAGCTAATTATCGGCCCAATGGACTTAAACCATCTAATGCAGGCAATCGCAGAGATTAAAGTGATGCCGGAAATGGGTTAAGTTACAGATAAAAAGTGATTTTTACATTTACTTTTTGTTGGACTGACATTCAGTTCCAACAGTAGCCAATGAAGGCGCTCGATTTTATGATTGCGCGAGAAAAAGATACCACATTAAAAATTGAATATACATATAGATGAGATACAGTAACCGTATACTGAGCCAAATTTTGTTCGTGCGGAGCTAAACTAATGCTTGTGTTATTGTTATACATTCGATTTTGGGATTTGTGATCTTTCCTAGGTATGAATGGAAATGAAGTAACCAAGATCGTTTGTATGCTTGCGTTATTGATCGCATTTTGTGAAGATTCGTTGAAGAAAATAAAGAAGTGTTAGCTTTAAGTTTAAACACGGACGTCAAACTGTTTTCAAGAGATAAATTAAAAGCCATCATATTCCCTTACATTAATTTAACATTCAACGTGAAAAATTTTCAGGGGGGGGGGGAGGAACAGTGGCGTAATTCCACTTATAGCTACGTACATATTTTTCATCTCGAGGTCTCCCAAGCAAAGCTTGTCTTGACTTACTTTCGTGCATTTTCAAGTAATTGCTGTTGAAAGAATTGAGTGTTACACAAAAAAAAGATTTTTTTGAAGGTTGGCATGCAGTGTCAATAGTTTCGAAATTGTCGAAAACCGATAATGAAAGAGATAAAATTTCTCGGAAAAGTTCCTATCAGTCAGTTTCCAGATATTTAAACGCTCTATAAATGGATCCTGATTTGTTTTTATGTATCTCGATCCAGTAGTTTCTTTCAAAAGCAGCCTAGATCACAGTACCCTTAGATTATTGTTCATTCTGCGTTGCATTCTCCCCCCCCCCCGTCTCCGTGCCCACCCCACTGTTGTTTCACAAGCGTCTTTCTTTTTCAACATGTCAGCTTAGTTACAAAAAAAACTGTTGGCTCACGACACACTTAACAGCAGCTGTGTGCAAGCTAATTTTAAAAAACAACGTAACAGGAAAATGAAGGCGACACCACGCGCGCTTTACTTTCTTCTCCAGTTTCTCTTGCCTTACTTCAGCCGAACAGAATTCTGTTTCGAATCACAAGGCTCGATCCTGTATAATCAAGTTTTGATCGGCCACGCTTACAAAAATGTTTTAACACGCGGAATTCTCAACTGCGGGCAGAGGTGTTTGGCGGATTCCAGGTGTACATCGTATAATTATCAAACTTCATCCTTCAAAAATGGCGCGTGTGAGCTCAATGAAAGCCGCACTGAAGCAAAGGAACTCTTTGAGCAGAAGCAAGGCTTTGTCTTTGTTCGCATGAGACGCAGAACGGTAAGTATACTGTCTTGGTTTTGCCGAGTCACTTTATTTTTTATCCCGCGAGTAACTGCCAGGGTTACAATATTTACTTTCCCGTTATTTTTTAGATTGTGACTTAGTTAGTTTCCCAGAAAAGGGACCAGAATCGAGAGTAAGTTGGCCTCGCTCGCATTCGTTTGCAGTGCGCCCACAATACCAAAACGAAATCGTACCGTCCTACAGGACGACAACATAAAAGTTTTTTTCCTCGTTGCTAACACAAATGAACACGATATTTAAATAGTTGTGACCCCTAATAATACCGAACTCGAGATTCCAGGTTTTCATCTAACAAGGTATCAGAATTAGCATATTGTTACAGACAATCTACCTATCTACAGTTTTATCGTATTTGTTATGGTAATCGTACTTGCCGTCACTTTGCGGGTAGGCGATTCGTTTTAGAACCAAACTTAAAGGGGCAGTGTCACCGTATTTGGCAACTTTTTAAAGTACTACTATGATCAAAAAATCATTTCCTCTTTTTCTTCCGATTTTGAAAGCGTGTTCGCTTAACACCTAACTGACAAGATTTAGAACTTTGAGTTTGATCCGAAGGCTGTTTATTTTGAGTGTAAGTTTTGGATTTAACGGTCCGCCATTACTCACGTTCAAAACTGACCGATAGGACATCAGAGGGTTGGATCTAGAGAAAATGACGTCATTTACTCGCTAGCTTAACATTTCAGCGTGTAAACGCAATTTATTAAATATGCAAAACACGGGTTTAAAGGACTGAAAGCCCAAAACTCCCGTGCTGCATATTAATTAAGCCGGGTACGCACGCATTGCATTCTTAAACTGGTGAGTCTTTGACGTAATTTTCTTCTCGACCCAGCTCTCTCAAGATTTTAAAAATAAGTAATTGCGGACCAATAAATAAGAAAATTCCAGTTAAAATAAACAGTTGTCTTTTTAAAATCAGAACTTAAAACTTGGATCAGTTAGTATTTAGTTAACATAGTTTGGAAATCCAAAGAAAAAAAGAATTTTTTTTTTGGTCGTAGTACCACTTTAAAAAGCTTGAAGGTGTCTTCGCATTAATCGAATTCCAAAAATAATGGTCTAGTTTTGTTATTAAAGACTATTTGAAGGTACTGAAACTGTTTCCTGTCGACTGTCGCTACGGATGGCAAGGATGGAAATGGATTGAAACTTGAAAAAAATTCGCCAATTTTTTCGAGAGTGGATGCTACGTCTTCAAATATTCAATGAAGTCTTAAGTGAAAGCTGTGGACCGGCTGCAATGCCTCACTTGTCTGGCAATTCTTCAACATGGTGAATGCTGATTGGTTGATGCAAATCACTCGTGGTTACTCTTGCTCTCTTACATAAATTTACCTTTTTTGTCGATTTTTATTCTTTCTGAGCCATCTGTGGTGGTTTACCAGCGTTTTGTAAAACTACAAGATTTCGGTCTTGTTATCGGAGAGCTGTTTCACCCAAATTTATAGACGCTATGTGGGTTTCCCTTTGCTATTAAAACGGAACGTTATTACTCTAGAGTTCCGACACAATGAAATTAATATTTCTTCTAGGGCAAGAAATTTTCGGTTAGCAAATATAGCAAATAGTACGCTACAACCTTCTCGGGCGACCATTTTTCAATATATCAGTCGCGCAACGCAGAAGCTTGGAAATTCAAACGTACGCTAAAACAACTGAAAACGAAGAATCCTGTCGGGCTAGAACACTGTAAAACGTTAAGCTCCAAGATTCTTATATCTGATGAAACTAAAACTATCTGATGAAACTAAAACTATCTGATGATACTAAAATCACAGAAGGAAAGCCAATGTTTAATTTCGCGATTGATGCGGACGGTCACATGGAAACCAGCAATTCTGTTTTAGCATTCTGTTTTGATTTTACAGAAAACGAAAAGTTGTCTGGAGGCCTGGAAACAAGGATGGCGTGCATCAGGGCTGTACTTCATGCAAGGAAGATCGGAGTGTCTCTTGTACGAAATGCTCTGCGACTTCAGCTCGGAACCCGGTTGGGCCTGGACTCTAGTCTTGTCCCTAAGCTTGCAAAGCAGAAATGAAGCTTTCGCAAAGGGTCCGTTTCTAGGGGGAGGATTTAAGAATCACCGCAACCCAAACTGGGAGCGATACAGAATCGGAGGAAGTCGAATGCGGATTGTGGAATCACAGTCGAGCCACTGGCGAATCACGTGTGATTTTCCAACCCACGGAGTTGACTACAGGGACTATGTCCGAGCTACATTCAAAAATCTCAATCCGCTGAAATACAAAGCTAGTGGCGAATGTCGGAAAATGGAGTATATTAACATCCGGGGACGGAACTGTACTCAGTGCACCGCGGCTTGGTGGCAGACGAAAAGTCAACAGTTGACACACTTCAGTGATCTTGATGGCTGCCAGTTTGGTAAAATAGACGGTTCTCTTGACAACGAGGCCAATTTTGGCGGGTACTGGAAGAATAATTTCAGTTCGGAGTTTCGTTGCTCATCTGAAGAAACATCGAGCACAAATTATTGGTTTGGAAGCAAGATATAAACAGGCCATTAGCAAGGTCGTGGATTTTATCTTTCGCTGTTTTGTCAGTTCATTTAGATGAAAAATTTCCTATTTCCTATATCAAATTTATGATATTAAAGAGCGCAGAAATTTTTATGAAGCATATTCTTGTTTTGAAATATAGCCGCTCTTCTAAAATTTGTTTCTCGAAGTTTTTCCTACCAAAAAACGATCCTCTCACTCTATAAGTTATTTTCCTACAAACAAAAGATAATAGGAAATTTCAGGTCCCAATTTACCTCTTCAGGGTCTCTCATTATTACTTTCACCATGAACGACTTCGAGATCAGAACGTAAACTAAACCAGACTTCAAGACACTATCACTCAATTCCCCCAAACGAAATTGTTCTTTACAGTATTCAAATAAATTAATTAAAGTATCTCTCAGCAAAATTTCAATTTGTCTTAAAATTTAAAAATATTGTGCAGTCACATGTATTCCATTTAAATGTTATACATTCAAAGATGGGGATCGCCGTGCTAATTAATTAGGAAAACGATACTTCTCTGTCGAACTTCCCTTGAACTCGAACTTCTCTTCAATTTTGCACTGAAATTTTCTGCGGGTGCATGCCCTCAGACCCCCCCCCCCCCCCCTCCCCAGCGGTATAGGCCCTTGGTTCCATATTTGTTACTGGACGGCCATTTAGAGAATCTTACCCAAAATCTCGATTCCCTGCTTCGGGTTCAAGAGAAATGAATAAAATTGACATTTGCCTAAACATCAAACAAAAAAATGCACTGCTTTTCCATTGGTCATACGATAGCACTTGAACATGTCTGATTCTTGGTTACTTTTCCTCCAGAGTATAATATCGGCAGTAAAGCAAAACGACTGTGTGAAAGATAAAAAAAAATGCTCGATTCCTGTTACAGGCAGTAAAGATGTGGCGAGTGTCAAGATTAAGATTGCGACAGTATAATTTCCGTCCCCCCCCCCTCCCCCCAAAAAAAAAATCGTGCAGGCGACTTGACCCAACTTGTTTATGCGCAGCAACAATTAACAATAATTGGACGAAGCTGTGCAAAATATCGTGATTTATCAGTAGCAAGAAGATAAATAATTTGATCTGCGAGAGGAGACACTGAGAAATGACGGTATTTGAGGTAACAGAGATCAACAATTGTTTTATCATTCCATCACCAAGTTTGTTTTCATATTTTAATCACTCCCTGGCAGCTCACGGAAGCGATCTGCCATTTTTCTCTTGAGAACGTGCCGAACCTTGACAGCAATTTTTCATAGAGTCATCATCACTCTGAAAGGTTTCCAAGGCGTTGTTACGGGAGGTAATTTATGCCAGTTACGTCAAGATGTAAATGGATACCCACCCCAAAAATGACGAAAGAACTGAATTAAAAACACTTTAAAACTTTTGATAAACATCTGGGTCGCTTGGCCACTTGGAAGGCGAAACATTTTAAAGCTGGATTCCTTTCGAAAGTTAAATATTGGTACTATATGAGCTTGGGGGGAATTTTTGCGTAAGAGATCTTTTTGGAAGTAATTATTTTACTGTGTATTTTATCGTGAATCAGTCGAAAAGTCTTATGACTTTTTTATGACGCGGAAGTGTCAATTTTGTTTTAAGACTCTCATTTGAAAAGCCCAATTTAAACTGCTTTTCAAGAGGCATTTGTTATTCAATATCGAAATGTTCTATATTATACCTCTTGCGCCGTCATGACAATAACAAGCGAGATTAGAATGATGTAGGGCGGAGACTGGACACCACCTAAGCATTGTCTCTCAAATAACAAGGTGCGCCAACAAAATTTTCCGATGTGAATTACTTCGGAATAATTGAAGCGGTCTTCACACTGCAAACTTAAGTTAGTAAACTCTTGTGGGCAAACTCAAGTTGGTGTGTGTTTGCGAACAAAAACAAAAAACAGTCGGCGAACACGTTGGAAAACAGTTGGCGACAAATCAATAGAACTTGCCTCTATTCTCGCCAACTTTTAAACGAACTTTTTCGTATCTGAATTTTGAACGATTGGCTATTCACGTGATAGTTATAGTGTCCCCAATTAGTCTCTT
This sequence comes from Catalaphyllia jardinei, assembly GCA_022496165.2. Classification (NCBI taxonomy): domain Eukaryota; kingdom Metazoa; phylum Cnidaria; class Anthozoa; order Scleractinia; family Caryophylliidae; genus Catalaphyllia; species Catalaphyllia jardinei. The sequence goes on along the minus strand of CM042746.1, from coordinate 34,154,809 downwards.
CAGGCTAAATACATTGACACTTAAATAAAGGTTTTACTTTACTTACTTTACTTTATTTATTTACGTGACACTTCACAGAATGGGAACGCAAGTCAAACACTTTTTATTTATCGAACTGGTTCAGAATTGTCCGGCTGTGAGGGACGTTTCATGTCTACAAAGATACTACAAACAAACAAAAGAAAATAGAGGAGCCAGCAGACAAACTGGGTTTCGTCCAAACCGTTCTGTTTCTCCACCGTTTTTTGTTTCTTCTCTTCCCTTCGTCGGTTTCACCGTTCTACGCAAGAGTCGGCCATGTTTCAAATTACCGTGCGTTGTGATTTGACGCGAGTTTGTTTTTTCCCTGCTAGCAGAGGTCTCTCACGACGAGGCAAAATGAAACGACAGGAGAGAGACCTCTGCTGGCTTCCGACAAGTTGTTTGATGAAGCCGCCGACCAAATTTCTGGTCGAAACTTACTGGTTTTCAAAACCGGTTTCGTTTAATCTGTAATGCGCGTGCCTTGTTAGACTGTACGCTGATAATTATAGAGCCCACGGTAGATTTCGGCTTCCACGAGATCCGCGAGTTCCGAAGGGTGCTTACCATTTAATAAGAAGTCTCTTTGGAACACATTTTAAGATAAAAATTAGCGAAAAAATACGACGTTTCGATCTCGCTGAGATCATTTTCAAGTAAGAAATAAATGAATAGAATTTTGCATATAAGATGTAAAATCACACGTGAGAATATAAAAAGCGATAAAAATATGGAAATATGTACTAAATGTTACAAAAGGTAAGTGATAAAAAACTAAAATACAAAAGGCTAGATAACAATAGGATAAAAAAAAATTAGGATTAAAATTTTTAGGGTAAAAATTTTTATAAAATACTCTGCGCTATAAAAATAACTTTGCGCGGATGTAGTCAAACTGCGTGTTCAAAGTTGGCTTTAGTTCTTTTATGAAAAGCATCTCCTAAATTAAGCAGTCAAACTTGCTCTGGCACTTCCGTAAGATCTTGAATCTACGAGGTATGTCGCTTGGGTCCCCCCCCCCCCCATGTTGATCTCTGACGTGCTTCCCGATGACAGATCCCTTGTGTTCATCAATGCGTTGATACAGGTGTCGGCATGTGTAGCCGACATAATCCGCATCGCACAGATCACACTTAAAATGGTATACAACGCATTGTTGGTTCACAATAGGGGGTTTGCTTTCCTTTGGCTTGATGACAGCTCCGATCTTTCGGCTTGTGTACGCTGGATGGATATCTTTCCCGATTTTGCGACTTAGTTCTTTAAGTTGTCTCCGCACAGAATTGGCTGATCTCTGGTCCTTAAATGGTAATATTATTCTCACGGGTGCTTTCTTATCGTCACACTTCTGGAAAGATCTTATATCTCCTGGAACTTTTGCTGTAACAAAATCTCTGATTGTTGATTGCAAGAGTGGGACTGGGTAATGCAATCGAGAGAAAGTCTCCGTGAGACGTTCACATTCTTGGTGGAACAGTTGCCAGTTCGAAGAAAGTTTAAGGGCCCTCAGACCCATTTTTAGGACCTGTTGCTAAGGCAAATGTTTGTGGTATTTTTTGCTGCACATAATTCATTTTATAACACGGCTCTTGTTATCAAAATATCGAAATTGAATAATGACGTCATCCGGCCACGCCCATGATCACGTAACCAGAAACGGAAATCTCTATAATCCTGGAAGTGTTTCATTTTGATGATCGTTTTTCTGTGGATCTAGTGTATCTATATAAATTCACATTAAACTATGCTGAGGTTTTGTTTGACTGCTTTAATGCAAAATTTAAAACCTAGGTTTAAGTTTTGAAATGCTCATAGTTTTTTTGAAACGATAGGATTCCGTAAAATGAAACCATAGTTTAATTTGCAATCACAGTTTAAATAGTCTGTCATCGAAAAAATTGAATTCGACGCAAAAACCGCGATTATTATAGGGTTTTTTGAAAAGCGGAAGAAAATGGAGCAGACCGGAAGTGTTTTCGCCAAGTCCATGGGTGTATGCTGCTGACGTACTCAATAACTAAAGCAAAGCGCGCGCTCTGTGATGTAGCTCAATTTGTTGCGGACCACAACATTTTGACCTCTGTGATGACGTGCACCGTTGTCGATAAGAGTACAGACCACGATAAACCACATTCGATTTGTTTTTTACCACAATATCAAAGATAATGAAATAAACATTTCTCTTGACAACTGAAAACACCGACTCAGACTTGAAATTGCACGCGCTACATTATGCAGATGAGCTGCTTGTACGCGTCAGACTTTCCTTTCAAAAACTTTTACAAACTCGCTTAATATGCAGAAACAATACGAAAAGAATGTTTGGGAAACGAGTAATGACACCTACTCGTTGTCGGTAAGAGTACAGACCACGATAAACCACATTTTGATTTGCTTTTTACCACATTATCAACGTCAAAGAAAACGGTTTTTCTTCAGAGCGCGAGCTGAAAAAGGCATTGGGTGACACATTGACGCGAGCAGCGTAGTATTGCGAGATTAGCAGCAATTGTGGTAAAAAAAGACTTCTGTTGTTCCAATGTCTCAATATTATGTTCATGTCTCAATATTATTATATTCATTTCTTCTGTTTACATTTCTATGTTGTCTGGCAAACCACTCGAGAGGAACAAATTTCCACGTAATGTTTTTAAATTTGCCGGGCTCGCGCGTAATTAGCAACATAGCGCCTGGTAAGCGCCTGGTATGATGACGCCATTGACCGGAAGTGAAATTTCACTTCCTTGGAAACGCGCGCAAGATAGGTACGAGGTCCCTTAAAAGCACGATTCCGCATTGTTTTTAGCAGCGACCGTTTATATCGCACATCGACATGACTTTGATAATGCAACAATAATCCAGTATCTGTTGGCTTTTTTACCATTTAGCAAAAAAATACGGAAATTACGGTTGAAAGTCAAATGGAACAATAATTTTCCGGAAAATCCGTTCAGAAATTGTAGACTACCTCCAGAGGTGGAGCGGAACGGCGGAAATTTCCCTACCAATTGCTGAACCGCTTTCCAGTTTTCAGTCTCTCGAAGTGACTCTCTCATCAGCCGTAAACAATTACGGGAAATCGAATTGCAAATGGTAAGCGCTATTTCTTCTGATTTTGGAAAAAACCCTTACTACTATTTAACAGTCGTCCCAATCGGTTCATTCTGACAAATGGTAAGCACCCGAAACTTCTCACTTTGATCGTTTTATTTTGCGTCGTGAGAGACCTCTGCCAGCAGGGAATCAATGGCGTAGCGAGTCCGTAGCGAATTTGTATATGTGTGCTTCTCTTTTGAACTCGTTTTCGAATCGGAACTCGTTGTTTTTTTAAATGAAAGTGAATGTACACAATCTTAGGAATCGAAATATTAACCACTGGAAAGAGAACTTCAGGATCTTCGGTAAATCCGTCTGAAAAAGAGTAAGTGAACTTTGATTACATATGACATGACATGCACGCAAACCGGTTCTCTTGATTGTGTCGCACGTGACAAAAACGTCACTTGTTGTTAAGGAAACGCGAGCGCATGCGTGATAGGAAACTCGTCGGAAGCCGGCAGAGGTCTCTCTCCTGTCGTTTCATTTTGCCTCGTCGTGAGAGACCTCTGCTAGCAGGGAAGTTTGTTTTGCGTGACCCGTGAAGAACCTGAATTTTCTAACTGATATTCGCGATTTTACTACTCTATTCTAAGTGACTTTGAGACACAAGTCTTCGATCCAAAAAAGGGTAGAGTCGTCCATCGAGAGTGACTTTAGTACGCGATTTGCAACATGGAGCCTTGACTTTTACGATTTTTTTTTCTTCAAACACTGTTTTTACCGTAAGGACAGGCCATTAAAAAAGAGTATCTTACTTGCTTATTTTCATGATTGGGGAAAACGAAATTTTAAATCCGTGATTCTCTACTTTTACCGTTGGTGAACCGTGCCAGCCCCTCCCCTTCCCTGTACGACCTTCCTAAAACCTTGAGTTCACCTATTCCTGTTGAAGTAACGATATCAATACTTACTGAAATAATGATTTTCAGTGTTTTGTATCAAGTTGCATTCTATTTTTTAGCATTTTATTATGATTTCTCTTGGACGAAATACTCTGCGAATTGCAGCTCGGAACCCGGCTGGGAGGAACTCTAGTCATGTCCCTAAGCTTGGAAAGCAGACGTGAAGGTTCATTTTTAAGGGGTGCATTTAAAAATCCCCGCAACTCAAACTGGGAGCGATACAGAATCGGAGGAAGTCGAATGCGGATTGTGGAAGCACAGTCGAGCCACTGGTGAATCACGTGTGATTTTCCAACCCACGGAGTTGACTATGGGGTCTATGTCCAAGCTACAATCACAAATCTCAATCCACTGAAATACGAAGCTAGTGGTGAATGCCGCCGGAAAGGGAGTATATTAACATCCGGGGACGTAACTGTTCCCAGTGCACCGCGGCTTGGAGGCAGACGACAAGTCGACAGTTGACGCACTTCAATGATCTTGATGGCTGCCAGCTGGGTAAAATAGACGGTCCTCTTGACAATGAGGCCAATTCTGGAGGGTTCTGGAAGAAAAATTTCAGTTCGGAGTTTCGTTGCTCTTCTAAGGAAACATCGAGTACCAATCCAACCACTGGTTTGGAGGCAGGGTATAGAGATAATTACCATGTAGCTCGTGTTATTCGGAGGAGGCCCGCCATGCTTTATGGCAGATTAATGCGGGTCCTAAACAGACAAAAAACGAATGGTAGGGCGAATGTTTTTACACAGCTCCAATTTTGTCTTCGTGTAAATTGGGCCTAAAAATAATAAAAATAGTCATTAATTAATTATGTTTTGTTTTTTTACTCTTAAGGTAATTCCCTTGAAGTTGTTCTACTATCAAACCTTTTTTGAAAATTGGCGTGATTAACATTCATGATACGAACATTGAAAAAATGCAGTAAAAAAATTGGGTCACCGTGCTTGTTTACATGTCAGCGGGCTCTTAAAATGGAGCATTTTTACGGGCTGCGCGTTAAAAATTCGAATCACCTTCATACAGAATTAAGTCTTGGTTGCCAGAAAGACACAAAGTTTCATCTCAATCTTGAAAGTAAAGCTTCATTTATTGACATAAGCAGTATTGCTTCATATTATTGATTGCTTGGTTGCGGGAATATTGCACTTTTTCGGACGGTTCCGTGGTTAGCTTGAAGTCCTTGCCTTGTCCAAAATACACCCAGTTGGGAACTATTTTTTTAAAAAAAAAACGAGTTCCACTATCAAACTTTCTTTCTTCTTCAAATATATTCTTTATTAGACTGTTCTTAGCAAATACCTGTAAAAAAATCTGGGGTCACTGTGCTCGTCTAAGAGAAAAGGAGAAATTATTTCGCTATCGAGCTTATTTTGAGGGAAATCTCTTACGTTTTGTATGTGCACGCGCTCATGTGCGCGCGCTAATGACACGAAAATCGTGCGCAGAAGGGATGCGCAATGCAA
>CM042746.1:34118008-34144324 GCA_022496165.2 Catalaphyllia jardinei | reverse complement strand
CGCGCTAATGACACGAAAATCGTGCGCAGAAGGGATGCGCAATGCAAAACTAAAAGGAATTCAGGCCGCATTTTTTCCCGCTGCCGGCCCCGCTGCTTAAATTTCTTTCCTAAAAGTTAACGGTAATCGTCAATCTTTTGCATCTTTTACACATCCATCGACGATTAGTCACCGCAAGTTTATCTGTTCTCTTTAAAATGCAAGGAGAGTCACTGTAAGTAAATTCAGTTGAGTGTTTTGAAGGTCTTTTAAGTTGTGAGAGTTTGTTTGGTTGTTTGTAGCTTGGCGCTGTAATGGCGCTTAATCCTGTGTTTCCCTCGCCGTAGAATTTGAGCCAATTTCAGTCAAATTTACGTTTTTGATCGTTGCTGTATTTAGGAGAATTTCTATAGAATACACTTAACGAATTTCCTCGCTTTCTGCTATTCAATTCACGGTAGGAAAGTCTGATTTCAAGTTATTTTAAAAGTGACGACTGACAGACATTGTTTTTGTAGTAAAACTTCAAACTTTGCACGAAATTTCATACCGGAAAAACTGTTTTGGAAAATTTAGCTGGTTAAAAAACTAACATAAAATAGTTCGTAAACTATATGTTCTTTAATACATCTTTCTTTGCCTACTATCTGAATTATTCGCTCGTTGCCATTATTTTTTACAAATCGTTAGTAGACGGCGCGCAGGCCGATTCAATGGCAAGAGTTATCGTGCTGAAATAAAGTGGATGAAAGTTGCGTATTGAAACAAACCCATTAGTACTCTGTAAAACCAATTTACTGCAGGAAAAAAATAAACATGTTGTTTACCGGGCTAGGTCGGTCCTTATGGGAAAAAACTGTGACCTTGGTCTGATTACTCAAGACCTCGGGCACAGTTTTTTCCCATACGGACCTCCCGCCCGGTAAATAACATATATATATCAGAACAAAAAGTTTAATACTCAAGCTGTACGACTCATTTTAATTATTCAGTTATTGAAATTTATTGATTTTCTATGTTGTTTGTGTTCATAATTTAATTATTTTTCTTTTTCTATTAAGAGAATCTACTATAATTATGAAAAATTAGAAACATAAACAACAACAGAAAACAGTCATGTGCATGACTACAAAGGACGCAAGGCCCACATTAGAGCTAGCTATAGGTGAGGGGTCACCGAACTCGTTTTGAAGATAAGGCGTAGCACAGACCATAGCATTTCTAGGATTTTCAGTCACTCGAGGCGATTCTGGCCGGATTCATTACTATCGGCATAAATTTAAGTTGAAGAATCATATCTAAGTTATGTGTGTTTAACACAGCATATATAGGCCTATTTGATAGATGTTTGCTACATATGTCATTAAATCAGCTAGAATTAGCCTTAAAAAATACAACCTCTGAGTTACGCACACCTGTATCCATGTACCAATTCGCCCCTATTTGAATAGTATATGCGAAATAGTTAAAACTTCCCACGTACAGATTTTTCTTGCTTTTTAGTATAATGGGAAGAATCAGAAAGGAAGTGATCTGCCGAAAAAAAAGTGGGGGCCACCGAGCATCCAACAAAAATATTCGCACCCAAAGTTAACGCAAAGGTCATCAGCTTTATATTTTGTTGAGTTTTCGCATGGTTTTCGACTCGGTGCGCGCGCTTTAAAATGACGTGGCACGCGCGTGACCAGTGAATAGCGTGCGCACTAGAGATGCGCAGTAGCAATGGGCGCGAACGTCCTTAAGGTAATTCCTTTCTGCCCGTGGACCGTATCGTAAAAAGCTGGACCGGTCACATGCGTAAGATTAGCTAATCAAATTCGAGGATTTAAGCATCCGGCCCGCTCAGATGCTTGAGAAAAAAAATATTGTTTTTAGGTCTTTTTAGTAAATTCTCAGCTCCGACTATTACATTTCTAACTTTTTGATTGGCTAAAAAACTCCGACCATGAGCCAATAGTCGGAGTTTTACGTCATATGGAAAATAGTGCGCCAAGTTTAAAAATTTTTGCTTTGTAAAATTATGGAAATAAAAATTGGCGGCAAAACCCGGTTTGAGAATTTACTAAAACAATTATTCCATTCGTCGTTGTTGGATATGAAGTGATTTTCTCAAACTCATTAATAATTCATTAAGTTAGAACAAAAGAAATCACAAGCGTGAAGGAGGTTTGGATACCCGGTCTTAATTAGCATAGATTTTGACGATTTTACTTTTCCGTTTACTCCTTAGTTTTTGCTTCGATTGAGAAGATATATCAAACACTCGAGACAGCATTTCATCGGCTATCCAAACACCTCGAATTTCGTCAAAAATACTCCGCTGCGCGTCGTATTTTCAACTCTCTTCTCGGTGTTTGGATATCCCGATGAAACACTGTCTCTCGTGTTTGATATATTACATAACCAACTCGCGGTAGACGCTCGTTGGTTATTTTATCACTTCATATCCAACGCAGGCTCATGGAATAATTGTTATATATTTGATTAAAAAATGTCGATCCGAGTTATTAGCAATTTTTTCCAACATTCCTATATATTCTCTGTAAATCAATTGTTGAATATTAGAGCTATGGATCTGAAATTCAGCAGACATCATCTCTGTGACATAGAATTGAAGAAACCTTTGTTTTTACATTCATTATTTCATGAATCACACATTTTCTTTTGGTATTCAACATTCGTTATTTAACTTACATACTTCATGAATATTTAACTAACTGAAAGTCCGGGGAGGGCTTGATAATGTAGCAGGGAAGAGCGGGGGTGATGAATTGAATAAACTACTAATTATAAATGCAAGGGCAATATCTATATAAATACCTGGTTTTTATCTGTATATTGCCCTGCTGCCCTGAGAAATATACAAATAAATCCCTTCCATTTATAGTGAGCAATTAAAGCAAATCATACACGTTCTTTGACCCCGCCAAACATTCTGAGAAAATTTCTCCCTTTAACACAAATATAGAAATTTATTCTGCAACTATAGAAAATACAGTAGTATCCCATATATCATGCAGGCTATGCTATCACCCATGTCCAATACACCCGATCCGTAACGGGTCGCAAAAGGGGTGACGCTTCGGGACGGATCGTGACGGATTGCCGGGTAGTTACGACTCGTCACGAATCGTTACCGACTGGTCACACCGGAAGTCATGTCGAGAAAAGGGATAGCGGAAGTGAACTTGAGGTAGTGTACACCTACCCCTGAAAAAGTTGTCGGATCGTGACGATCCGAGACGAGTCGCCAAGTTGGCGCGGACCGCTACGATCCGAGACCTAAGACCTAAAACAGGGCGCCCACAATCATCACGAAACCCCGAAATACTCTAGCGGCCATCACAAATACACAAATAAACAGGCGAATGAAGTATATGATTACTCGTTCTAAAAAAGGCGCCAACAAACATAACGAAATCCCCACACACAAGCGGCGAACACAAATAAAAAACGAATGAAGTGTGTGAATATTTCTCGTTCTAAAGAAAGGCGACCACAAACCTTCGCACAATTGTAAGGAGAGACGCACTCTAATGATGAGTCTAAGGCCCGGTTTAAACATCGCATTTTACATTCATTTGAGTCGACTTGAATTAGTATTTGATTCTGTGCATGTAAAATGCGACGTTTAAACCAATCCTAACACAAATAAACAGGCGAATATCCTGCGTTCTAAAAAAGGCCCTCACACCACCACCACCACAACGAAGGTGCGGGAAACGTCATGAGTTGTTAAGAAAGTGTTGTTACAAACACTCGATGTTACAAACAATTCCGTTAAAGATCGGGTGTATTGGACAACCCTCCAGGCTATGTGTTCACTCTAAGAAAATTTAAGTCTTTGGATATTACAAACGAGCAATTCTGGAACACAACACTGTTTGATCCTTTCACAGTCGCGTTGTGATCTTGCAAAATCTTTTTAATTGGTCATCAACTAACTGATCTACATCTACTTCTCTTTTTGATGAGGACTCGGCTTCCCTTTCTCCTACGGATTCTTCGGATCGACAATTTGATTTAATGCTTTATAAATCACAATTTTGGTAGAGACATCAGGCCTCTGATACCTTTGTAAAGATCTGATATCTCGGTGGCCCGTGCGCTCCATGAACAACTTATCTGAGATTCCATTTTCCAGTCCACGTGTTGCTGTTGCGGCCCTCAGACTGTGATTGCTGAATTGGCCCTGTAGGTCTGCGTCTTTACACATTTTGCTAACAACGTTTCCAAGCTTGTTATGTCCAACAGGAGTCGATGTAAACCAAACTGCAAAAATTAACAGTGAAAATAAAAATATGAAACAAAACTGAAACTTCTAATTACGGACCCCGACTTGCGACCATTAAAACTGACTGACATTTTTATCCTCTTGCACCCGAATTGTAAATGATCTATATTTATAAGTATCATATACCTTCATCGGTAGACTTGCATTTCTGTCACTTCGTTCTCACAAACAACAACGATACTACGCCCAGGATTTTCTTTCTTTTCGACTTCAACACTCTCTCGCTCGCTTACTTCTCTAAAGTCTCCCACTAACTCTTCCAAATTCAACTCAGGGGAAAAAGGCTCCTGGAAGAAAGTATTTTGCGTTAGGAAAATTTCGTCGTCACTATCCATTGCCGCTCTCACAAGTGTACTGGCCCCCAAAAAAATACCAAGACAAAAATAAAAAAAAACACAAAAGGTTTGAAATTTAATTGTTGCCGGCTTAGGAAACAAAAATGCGCTATTGTTCTCCATTTGTCACCTTTTTTTCCTTTATTTATCCGCCTCACAACTTAAATACAAAATAAATATATTTAACAAAATAAGTATAGTGAAGACGAAGAAGAAAGTGGAAAGGGCAAAATATAGTCAACTAATTATATGAAAAAGAAAACTACAGAGGAAAGAGGAAACATAGAGTAGATGAACATATAATTATAAAGTTGGAATTCTTAATACTGAGCAAAATAAAACTGGTGGAGTGCTTTTTTAAATAGTTTTCTAGTTGGCTGATTGCGTATAGATAGAGGAATATCATCCTAAAATAGTTGGACAAAATGTTCTTATATTTATTCTGAACGATTCCGGATCTAGGTGTTGTAGGGACGCACTTCGCGTAGCGTAATTATGTTGCTCAGATACTAGAGATAAGTTAAGATTCGACGGCTTATTATCAATAAGATGATCATAAAATAGTTGACACGTATAAATTTTAACAATGTCAGGAAGCTTAATGAGGCCAAGGTTTACATAGTGGGGAGTAATATGATCACGAAGTGGCACGTCATTCGTAATTCTAACATTTTTGTCCCTCGGGATGTATATGGCTTAATACCTCCGTTCTCGGACTTTATTTCTTACATAGAATAGTAAAAGTAATTGCCCCCGCAGGGTTTTGGCCCAGAGGAGCCGAGGAGGCACCCTAGGGTCCCCCGCGTGTATATACATACAAGGAATACAGGGAATACAAGGAATTTGAAGAAAGTAAGAAATGTGTTGGTAGTAGGGGAAGTTTTCTCGATTTGATGAAACTAGGCGCGCACGGTGGTCTCGGGTAATGGTGTCAGTTACATGTAATTAGGTCGGGTTTTGCCATCTCCGAGAGGCATTTCAAGATCAAAAATACACTCCAATTACAACATGGCCTGCGTTACGATTTTAGCGTGATGAAATAAATTCGCTTCGAAATGTGCCGAAGTTCTGATCTAAAACAAATTGAAAACGCTTTCAAAGATCCTGAAGGGAAAAACAGCTCAGAGGGTTGTTGTAATCGATTTTACAACGTTAAAATAGGTAAAGCAGAACGACAAAATAGCTGACTGTTCCAAACTTTAATCTTGGACGATTCGGACGATTACAGTCATCTATACACGACACGATTTCTAGTTACGAATCCGACTACCGTTACAAGTGTGCAAAAGTGTACCGTCTCGAATGACAACTAATATATAACTAAGCGAGTAACGCAACATGTAACAAAATATCTCTTCAACAAGGGTATCGTAGGAAATTCTGAAGTATACTAGAAATTCGAGGCCAGTGTGGTTTAGTTACAACTAACATGATGGCTAAATACCCTTCCGATCGTCAGCTTTACGTTTGGCATCTCGTTTATTTGGATCGCTTATTTTTACTGAGTAATCTTACGTGGCGTAGAGCCCATGTGACGGCTGGGTGACTGGCAGGGATCCAAATGTAAATGTGAATGTTTTGTGGCGTTTTTGCATATATGGCGACTGTAACGCAATACTTCTGTTTACATTTTGGAAAGAATCTCGTCTTCTGTTCGGATTTCGGGATACGTTTGCTCGTATATCAATACAAATGATTTGTTTCAGTATCAAACTAGAAACAGAGTGGTATGATCTTTTTTTTCCAGAATGCTTTTCGTGAGAGTATCATGTAAAGAATATCATGTGCTAGCGGATGAGAACAGAATGTGTTGGTTAATTTAGTTAACTTGGTTGACTCTTTGGATCATATTTATGATAAGATGCCTAAGTTACTTGAAGAGTATGTGTGATATAGCTAACAAAAAATATAAAATTGTAGTTCAATTTTATTGTTTTCAATCAGCAGAAATAAAAGAAAGCGGGGACAGCTTTAGTGATAACTATTACTAGTTAAAACATAGGCACGCAAGGCGTGCAAGAGTTATTTTTTGTGAACTGAAAGGTTTCGGAGATAGCAGAATTAAATCGATGACATGTAAAATGTTTTACCAAACAAACTACAGTAATCTGACACGTCTCCAAATTAATATAGATATCATTTTATTTTCTAACAGGCAATTTGATTCGTTCTTTGATTAAACCGGCCACACTGTGATTGGTGCAACATGCGCACATGCATAACTCCCCCTCACTCACCGATCTCATAGCCCTTTCGACTCCAAGAGGAATTTTTGTTCAAAAATACTCAAATTAAGAGAGCTATTCGCATTTTATATGAGTAGTAAGTTTACTTTTTTACAAAACAACACTACTTCACCGAAGATAGAAAGAAAGAGAAAAACTTTTCTGATACGTTGAAAGTCTGATTTAAACAAGATCATAACTTGTTAGCTCTAATTGAGTTTACTCCCATGTGAAAAACAAAAGTTTTAAGTTACCATTTGTAACTAAAAATAGCAATATCTCGTTTTGTTTGTTCAAACATTTCATGGGAACAAGTGGTGACGATTCGTCAGCTCTAATTGAATTTACTCCCTTGTGAAAAACAAGGGTGTCAAATTACCCTTTGTAACTAAAAATAAAAATATCGCGTTACATTTACATACAAGAACAAAACAATTGTCACTTCCACTTGTTTTGTAAACATTAAAACTGTTTCAGATCTAAATAGTCTCGTCTCCTCTAAAATATGTCCTTTGAACTAGAAGCGACGATTCGTGACCTCTAATTGAATTTACTCGTTGTGAAAAACAAAAGTATCAAGTTACCCTTTGTAACCTGAAATAAAATATCTCTTCCCATATGCTTTGTTTACTACTGACTCATGAACTACTTCAAAAGGCAAAACTCATATCGTTCATAACTTGCTACCATTACACTGAAGCAACCCAATGTATATTAAGTAACTGTCACAACTGTCACGGACTAAAAATCACAAACCGGCAACATACACGTCAGTCTTTATTATTCAATCACCAAAGTCCTTGAACTTAATACAATCATAGAACTCCCAAGACTTCATATACCTCAATTAAGTTGTCTTAAACAAGGAATTTTCTTTTTCTTCTACTACAACTCGTGCTGGCTATTAATGTGATAAAGCGAAAATCCTGATAACATTGACGAGGAAAGATTAAGTTTCATTTATAACTTATCTTCTCATCCCGGCCTAGTAGGAAACAATGAACATTTATATATGTAAAATCGTCACAGAATAATTTATTTCTGTTCTGTTGAAGAAATTAATCGTAGTCTCTTCGCGTTTCTCGTTGAAACTCAGCACAAAAACTGATCAATGGATGCTGAAATTAACGACTCGCCCTGGACTCTGCAGCCGCCGAATACTTAGGTTTCACTACAACACGCAAACAATTCGAACCTGGTCACAACCTCTTCACATTCCCACTAGTGCATTCCGCCCCCTTAATACAATTGTCCCTATCATAGAAACCCCATCAACATTAGTAGTAGAGCGGCTAACACTCATTTAACTCAGAACCTTATATAAAAGGAAAATCTTACCCTTCATCGTATGCTCGCAGTTATATCCCAAACACTATGTTTCTTTGACTGATTATCCAATTGCTAATGACTATAAAACCCGCCCACAAAATCCTTAGCCTAACCTACAGAAAATGTCGAGGTAAACCCAATATATGAATACTTCTCCTCTTTTACAGCAGAATAAATATGGCTGTTCTCAACTGTATCGGGATCAAATCTTCTCACATATCATTTACCTTTACAACAGGAAATTTGATTGGTGTTTAATGGTAGCTCCAATCTGATTGGTGTGACATACATACATCTCTCACTGATCCACCCGCCCATAACATACCCGACGCGCCGACTAAGAGGTATTTTTTTACCCCCTAATGAGGCTTTACAGGGCCAAAGAAACCTAATCATAAAACAAATAACGCAAATAAACATAACATGGCTAAAATCCCTACTGGCAGAAGGCAGACCAGTTGGCGATTTTTAAACGTGGCCAAGGACTTTAACTAGCAGTCTACCGGGAAACAACTCCAGCTTAGTGGTCAGAGCGGTACTTGAACCTGCGACCGGCGGCGCCTTAAACACTCGACCACGCTTCCTCATCAGATCAGGCGTTCTGCCTCCTCATCCTTCTGGCTGCCTCTTCCTCATAGCTGAAAAATTAACAGTTTTAGGACGCAGGAGTGCAGTATTTGTTATTCACTAAATTTTGGCTACATTTATGCAAAGGATCTAGGTTCTTCGCGCATTTTTCATGTCCAGACGCCACTGTCCAGAAAAAAATGTCTTCGACAAGACAGTGGGGGAATAGGTTGAATGGCGCCTATGTAATAGAAATTGCCACGTTTTGCCAAGGCGAAAAGCAGAAAGGGCTCTGGGGAAGAGATTCTGGAGACTGACGTTATAGTAGCTATGACAACGAACGAGAAAACAGTAGCACCGTTTCTCTCGCATAACTTTTCCTTCTTGGCCTGAACGTGCTTGGACCGACTTTTTGTGTGCTGGCAAAAATGATCACAAGGCACTGTCTACGTTGTTGCAGCGGGGTTTTCATCCTGAAATATCTTCGCTTTCGCATTTTCGTTGTTTTGTTGGGCGTCATAAGTTTGGTGTCATACGCACTATTATTTCACAGAATGGTAAGAACAATGAGTCACAAATATCTCCCTAACCAAACTGGCGTCGCTATCACGAATACAGAAGATAAAGTAAATTTAAGTCACATTAAAGAAAATATTACAAATCACAGCAACGCGGCCTGCAAACTCCCCGTTCTAGATCCGTTTCATTCCAGCGTAATTCACTTTATGAAAGATCTTGGAAAATTGCGCTGCAACGGTGTGAGTTATTCAAGCTTCGAAAACAACGTGCTTCGGATTGAAGGAGAGGGCGTCGTTTCAGCGCAGTACAGAAAGATTGAAAGGTCTCCACGGAACGATTTTGGAGTTGTTCTCTCTGATCCGGTGAAGGTTGAAAGCACTAATGGAAGTCGTTTACCTGCTAAGATACCGAAAGGTAAGCAAAATATGTACACTTTCCGCATAATAATGTATTTTTTTGCGAAATAAATGGGAGTTTTAGCAAACAAAATATGAAGTAGACTTGCCTCAAGTCGACCTTGTGAGTTTCAGGGTGGAATAGCTAAACGAGAGAAGTGATCTGCGAGGTTTTAGGCCGCGAAGAGTCCGAGCGAGCGAAGGGTATTGACAAAACAAGACGAAGGACTTTTCTGAAGTTAGTCTAGATATGAAGGGAAAAGGGATTGTAGTCTGGTACATGATGTTAACTGAGGTCACTCTGAGCACTCTACCATCGAGACAATCACGATTTCAAACAGAGCAAAGCTGAAACTAACCAAACGAGTAAAACGGTGAGAAAGTAAACAAAACAGAAGGTACAGCTGTTCAATCTATATGGCAAATCACGAGGAAAAAAATGAGTAACATAAATACTGGTGCCTGGAATTTTCTGTTTTTGGCCGCTACAGCTACATGTTGCAAATTGATATGGACTCTATCGAAACACGAGATAAATATCAATGACGCAATAACGGCGACGAGGACGATGAATTAATCATCTTTCTACGAATTTCGCAATAGCTGTTAGCGGTCAAATATTCTTTTGTTTTTAAAAGGCATGCAAGCAACGCAGAATTGACCCTTTAATTTTTCCCCGCGCCGCCCCTGCTTCTACCCTGCCAAATTTACAGACAAATGTGTGGAAAATTAGAAAAGTTAATTGAGTGCCTTCTAGCCAAGCTACATCCTTCAATCTTGGTGAAAACAATCTTCCACCTAGTATCTTAACGTTGTTATTCACAAATTGCGTAAAATTCGATTCTGAAAAAAGTTATTTGCAATATCGGATTCCCATACAAACACCATGTCGGTAATTTCTGACCGCTTTGTCTACCCGTCAAGATGGCGTCGAAAACCGCGGTGAGGTCTATTACGCCGGTTCGAAGAGAGTTCTTAACGAGGCCTAAGAATTCTGTTTAAAATTCAGTCTTTTGCTACACACATTATGACTCTTGAATCTGTGTGCCTTAGCATACTGGCACCAGTTCGAAAGCCGGTTAAAATATCCCGAGGTTAGCGGTTATTCTGCCATTAAATTTCTTATTCCCGGGATAACTAATCAGGAGATAAAATGGTGTTCCTGAAAACAGATTTAATTTTCGATTAACTATCCTTTGATTAATAATGGCAATAGGACTGAGTGGAGTGCAGTTCAGTCTGTAATATTATGAGTGATAAACAAAATCGGACGACCGCGAAGCGGGAGTCCGATTTGTTGATCACGAGTATCATTACAGACTGAATTGGACGAGAATTACAATTTCACACAGCAGATAAATTTCATTTGAAAAAGCACTTTTAATATTCACTTTGGAATATCATAATTAAAAATATGGAGAATAGCTTGTAAAATGGCTGTTAAGTTTATTTCAAAACAGTAACCGGAGATTAAACTTCCACAATTTTACAAAATCAGTCTCTTGAATTGGTTACTATGGTGTTTATAATCAATGTTGTAATTGGGGGATTTAGGGGAGAGGACTAAAAAAAAGATTGCTTATGTAACCGTTACAGCCAGCTACAGGAGTTACTATAACTCTAAAATGGAGTTAAATTGATAGGTCCAAAAATAACTCCTTTTTGGAGTAACTTTCACCTCAATCCATTTGGGTACTATACAGCTTTAATTTTTCCAGTCAAAATGGCTGGTACTAAATGAGCAACAAAAACAATATCACTAACCTTCATGTATTCAATAATTTATTAGCAGAATATTTCCAGTAAGAAATTTATATTGCTTTATGGGTATAAAAATATATATTAATTTCTCTTTAATTATTAAGCTTTAATTGTAATAACTGCATGTCAACATGCAGTGATGATTCAAGTCCCTTGATTTCGGTTTACATTCTTAAATGATTTTCTCCAATATAAATAATTAATTTACTCCCTAACAAAACCTGCATATGCAACTTAGGCTGTTTACTTACAGTGCAACATATCTACTTTTTTCCATTAACAAAACAATAAAAATACATTTGAATAACTATAACCTCGACCTGTTTAAAATCATAATGAAACCCTGATTTTCTGAAAACAATAATTTGTACAAATGTCTTTCAAAACAAGTAATACGCCCTTCTCCTTCTGAGATACAGTGTAAACACATATCAATCTGCAAGTGATCAACAAAGAAACAGCATTGTGGAAGTTTTAAAGATTAATAATTTAGGAGTGGTGCTGCTTCCAACAGCCACTAATATTACTGTCACTAAGGTTAAAGAAGCTTTTTACAAAGGTATAGGTTAAAAAAATATGGTGGTCACTTGCATTATGCAACTGACTTGAAGGAGGCTGACAACAGTCTCCAGCTGACTTTTCTATCAGCTAAACTTTGAAGGATGAATACTGCCACTGTTTATCAAGTTATGCTACAAGAATGGTAACATAAAAATTCACAATCATTGGTAACAAAATCCAATCATCCTTTATATATAACAGGTTGCCACCAGCAAAAATTGAGGGTGTTCTTAGCATGTCATATTGTTGTTATGGCAACCAACTGTGCCACAAAATTCACAGCAACATGTTTGCCAATAGAGAGATTAAGCTCGATGTTATCTCAGAGGGCTGAAATGAACTTATAGCTAGCTTTATAGCTATTCTTTTTTTGGCATCTTGTTCAATGCCGATCAACGTTTCACAAAAAAAGTAAACATTGCTGGCCTTGGCTAGATAGGCAATGTCAAATACATAATACACAGAAAGAAGAAGTCCCAGAGCATTAGCCATGGAGGATCCAGCACCCAGTGTGATAAGTTCTTCACCCTCTGCAGCTATGCAGAGAGGATCCAGGGACCAAAATTCCCCAGAACCAATAATTCTTGGGAATGTAGTCTCGTTGACACACTTGTCAAATGACTCCTCCTCCTGAAAGGCAAACAAACAAACAAAATTCAATATACAATCATTTACAGTGTAATAATCTCCTGATGGGTCCTCAGCAGCCAAATAATAGCACTTTCTATAATTTACGAATAATTTTAGCTACTACTATGTTGTTTGAAAATAATGTTCCAAATTGTTTACAGCAGGACTAAGTCATGAATTTATCACTGAAGTGAGATGCATTTAGTTAAGATACAATAAATGCATCTAACTATGTTGCTGGCAGCTACAGTTCCTTACTTTTTGTCTCTAGAAGTCCTACACTGTATTATGTACAGTGGAATCCTGATTTCTCAAACCTCCAAGCAAAAAAAATGGTTTGAGCAGGAGTTCCAGAAATTGGGAGTAAAAATTAGTGTTTGACGGGAGCAAATCCTGAAGAGGAATGTTTTTTGGTTCTGAGTTCTCTGGAGGTTTGAGAAATTGGGTTATACTAATCTAGATGAATGATCTGTTATTGCTACCCCTTTTTGTAGCGTGAAACTCAACAAATGGTTTTTGTTAAAATTTTGCATAGCATAACTCAAGCATTTGAGAAAATGGAAGTTCCTGAAAGTAATAAACAAAAAGGAGACTAACTTTTTCAAAATGGAAACTTTGAATTTCCTTAGTGCTTCTGTCCATATTTGCATTTAAAAGGTCTTTTGTGGACATAATAATAATGATGATAATAATATTATTATTATTATTATTAATAGCAATATTATAATTTAACTTTATTTATACTGCCAAATAGACATAGATGCATATTATACTGTACCATGCATATCTTTATTATGTCCTCTAGACTAGTTTTCCTCCTTTCTCTTTCAGTAGCCAGGGCAGCAAAGTAACAGCAACAGCCTCTTCAATTCCTTGAATGGAAATAAAATAGAAATATGGACATAAAATTTGCCTAAATGGCTCTAAACCCTCTCCAGGAACCCAGAGACATCAAAATAACGCAATGCAAACATGAAGTAAGCCATTTTCATTTAAATTATTTTCAACACGTAGCATTCACAGCAATTTTCGAAGCATTCTCATGCATTGTCTTTTAAACGGCAAAAGTCGTAACGCAATCGTCAACTAAAGTCACAAAGAACGAGGCAATTTGTTATGTGCTGGCTACGCGTTTACGCGTGGCTACGCGTCAAAATTAACGGTCAGGGTACCGGTGTTCGCAGTGTTTTGCGTGGAGGGTGGATCAAAGAACGAGGCAATTTGTTATGTGCTGGCTACGCGTCTACGCGTGGCTACGCGTCAAAATTAAAGCTCAGTGGCCGGAGGAACTTTACTCGTGTATACTCGTTGACAGATTTCGCTTTCTAGTTTTCTTCAGTTGACATATTCCGTGATCACCAATTTAAATGAGTAGCTACGCGTAGCCACGCGTAGCCACTCTCCGTAGCTGGCTACGCGTAAACAAGAAAAGTCCCGGGGTATTCTGCAATTTAGCCTCAATTCTTTTTGAACGAATCAAGATAAATGGACTGACTTTAGTTTGTATCGAATCGACTTCAGATGTGTGTCAAAACGACCGGACACCCGTGAGTGCTTACATTTACAATATTTACAGGATTAGTTCTATTTAATTACTTGATTGCATTTCATTTTTATTCATTCATACCACTTTTATTTATTGCAAATTGTATATAAATACTATTTTTATTTTCTTATTTATTTATTTTTTTTTTAAATTTAATGTTGGCGTGATAACTGTACTTGACTGTATATAGTTGTTGCCGACAAAATAGATGTAGATAGATATAGATAAATTTACATATGGACTTAAAGCAGGAACAAAGACTCACCTTGGACTGCTGCATGTACTTTATCGAACGATCACATTGAAGGTCTCCATTAATTGCCTGTAACTTAATTCATACATTACCGATTAAATGGCTTTTCAATGAAAGGATTGTCATAGGCTTACACTGTAATACATGTACAAGGAGATACAAGACTGGTTTAAGTTCAAACGAATGCAGTCGAGCGTATTTCAACCGAATCCCCGCTGCATCTCAAAAATTAAGCAAGAAACAACAGGAGATGAAAACAAATGTAAAGAGCTAACCTGCTGGATCGTTTTTCGTTGTGCATAGCCCAATATATCAGCGACAATTCGCAAAGAAATATATAACATGTCATTTGATCCCATGTCCCGTGTCATTGAAAGTCTCGTGGTCTAGGGTGGGGAGAGTAACCAGAGACGTATATTTCGATAGCATATCATTTTGTCTTCTTCTTTTTTGCTCTAAATTAACTAATAGAATAAAACTGGCTTGTACAGTACCTGTAGCTGGCTTTTTTTTTCTCCTGATCGTCTTGATCGTCTTGTTTCAAGTTTAGAGGGGGAAGGGTAAGATGAGAAGACCACACGCGCTCCACGCGGGATAACGAAATGACCTTTGGCCATGACTGTGTTTCATTTTGATGTCACGCTCGCAGTCACGCTCGCACCCTCACTTGTTTTGCGTTCTTCCCAAGGATATATCCGAACAAAAGAGAAAAAGCTCGCAGACTACCTGTATATTGGTACTGTTTTTCGATCCATATAAAGTCTATAAATATTTCACACACGTGGTAGAATGAACGAATGAGCAGAGCAATGGACGTAGGGAAGATTCGGTACATCTCTTTCCAAAACCAAATTCAACCCGAGCAAAACACGTCACGTAGACTCGGCTTACGGCTGTCCCACTACAGAGCGGTGGCACAATTAAAAAGAGTGGGATTCACAAGAGAACCGAGTCATCATTACGCTTCTACAGAAGTTAAAGAACTGCTACGGAGACTGGCAAAAGTAAAATTAAAGTAATCGGCAAGTAAAGATTTATTTTAACTTTCCAATAGTAGTTAAAATAAATAACCCCTACAGAAGTCAACGAAAAGCGAGTTAAAGTAATTTCTCAATAACGAGTTACTTTAACTCTCCAGCCATAGTTAAAATAATCCCTACAGGATAACTCCCAAAAGCGAGTTAAAGTAATCCCCAATTTCGAGTTATTCTAACTCACCAGCCAGAGTTAAACTAACCCCTACAAGATATTAACTCCGTATAAGGAGTTGAAATCACTCCTTCCTGAAATGTAACTCCCAGTAGGAGAGAGATTTAACCCTCATTTAGAGTTAAAATAACTCCAGAAAGAACAACTCCGCTGAGTAGAGTTAGATTAGCTCCCCGACTAGAAAATAACTCCAATTTTGAGTTGAAATAACTCTTTTTAGTGTTATTATAACTCCTCTCAAATAACTCCACCTTGGGGAGTAACTTCAACTCTACCCCGGGCCACAAAACAAAACTTAATTGATAGGAAAGTCGCACTACTCTAATTTTCATACTTAATATTTGGCTTTCACAGCTTTCATTTCAAAAAGTTGAAATTATTCAATACGTTTTTTGAATTAGCGCGCCTAAGGAAATTTAGTGTAAGTGTCTATAGCCTGCGGAGGTCCCACAACAAACAGGAACTTGTAACTGCTTGGTCTCTTGATTGATCCAACGTTAAAAATGTCTTCCTTTGCGTCTACAGATGCCTTTTTTGGAAATGTATCGGTGGACGCCGACTTCATCCGAGTAGATGTCAAGATATCTTCGGGCGAGACGAAATCAGACCTTCATATGCATGTATTTCCTAAAAAGGAAGTTCTCGAGCGACAACCGAAGCCTGGTGGTATTCCACTGGATGTAGCCCTTATTATGTTTGACTCCACATCAGCTGCTAACTTTAGAAGAAAAATGCCAAACAGTTTGGAATACCTGACCAAGAATTTAGACTCACTGTTGCTGCAAGGTGAGCCTGAGCAATGTCATCGAGTCTCGCGATAATGGAATGCTCTCGTAGACAGATAGCCTTGTGCAAACGTTTTTCTAGTGATCATGAATTTTGATAAATTGTTTCGAACCGTTTGGGGACTTGTCGATGAATCTAGCCCTTTCATCCAGCGAATTATCGTTCGACATGCCGGGAAATTTCTCTAGAGCTTTAAAACGAACTTTCGATGAACGTTCGCAAGAGTAAAAGCTGCCGGAAAATCGAACATCTGTTTGCATTACGTTTATACAAGAGAACAATAGTTTCAATGCTATCCAAGCACGGGAGGTGTGATAGTATAGTTGAAAATCTTGAAGAACTGCCTCCTAGAGGTACCGAGAAAGCAGAGAGAAATTTGACAACTACTTAACCATTTTTGTTTGATTGACAGGTGAGACAATCGTAGGAGATGGCACCACCGCACAGCTTGCCGCAATGCTTACTGGGTTGCCGGAGAAGGCACAGCAGGAAGCTCGGAAGAGAATAAGTTATTCTAAAACCGTTGACAGCTGGCGCTGGATATTCAAAAACTACAAAGAGAAAGGATACGCTACCATGTTCTCGGAAGACACGCCACAATATGCGTCGTTCAATTATCGCTTGCATGGTTTTCAGGAACCGCCGACGGATCATTACGCAAGGCCTTTCTGGATGGAGGCTGACAAAATTTTGACAGGGTTCTGTATTAATAATCGTCCATCACATGGCATGTCTCTGAAATACCTGTTAAGTTTTTTTCGTAGATACAAAGACAAACCAAAGTTTGGGTTTTCATCCCACGCAGCTATTTCACACGACGACATGAACGCGCTCGGGTATGCAGATGACGATTTAAAAGCCTTGTTGCAAACATTTGAGAAAGAATCATTCCTGGACAATACTCTTCTAATTGTTTTCGCCGATCACGGGGCGCGATTTTCAAGCCTTAGAACAACGATTCAAGGTAAACTGGAAGAGCGGTTTCCTTTCATGTCAATTACCACACCGAAATGGTTTCGTGAGAAGCACTCAGACCTCTACAGTAACCTTGTTCACAACTCCCGCGTTCTAACATCGCCATTTGATGTTTATGCTACCTTACGCCACGTCTTGTCATATCCACAATACCCCAGCGAGATTATAACCGGTCAAAGCTTGTTTACCCAGATTGACGAGAAAAATCGAACATGCGCTAGTGCCGGCGTAGACGATCATTGGTGTCCATGCCTTGATTTGGAACCCGTGTCAATTCATGAGCCGGCAGTCCACGAATCCGCGGAATTTGTAGTGAATTACATCAACAATCTGACGTTACAGAGTGATGAATTATCAAAGTTGTGTCAGCGGTTGGTTTTAAAGGAAATAAAAACCGCGTTCCGTGAGATGCCGAAAGAAGCCATGCAAAGGTTTCAAGAGACGAAGCAGGGTACAACTAATGCTTGCGACGCTTGCGAAATAGTTTTGGGAGATAAAGCAGAGAACACTCTTTCTAGAGACACATTGTATCAGCTACAGTTTGTTACATCGCCGAATGAGGGATTCTATGAGGCCTCTGTTAGAATGAACAAAGGCGTTCCTTCAATTGTAGGGGACATCAGTCGAATTGACGCTTACAAAGACCAGCCTTATTGTATAATGGAAACATTTCCTCTTTTACGAAAATTTTGTTATTGTTCTCCCAAACCTTTTGCACAAAAACAATGAAAAGCTTACTTTTCTTTTTTGTTCAAAATTTTCGCCATGGATAGCCCGTGAGCAAGCTCCTGGCGAGGCAGAAAACAAAAATGGCGAGCGAGAAACAGAAGAATGAGTCGCTTCATTTGGGCTCGTCGAATCCTGTATGCAGGCTACGCCATCACGGAGTGTGACAGCTACTATCGCAAGCAATTGAATGTCATAACTGGAATCGGATTGAAAGATACATGGGACAGTAAAAAAGCTTATATTTTGCAGAGGGTACCTAAAAAGGCCCTGGTTTTAAAGCTTATTTACTTCAGATGGTGTAATTTATGATTAATATGAACATTTATACTTACTTACTTAGTTCAAACCACTCTCTCACATCAAATGGAAAGCTTTTAGTATTTGTGTCTAAAACGAGACCTCTACAAAGAGGCCTGGGGACGAGTCCGTCCATGCTCAGCTCATCGACTTATCATGGCCAAGAGCCTGTCATGGCATAATTATGTTGCTAATAAAAACTTTTGGTGCAAATTGAGCCGCTTTTTAACCATGAAGCAGAAGCAAGTAACCTCGAGAGTTTTCGAAAATTTAAAACTCACCTAAACTGTAGACTCTTCCGACGGCTAATCAGAGAATGGCATTATCTCCGTTGTGATAGGGGTGGAGGGGTTGAGGAGGTTGGGGGTAGGTATGTTAAAAATTACTCTACACGGTGGCGAGAGTGCTCGCCTTCCATTAATGTACATGTGTTCGGGGTTCGATTCTCTGACGGGTGTCAAAAGTGGGTTGAGTTTGTTTGTTCTCTACTCTGCTCCGAGAGGTTATTCTCCGGGTACTCCGGTTTTTCCATCTCCCCAAAACCAACATTTGATTTGATTTGATTGTGGTTGATTTGATTTAGTCTCTCCAATAGACCCTTCTCCAAAATGGCGGCCGACATTTCAAAAAAACAGTATACCAGCACTAGAAAGAACACCTTTAATTTAGTAACCCTGCAAAGTTTCAGCATTTTAGGTGTAATATCAGCTGAGAAAATGTAAGTTAAAAAATGATAAATTTAGAGACTTTTGCATGACTGGGGGTATAATGCATACCCCCAGTCATACAAACGTTTGTAAATTTTCCAATTTTTAACTTACCTTTTCTCAGCTGATATGACACCTGAAATGCTGGAACTTTACAGTTTTACTAAAGTAAAGGTGTTCTTTCTAGTGCTGGTATACGTTTTTAATTTTAGCTAATTTTAACTCATTTGAATTTTCGGCCGCCATTTTGGAGAAGGGTCTATTGGTATAGCGTCTGTGCTCAGCTAGTAAATTTGAGACTTAAATAAAGTGATTATTATTATTATCACCGAAATAAGAACAAATGAGAAGCTTGATATCCACAGCAAATCTTAAATAGTCAAATGGTTATTTCTCGTTATAGCGGACACCCTTGCATACGGCGGCTGAGCCCGCAGTAAGTACGGCAGTCAAAACTTGGTAGGTACTTGGTGTATTTTTTCTTCGCCGCTAGCTAAAATATAGACAATGCTAAAGTTGCTTTGGTCTCTTTTTATTTAACAATTAGACTACAAGCCCGATAGAGCAGATAGTCAACGAGGCGCAGCCTCGTTGACTATCGCTCGTAGAAAACGAGGGCGAGTAGTCTAATTGTTTTAGTATAAATTTACCGTAGTCTCATTGCATAAAAAGAAAAAAAATGTCAAATAACGCGTGGAAAAGAACTGTTTTATTACGTTACATCGGGTTCAAACGTGATGTGCGATGTGCGCCCATGCATAACTGTTGACTATCAGCAGATGAATGATATAGCCTTGGCTCCTATGTGGAGCATAGCTCGTTTACAGTTTTTTTACACTGTTCTCTGTCCTGGGCTTGGTGTTCAATTTGGGTCTATCGTAGACCTATTTCCTGCAGTTCTTGTTCGGCTGATCTTCTCCAGTTGTTTTTTGGCCTCCCACGATTTCTCTTTCCTTGGGGGTTCCAGAGAAGTGCCTGTTTAGTTACGCTGTTGTGTGGTTTTCTTAGCGTGTGGCCAATCCATTTCCATTTCTTTCTTCTGATTTGGACCTTCATCCTGTCTTCCTGGGTTTTTGCCCATAGATCATCGTTGCTGATAGTGTTTGGCCATCTTACACCAAGGATGTGGCGTAGGCAGCGGTTAGCGAAGGCTTGAGTTTTATCTGTGATGTTCTTTGTTACTCTCCAGGTTTCAGCTCCATATCCCATCAATGTTTTGGCTGTTTCCACTGAGAGCATAAAGCCTACCCCGCGCATGTGCCTTGCCTGAATAGAGTATCGTTTGGCCAGATGCTAGCCTAAGCCTTCCGGACTTGGTCCATCTTGTTTCGCTGATACCAAGTAGACTGATTTTATATCTACTCATTTCGTTTGCAATCTGTTGAGCTTTTCCTGCCTCGAACATGGTTCTAACATTCCATGTCCCAATCTTAATGGTAGTCCTGGGTGTGAGTAGTCGGTTCGCGCCTTGCAGCGTCCACAGTGTGAGTTTGGCTGCACTGCGTCATTTCAATCCCGTTTGGGGTTGCCCCTCTTTCGCCCAAGATTGGTTGGGTGATACGAATTCCTGTAGCCGTTTCTGTAACCATGAAAGTTTTATGAGAGTAGGGGGTTAGCCTACTGCTCAACCCCCAACCTGGAGGACCAGGGTTTTTCTGTCAGGGTTGTCCTTCCCTTAGCCACTGATATCTCGTTATTTAAAGGCGCCAGATGCTCGCCTTTTGCCGTTGTTGCTCAGCTGCAGCGTAGAACTGCATTACCAGGGTTACAACGAGGATGTGCAACAGCCGACTTGGTAGCAGAGCCTGTTTGAGACGGTGGGCATTTCCCGGCATTTAAAGGGGACAACTGGTGGCCCCAGTGAACCCAACCGAGACCCATTACCACCCTCCAACCCTCTATCAGCAGATAGAAAACGATAATTTAGCCAATCGAAGTCACGGATTCACAATGGACTACGGTAAATTTATACTAAAATTAAATTATAACATAGCCACATGCTATATCGCGCGCTCTGATTGGCTAATATTTTATGAAAAAGAAATGGATGGTTCAGGCTGACGTCATATTTGGTGAAATTTCGACTTTTCAGAGTGAAAATGTCTCGCTATGTTATAAAAGCAATGGACCATGTCTAGCTTGCGTCCATCCAATTCGCGATGCATTTGGATAGTTGAGAGAGCATTTAGGTAGCTAGCGATGTTCTCGGCTGCGCCTCGAGCATCTCCTACGCTACCTTTGTGCTCTCCCAACTATCCGCGTGCTCCATGAATTGGATGGACGCACGCTAGACATTGTCCATTGCTTAAATAGAGGGATCTGGGTTTAATTTGACAACGGACAGCACACTTGAGTTCAAAATAAGACAACTATAATCCTAAATGGCGACGCTCGACGAACTACTTACTATTTTTGGCGCCAACTTAGAAGCTTGAAGACACAAGATATTTAATATTTTTCACTTTTTGCAGTGTGATATGGTTTTGGAAATAGTAAATCCTCTTTCGTGAATATTTAATGCCATTTCTAATGAGAAAAGTTGCTTGATTTCAATGCCTTTCCTGTCAACTTACATTGACGTCAGGACAGTAAAGTTTTTCCAGATTACTGAATCCTGGAATTAATAACTACTTAATAACCGAGCGTGAGGTCGTTACGGGAAAATCTCAAACTGAGGCCTTGCCGTATTGACCAAGCAATAGCGAGGTCAATACGGTAGGCCGAGGTTTGACATTTTCCCGTAACGACCGAACGGAGGTTGTTAAGTTGTTTATTATATGGCTAACAAGACGGTTCTAAAGAAAGAAAAAACTCTTAATTCAAGGGGAAGTCGTTACTTCCACATCCGGTGATGCGCGCGCTTATCTATTCATTCCTTTTTCCAATCCGTCAAACTGCATAACAGAATTCAGTGAACTAACGCGTACTCCGTCAAGAAAATATATTTATTTTTGGAAACCAATAATCAATACGGCTGCAAAAAGTATTTTAGTACAGTTGTGTTAGTATATCACGAGAGCATTTCCATCGAAGAATCAACCACCAAACGTCAGTTCCTACAGAAAAGTTCTTCAAACTTGTTCAAAAGCCGTGCAGCCGTGTCGGCAAAAGAAAATACAATTTAAACGGAATCAGCACTACTCTTCGTCGTCACTTTCAATGAAAACTCTTCGCCTTTTCTGAGGTTCCTGGATTATAGTTACTGGCCCGTTAAAGATCTTGAACTGGCGCTCAGAGATGCTGCGAATGTCCTCGCCGGAAAAAAAAATTATCCGCTCGGCTGTTCAAATCTGATGGTCCTTGAAGAAGTTTAAACTAGCTTGTGTTACAACAAGAGAATTTGTTGATGTTGACTGCTGTACTGTTTCGGTGTCACCAATTGCCTTTTGAATGGTGAAAGGACAGTGAGAGGATACCTGCCTTCGGAAAGGAACCTGTAGCTCTGTATACTTCGCTGCAGACTCGACAGGGTATCAGGCTCATAATCGTCGCCATTCGTTTTCCGATATCTATTAAAAACTTTGCCAACAAGTGGTCAAGGACAGCAGCCGGTAAGTCCAAAACGTCCACTGTGCTTCCTTTGTTTATTGACGACAAATATCGCTGAGATGTTTTAATTTCACTGGCAGTTTTCCTTTCCTTTCGTGATTTTGCTCTTAAGTGTAAGCTTATGAACATTTCAATTTGTACCTGACCAATTAATTCGTTCGTAATTAGCCATTTAATAAACAGATTTTATTATATGGCTTGTGTTTGTAGGCAATAAAACGCGCGCTCTGATTGGCTAAGTGGAGCTCAACGACAGGGAATTATTCTCCCGTAATGCGCACGGGCCGATTACGGATTATGCAAATAAGGAAAGGAAAAAACACGAAAGGTTATCCAAATCTAGGCCATATTTCCTTTATTTACATTGAAAATCGTTGTGATACAAGACGATGAGTGACGATTAACATTCAGAGAGTCAATTATATCACTATTTTAAGGAAAAATGAAGTTACATCGGCAAATTACGAACGAGTTAATTGGTCAGGGAGAAATTGAATTAAGTTTAAGCTTATTCAAACAAAGAGAAAAACCACGAAAGGAAAGGAAAACTGCCAGTGAAATGAAAACATTTCAGCGATATTTGTCGTCTAATAAGCAAAGGAAGCATAGCAGAAGTTTTGGACTTACCGGCTGCTGACATTGACCACTTATATTGGCAAAGCTTTTTTATAGATGTCGGAAAACGGATGGTGACCGGATTAGTAGCCTGACACCCTGTCGGGTTTGCAACGAAGCATACAGAGGTTCCTTTCCGAAGGCAGGTCTCCTTTCACTGTCTTTTCACCATTCAAAAGGCAACTGGTGGCACCAGAGCAGTACAGCAGTCAACATCAACAAATTGTCTTGCTGAGACACAAGCCAGTTTATCAACATCTTCAGCCGAGCGGTTTTTTTATCCGGTGTGGACATAGCAGCATCTCTTAGCGCCAGTTTAAGATCTTTAACGGGCCAGTAACTATAATCCAGGAAACTCAGAAAAGGCGAAGAGTTTTCTTCGAAAGTGACGACGAAGAGTAGCGCTGATTCCGTTTAAATTGCATTTTCTTTTACCGACACGGCCGCACGGCTTTTGAGCAAGTTTGTAGCACTTTTCTGTTGGAATTGATGTTTGGCGGTTGATTATTGAGAATGTCGATGAAATTTCTGTCGTCATATAGTAACACAACTGTACTAAAATACTTTTTGTGGCCGTATTGATCATTGTTTTCCACAAATAAATACATTCTTGACGGAGTACGTGTTAGTTCGCTGAATTCTGCTGTGCAGTTTGACGGATTGGAAAGATGAATGAATAGATAAGCGCGCGCATCACCGGATGTGGAAGTAACGACTTCCCCTTTGCTAATGATCAGTTCCTTTTGAATTGTGGGTAGATCCAATTTTGCCCGTTTGCCCCCACAAAGGACTGGATCTACCCAAAATTCACCAGGAACTGATCATTAGCAAAATGGTGTATTAGGAGTTTTTTCTTTCTTTCGAACCGTCTTGTTAGCCATATAATAAGCAACTTAATAACCTCGACCGTTCGGTCATTACGGGAAAATCTCAAACCTCGGCCTACCGTATTGACCTCGTTATCGCTCGGTCAATACGGCAAGGCCTCAGTTTGAGATTTTCCCGTAACGACCTCACTCTCGGTTATTAAGTAGTTAATAACCACAGCAACAAACCGATGAGAGTGCCGGATCTTAAATAGACCTGGATCAGTAGACATTTTAAAATACACGGCACACTGATACCAACGGCGGATGTGACCAAAATGAAATGAAAACGAACTAAAGGACTAAATTATTTTAAACAAAATTGCCCTATATTTCGGTTTGCAATACAAACCTTCCTCAGGGGCCGAGTAGAAAAAAATATGTGAAAAGAAAACCGTTACAAATAAAAATCTAAATAAAAATACGTGACAATGATTGGTGGGCTATGAGTAAATAAGTGTCAGATGTGTCACTGGCGTGCTTTATCTCTTCTGTTTAATCACCAACAACTCGGCACAACTACACCAGTATCACTACACTTTAACCAAGCTGGCCATTCTATGAACGACGTCCGCCTCATCCCGATGGAACTCATACGTAGCAAACGTGACTCAGTAAGAAAGGCTCGGGAGGCTCATTTAATAAACAAAGCCAAAACATTACATGAGGCTCTCAATCCCTTTGACGGTTGACGGTTACAAATAAGTCGTTTTGACGGTTGACGGGTAAATGTTAGGTCATTTGACGGTTGATGATTAATTTTTCGGAACGACGTTTATCACACGAATTTATGTATCTTGTTCCTGACCCTTAAATACAACATGCACATAATTCATATGGATGTTACTTTGGCTGAGTTCTGTTTGCTGGGCAAGAACACTCGACACTCCCAAGTGGGATTGGCCACAGATGTGGCCGTTTATTTTGATAGCAAGCTTAGAAAGCTTAAATTACAAACACACCAAAGTATTAGCCCAGCAAAGGTGAGGGAGAAACCGCCAAAGCTCGCCATGAGGAACGAGTGAAAGGGCAGCCCCACCCGAAGCCGAAGCAACACACAACATGAATAATAGTTAATAATTAATAATTATTATATCAATAATTAATAGTTCTCATAAGCAATAAAGATAATCAGTCTGTAACTAAGTGGCCCCTGATCACATGGTACTTAAAAAACAATCATAAGTGATCTATAACCAAGTGTCACCAGCTCACATGGTACTGAAACAATAATTAATAGTAGTCATAAGTAATAAAGATAATCAGTCTGTTACAGAGTGGCCCCTGCTCACATGGTACTGAAACAATGATTAATAGTACTCATAAGCAATAAAGATAATCAATCTATAACCAAGCGGCGCCTGCTCGCATGGTACTGAAACTATAATATATGTAACTAATCTACTACCAAGTGACCCCTGTGTACCTGGTACTTAAAAGCAAGAGCAACTAATCTACTGTAAAACCAAGTGGCAGCTGCTCATATGGCAGTTTAAAAATTACAATAAGTAAACTACAACCAAGTGCTCACTTGGTACTGAAACAATAAAAACTGATCTACAACCAAGTTGCTCCTGCACACATGGTACTCAAAAACAAGTCAGAACAACCAATCTACAACCAAGTGGCCCCTGTTCACATGGTAATTTAAAACAATAATAAACAAAATACAACCAAGTGGTTTGAAAAACAAGATCAACTAGCCTAGAACTACCCTGCTCACATGGTAATTAAACAATAATAAGTAAACTAAAACCTAGTGGCTCCTGCTCGCACGGTACTAAAAAACAAGAACAACTAATCTACAACCAAGTGGCCCCTGCTCACATGGTGGTAATGAAACAATGAGTAAGCTAAAACCAAGTGGCTCCTGCTCACTTGGTAATTAAACATAATAAGTAAACAACAATAAAGTGGATAATTTGGTTTTATCAACTGAGTTGATAATGTGAATTAGCCACCGTAAAGAGATTCAGAAGCTGACGTTTCGAGCGCTAGCCCTTCGTCGGAGCGAATCCGGATTAGTCAACTACCAAATGTGGCCCCTACTTGGAAACAACAATGATAAGCTACAACCAAGTGGCCCCTGCTCACATGGCATTCATAAACAATTCTTGGTTTTCATGTGACATAGTCATATTCCAGAATTAAAAATTACCTTGCTTTAATAATATAATATAATATAATAT
>CM042746.1:34103008-34110508 GCA_022496165.2 Catalaphyllia jardinei | reverse complement strand
TTCTTATTCCTGTTTTTAGTTATGTAAACTTTCTAAGAAAGTTCTATTCTCACCATAAATTTTTGTTTTCTTGTTTTTAGAGGGGCGTAAACACGACGCAGGGATGTTAGCAGATTCTGGACTATTACGTGACCTCCAACGGCATGCTTTTTCTCCAGCAGGTCAACCAATGTGCATTTATGGAGATTTGGCGTACCCTCTCCGTCTGCATCTTCAGACCCCGTTCCGCCAGGGACCACTTGCACCCCTCATACAGGATTATAACGAAGCTATGAGCGCTTTAAGGATTTCAGTGGAATGGCTTTTCGGGGATGTCATCAATTCCTTTAAATTTCTTGACTATAAAAAGAATTTGAAGATCGGGCTTAGCAGTGTTGGCAAAATGTACGTTGTCTGTGCACTGCTTCGTAATGCCATAACATGCCTTTATGGTAATACCACCAGTGATTATTTTGGTATTGAGCCGCCCACTCTGGAATAATACTTTCACTAATTAGGGCATTAGATATAAAATGTAGGGAGGGGATATCACACACTGCAGAGAAACGAAAACACAGACCACCCTCTTCTACAAATAATGGCCCTTTAGCCCAAGTTAGCTTAGGCATTTTTGTTTTTCTTGAGCCTGGGGTTGGGCTCAAAGTTTTTCACCACTAATCTCTTAAATAAAAAAAATATATATATATAAAAGGGGAAGGGCCATTTTCTTCAAAACAGCTTAAATGTGAGGGCAAGAGGCAGATAAAACAAAAAAAAATGTTAAAATTTTCCCAAAGCTTTGTTGCCATGGAAATGCCAAGTCCCATAGACATGAAATTGTAACACGAGAATGTTTCCACATAAACCTCAGAAAAGTTAGAAAATGTGGAACTCAACGTATGATAACAGTTCGATTGTTCAGCATAAGTTATCATATCTTAACAAACAGATTATGTTATGAACATTTAAAGTTACCACATCCCCACCCCCTCTAGGAAATATGGTTAAATATTCTAAGACCACACAGCAATAATTATTACATTCTGATTTGCCAAGAAAGCTCCAATGTCAAAACTCCAGTACAGTTTATTAAAACCTGGGTTGAAACCATGTTAATTTTTAATTGCTATTCCAATAAAAAGCTATCCCGAAGTACTTCCATATGCTGCTGTTTAAATTGTTCTCAGTATATTTTTTTAACAAAATGAAACTTGGAATGTTGACCTTTTCAATTTTTAACTTGCCAACCCATACAATGTAGGAGTGAAAAGGTTCACTTAAAATACTTTAGCTTCAACTATATATCTTTGATCACTGTAAACATTCTATGTCCCGAGAAAATATAGAATCCAATTTTTCCTATCGAAAAACAACACAACTTTCTAAATCTAGAAGAAATATCAACTTTGTTAACTAACAAGCTCATCAGGCCCTATCACAAGAAACCCTCTAAGCACTAACACCAGCAAAATGATAACCACAACATGATTGCATGGGATAAGTGTGCAACAGCAAGTCTCCTGCCCAATTTGCTTTTCTCGACTGGTTTTTACACCTTTCTCTCATGAGGTCTTGGGCACGACTTTTTCCAGCAAACCCATGAGTATTTAAGAAATAGAAAACATGTACCGTGTTTGTATCGAGTTATACAAACACGAGTGGAAGTTTGGGAGAACGAGAAATGCTGTGGGAACACGAGCCGCAGGCGAGTGTTTCCACAGCTTTTTCGAGTTCTCACAAACTTTCACGAGTGTTTGTATAACTCGATACAAACGCGGAGTACATGTTTTCTATTTCTTTTAGAAAACACCACGACGAGAAAAAGGAAAACAACTTGTAAACTTTGATTATCAAAATGTAAATTCTCTTTGCTCGCGCCATCACTACGTCAACAGCGCGCGCTTAGCCTTTTTAACCAATCAGCGCGCGTGCTTTCTTAGGACTGTTTTCTAATTGACTCTGTTGCTGTTGCTGTTGCAAGAAAAGCATTTGAAAATTTTTCTACGCTGCTGTTCAGCCATGATCCTCAAGACATCCTGGTATTGTTGCTGGTTCTGTGTCTGCTGATCTATAAGCATTTGATGCTGGGCGGCTTTATTTTCCTGCTCTTTCTTCTTCAGTTCAATTTCTTCCTTCCGGATTTCTCTCTCGTTATCGAACTTCTCTTTCAGGATTTGCACAGCTTCAGTAGTACTTCTTCTGCTTTTTCGCTTAGTAACTTCATCGCAACTTGTATCAGCATTCCTCTTTTTGGTTTGACCCAGGCGCTCCATGGCTTTTAACCTACTTTCTTCTCCAGACGCCTTGTCATTTTCATTCTTTTTAGTAAGGGTATTTGAATTTTCTTTCCTTTCTAAATCAGCTGCCTGTTCTTTATCTATGATTTCAGACAACGCTATCTCTATTTCTGTTTCATCATCACATGCAATGCCAGAACCTTGCTCTTCCTTTCTCATCTTTTCTCTGTATTTGGCAAGCAAAAGAGTAAGTCTGTCCCTCACAGAGCGCTTACTAACTTTGAATTTCAGTGAACTGATGCTATTTAAGCTTAACGCAATTTCGTCCCAGATTTCCCCTCTCTCTTTACTTTGTCTTGGGTGCTTAAATGGTTCCAGAAGAAGAACCTCTCTACACAGCATAAGGTCATGTTCATCTGACCACTTCATGTCATAATTTCTGAAAACAACAAAACTTTTATTACATAAGGAATTACATCTTCTACATAGTGTTATTGCAATTAACTTTATCCTATGGTAAAATTAATTTTATTTTGAGTACTTAAGCTTATTTATAACCTTAAAGCTTTTAAGCTGTAAATATTTGTAAACTAATTTTTGTTTTTATTTCTTTTCTTGGGCTGAAAATCAATGCAGGCTAAAACATGTTAAACGTTTTGCTAATTTGAAAATGCA
Source organism: Catalaphyllia jardinei (assembly GCA_022496165.2). Taxonomy (NCBI): domain Eukaryota; kingdom Metazoa; phylum Cnidaria; class Anthozoa; order Scleractinia; family Caryophylliidae; genus Catalaphyllia; species Catalaphyllia jardinei. Next base: position 34,107,617 of record CM042746.1, on the reverse strand, counting down.
AAAATTACCCACTAAATCAATTTAACGTTTATTCAGTGTTGTAATCAACCTGGAGTGATTCAGAGCTAAGCTAAGTTTACATGCAGTCGATCCGAGCAGTTCGAATATTTTTCAAAGACCAGAAATCTTCTTAAAAATGCCAGTTAGTATATATTAAAAAACTATAATGAAATGCCCACGATTAGTATTTATAACAGCACTACTACGTACCCTGCAATACTCTTTTCATCATCCGCCATTGCTTTTTCCACTTTGTACTGTAAAGCTCTACCTGAAACTCGAAAGAAATCAACTTTTTTTCATCACGGTACGATCAAATTCCTTTCGGCACTGTTTTTGTTCGCTAACCGACCCTTTAGATTGAAGAAATCCCTAAGATACGTATGTAGAAATTAGAAAACAAATAAAACATACTCACGTTCTCAACAAGACGGCAGATGGCGGCAAATGGCGTCCTGAACGAGATGTGGACGACGAGTCGAGCTCGTTTGAGCATGCGTGGTAGCATCGAAGTTCGTTTTTCAGACTTCCGGTCGGTGACGTCCACGTTCTCGGATCCCTAATATGTACCAAGAATTATAACGCACGTGCACAGCAATTGTACTGCTAATTAATTCGTTTGCCTGGCGACGTTCCTGTTCCCGTTGCTGTGGTAGTTTCGTCAGCTCCCTAATTAGCCGAAGTTGTTTTCGTACAATCCTTTGTAGCTTTGGCCGGAGACGTTTAGCTGCTATCCGTAATAGCAGGTGTCCTTGATTGCGTGTTGTCCGCAAGGCGAGAGTTGACTGTTTAAACTTTGTGTAGAATTTCGTGACGCAAGCTACCTTTTAGACTCACATCGATAGCCGGTTGTAATCGATGCTTGTTGTAAAAGCAGACACTCGTAGATTGCTTGCTGACAAACAAGTGAAACGGAGCCTGTCGGGACAAGTTTGCCAAAGCCAACTTAAAAATAGACAGGGAGGGTTTAAACTTACAAAAATAACAGTTGTAAACCATTACATACTTGCCACAAATCCATTGGCTCTGTCGAACAATGTGACAGGATCTGACAGCCCGTGACGTCATGTCCTAGTTCTATAAAGCACCCTTAACAACAGTGATACGTTTCTTTTTCACGAACGAGAATTCGATGTCGAAATAGCGAACATCTAAAATGCCTAATACTCGATTAAAGCGTACATGCAGCTCCTTTTATGTTGTGAAATATGCTCGCTCTCGTCTGATGGTTGTTTTGTTACTTGTAATTTGTTTGGTAACCTTCATGCTTCTGTATCAAGGAACTTTACTTCACAAGTCTTCCGCTGGTAAAATTCGCCCTCGAACTGGTGTTTCATACAAGAAAAGTGTACACGGCGTTGCCTGCCGTCTTCCCGCTTTGGATCCGTTTCATTCTAGTGTGGTTCAGTTTACAGAAGATCTTGGTAAGCTGCGCTGCGAAGGAACGAGTCATTCAAGCTTCGAAAACAACGTGCTCCGGGTTGAAGGCGAAGGCATTGTTTCTGCACTGTACAGAAAGATTGACAGGACTTCAGGAAACGATTTTGATGTTTTGCTGTCTGATCCCGTGAAAGTACAGGATATGAACGCGGGAAAGAACGGTGAGTCTTATTTCTATACCTGTTGCGAAATATTCACGACTAAAAAAAGGTGTCTATTTATCTATTTATCTATTCATTGTAGTCATTTATTTTTTAATCGATAACATTTAGTCACAATCTTCTCCCTCGACAAGCCAAAGTAAGATTGGAATCTCCGTTTTCTATGGTTAACTGTCCGAACCGATCCTATGTTACATATGCGTTAACTATTGTTGGTACATCAAACGAAGTGAAGTGAGCAAAACGAGTGAGGCAATCCCAGATGGAACAGAATGCAATGTACGAGTGCGGATCCGCTATCTCGCTGCTTTCATTGAATTGACTTTTGTCAGCGAGTAAGGGCTTTTCCGCTTGCAGAATATGAACTGACAGGAATCTTGCAATGTGTATGCTTCACAGTCTCACGTGTTTATTCAGTTAGCCCAAAAAATAGCTTACATATTAGTGTGCCAGCAGGTTTTTATACGCGCGCTGCACGCGAGACAAGCAAAGGCGTATCCTGAAATGTCAACCGTCTGCTGCCCTCAGCCTAATCCCCGAAATTAATTAGGCTGAGGCTGACACTTCAAAAGGCGAAGCGTCCCGGTGAAAAGGAGAGGCTGCACGAACGGCCCTCAGAAGTACGGGGTAGCTAAAAGGTGTCAAGATTTTTCGCTCGGCGCATGTGTAGGCTACAACGAATTCATTGTTTATAAACAATGGGATGCGTGCAGTGACTCTTACTCTTGCATGTTGCGAAATTGTAACGATATAGTTGAGAGTTCTCACTGCAATTCATTTCGTATTTCCGACCCCCAGTCGACCTGCCTCTCTTAAAAACCTCCATTTTGATTCGTTCTAAATCTGCACTTTATGGTCAGTGCTAGTGGCATTGTTTGAGCTGTTTCCTATTGTTTCGTTTGGCCAATTATAAATAATCTTGTAAGTCAACAGCTTCTTTCAAGGAGCAGTGTCACGGGGATTTTGCTGTTTTAGGTCAATTCTGGGCTAAAATCATTACTTTAAGGCTTTAACCATAAACAGAACGCTTCTATAAAGCTACGACGGAGATATCAGAGAATTTTATCACAGAGGGCTAACCAAAATAAATTTCTTGAGGATTTTTGGAACACGTAGCACCAAAACTCGAAAAAATTGGCCAATTTCAGAATTTTTTTGAAGGTTTCAATCCATTTCAATCCGTAGCAACAGGCGACAGAAAACAGTCTTCAATAACAGAACTAGAACATTAGTTTTGGAATTCAATTGATGCGAAGACACCCAACTTTTTATAAAGTTGCCAAATAGCGTGACAATGCCCCCTTAGTATTTGCGCCAGGTACACAGTTTTTTTCACCACCGTCATAATAATCTGATCTTTCCAGCGATCAGGTGAAAAAACTAAACATTGCGGCAACTATCTATGGTATTATATGTACCTTTCAATACGAATTTCGTAGCAAGAGTGATTTTTGGCGGGCATTATCGTATGATCGTAATGTACATGTATGGGATTTATCATCCGAGCACGGGCGCGTTTTCGACATGAGGGTGACCCTTTAATTACCACTGTTGATTGAGAAGGGGAGCAAGTAAACAAATATTACGTGCTTTTCCACAAACTGATGACCCTTCGCCTTGAAATGTTACTCATAAATGACAAAAGAGCCCTAAATGTATTCTAGGCGATAGGAGTAACAATGCATCCATTTCAAAACGCGGGTGTTCGGAGTTTAAGACAAATAGAGTCAAAAGAGTGAAGCAGAAATGAAACGAGATCTCTGATTCATGTCAGTATGTCACCGGAAGTAGACTTAATCCTTTCACTTTAATAGACCTCATTTTTTTTTTCTGGAAATTGCATAATGCATCTTCGATCTATAGTGTTTTGTCGACAGTAACACTAACTAATTTGTGAAAGCAAATTGCTTTTGTTCTAAAGGGCTAAGGGGCGGAGGGCAAGGTATTTTCAGTTTTATAAAGTGGCCCATCAGGCCGGAGCTTATCCCGGTTTCTGTAACGTGAAACGATTAGGAGTATTTCTACTCCCCCCTGGATGGGATGCTAGTTCATCGCAGGGCTACCCCCAGCATCAAATTCGCCGGTACCCAGTTATACACTTAGTTGGAGAGAGGCATTGTTTGGTTAAGTGTCTTGCCCAAGAACACAACGCAATGTTCGCTGCTAGGTCTTGACCGCTCAATGATCCGAAGACGAGCGCATCTATATTTCTTTAGTAAGCCTAAGCTGCTGATCAGAACGCTTGACCGGGACTTACAATGCGATAAAGGAAAGGGCGTAAAATTAAAAACAAGCGAACAATCAGACGTTATTTCCTATTTGTATATGTAAAATGTCGTGAATCGGGAAGACTTGTTTCTGGATCGAAAAACAAGAAACAATTTGCTGTCGCGGCGTACGCAGACGCTCTGCCCGATGGAGATGAGGAAGGTGGTTCGAAAACCTCAGTGGGAAGCCGAAAGAAAAAGCGCGGTTAGAGAATGAGTTGAGCGCTTGGAAAACGATATGCGGATGCAAGAGCGATTTTTAAGTCGACCTTGCCAACAACAACCTTTGGTCGCGAATGTTCGAGTGATGCTCAATCTACAAAATGGCCGAATCTATGGAAAGTACTCAGCTGGTAACAGCAGTTTGCCTAATTTCCGAACACTGACTTATTTCACACGCAGGTGTACCTGTGGGAGCTGTTGCTGCGATCTCCTGACAAACATAAGCGAATGCCATTGCTGCGAGGAGATACAAGACTGCTTTTATTCAGTCGAACAAGCAAAATTGTGCGTGAGGATCTTGAGGAGAGACAGAAGTTGAGCTGTGTAACTAAACATCCTGACCTCAGACCAGTCTGCCCGGGAAAGTGGAGGCTAGCAAGGGACAGACAAACACGATAAAAACCCTGCTTAAAGGAAAGATATATGGTGGGTGAGCTATCGTTCATTTTCGAGTTTCCGTTCGCAAAAAAGATCACGCACACACACAAGAAAAAACAGAACAAAACAAAGCAAAAAAAA
>CM042746.1:34088008-34098008 GCA_022496165.2 Catalaphyllia jardinei | reverse complement strand
TTGGTTGAGAATTCGAAACGAATACTCTGCGCATGCTCAGAAAATTGGGTCCGGCCAGATCTCTCGATCCCTGCACAGGGCAGAAGGATCGTGGGCTCTGGGGTCGAGAATGAATTAGAATACAACATTTTGTGGCCATTCGATTTCATATCATTCATGGTCCGTCGAGTGCACAGATCTTTGGGCCAGTTTTAGGAAAAAATAATCGGCGTAATTTATTTCTCAGCTGTTAGTTCAATTCCCCTGGGGCCAGGGGACTTCAATTCATGGTTGTATACTTTGAACCATCACGTGCAAGGCCGAGTGGCGTGTTCACGTCACCTGACATGCGTTGAAGCTATTTACGTTTGCAGTGTTACAGTTCTGCCGGTAGTGGATCTAATCTGCCGCAACTGATGATGAACCACAAAAAAAAGCTGATTTATGAATTATGAAGTGATAATTTTGCTTCCGTGTCTGTTGATATGGAATTCAAAGAAAGCACAAATCTTCGCGTCGTCCGTTCCGATGGACCTCGAACATTCAGAGCGTCTTTCGCTTGAGACCTCGTTACATCAAGCACAGGTATGAAAGCAAGAGTTGCATAGGAGATAAGGGATCTTTATGTAGACACGGGTAAAACCTCGCAGCCAAAACTACTTATAACTAATTGTAAAAAAATATATATATTTCAGCCAAAAAAGCTGCTTTTCACCTATGCCGCCGTTCCTCATACATCTTTTTGAAATAGGCGTTTAAACTGCCTCTAGGACTCTGCTTCCCTCAAGTAACAAGGAAGACTGCTCCAAAGAATGTCGCCACTATAGCTTAAGCTACATAATAGTTTGTGCGCGGCAATGGAACATTTAGTTTATTCTCGGAGTCCCTGAGGTTATATGTGGTTTCTTGTCTTGAAAGTAGAACTGAGATATTCTGGAGCCAACCCGTGCAGAGACTTATAAACCCTCGTAGCTTCGTGTCAGTTGTGTTGTATGCAGAATTGTATGCGAATTGTAAGATTAATCAGTACAGATATCAACATAAAAATTGCATGTCTCACTACTTGCTTCCAGCTTTTCTATTTTCTATTTCCAACGTGAGATACATTGCAGATGAAGAGTAGACAGTACACATCGACAATAGATGCTTGATATAAATCCTAAAATGAAGTTTGTACAGAAGCTAATAAGACTATTTGAGCCAACAAAAGATAAGATATTCAGGCTAACTGCGGTGTGCTGTTATTTGTCTGTGAGCAGTAGCGGATCCAGACCTTGAGCCAAAGCGGGTGGGGTGGGGGGTGGGGGGTGGGGGGACGTTCTACTTTACTTGCCTAGCCGGGGTTTGCTTCTTCAGATATTACTTCTTTTTTCACCCAAAATAACTATGCCTCCATAAAACGTAACCTATCAAAAACTGGAAAGAGAAAAGATCATTTGAATGACAGAAAGAGCAGATTCTCAAATTTCGGTATAGGAGTCTTTATGTAGAATCAACTGACTACCTGTTTCAATACGTCATTAATTTAATGTTTCCTAATCGAAATTCATTAACAACAATTCTCTGTGATGGGGATGAAGGATGGCTTCTCACATCGACGGAACCAGATTGTTTGGTGGTCTTTTCTAAAAGTATAATTTTCTGTTTGGGTGTATTAATTTTATGTGGCTGGGTGTTAATGCTTTTCTGATGTTTTCTTCATTGCGCAAAGTCAAGGGTTACTACTTTATTATTTTCACTTAATGTGGTAGAACTTGAATTGTACTTGATGCAGAGTACTCCGGTTATATCAAAAGACTTGTTTGTAAACAGTGAGTATCGCTATATCGCTATTCTCATCGTTTGTCTGTTTTGCCATAGGTTTTGCTAAACAAGTGTAAAAAAGTTATTTGCATCAGGCCTTCCTTACTTTTAAGATATATTTTTGTTAAATTGTAATCTACACCCGATCCACAGGGTCAATCGCGACCCATTCTGATGTCAGTCAACGAAATAAACACAAGGGTTCCAGTTTAAATGATAAGGCACTTAATACACAGCAACCAAAAAATCAATACTAACAAAACCTGTTTATCAACGGGTTGCCATACCTGTAAACTTCACCCTTTTGCTGCGTTTAACTACACGACAGACCGCGAAATTTTCGAAGAAATTATAGCATTTAGGTGAACAAAATAAAGAGGTATGCCGAAATTTCGAAAATTTCCTACCTTTAACAACTAATTATGTCAATAGAGTTGTGCATGTCTCCAAAGCTTTTCTCCAAAGTTTCATTTATATATGTTCAAACTAATCAGTATTTATGGTAAACATCCGTTGCTATGGTCGTTGCTAGGTAAAAAAAATATACCACTGTGTACTTTCCTTAAATTTCGCAGTCATCTAGACGAAAATTAGCAAGATCACTTGAAAATGTTTTCGACAAGTGTTCAAGGGTCTTAAATCTTGTGTTTTCAATAAATTGAGATTTTCGTGAGAATCACCATATTTTAGGGTATCATACCACCTTAATCGAACCATATCAAAAGCTCCTTCCACGTGTGTAGTTCAGCAGTCGAAAACTATGATTTGCACACGAAATATCTCTGGTGAGTTGATTTGGCTGAGTTTCACGCGATAGAAATCTCGAGCTTACAATCTACTTGTCGCATCCGCAGTGGGAAATTTGCCGCAAATTTAGATTGATGTTATATAAACAATATGGAATCAAATGGTCGGCGTTTCAATCAATCGGTCAATGAGTATGTGTGAATAAATCGGAAAGGCCCTCTAGCTCTTCAAAATTGGGTACCCGCAAAAAGAAATTAATTAGAACTAAACATTATGCTATTACAATTATACTTAACAAATTATTTGATTAAAAGAAACTAGAATTTACCGTCCCTTGCGCATGTGCCGAGTCGTGGAACACCCTTCAATTCAAGATAAGAGACCCTGGGAACGAGGTTGTTTTTTGAAAGAGGCTTTTCAATATTTAGCCATTTTGTTGCACAAAACCTGCAATAAGCAGACTGTTCAAGGGCATTTTACTTCTAATTGCACAGTTCCCACTCCTTTAACATTGTTCAGTGTTGTTGTTTTAATTAACAGATGAAGAAGTCCCGACTGTGTTCTGTTCTGTTGTAAAGCACGCAGGAAGCGGGAAGTGTGGGCCGGGGATAACACGAGACGTTGTCAAGTGTTTTTCCCTTGAGTACTCTACCGCTTCCTAAATGCTTTAAAACAGAACAGAGCACCGTCGAGGCTTCTTATTTGTTTTATGGTAAATAATGCAAAAAATTCCCACGAATTCGGCTGAATTTTTAAACCAAACTTTTTTCCAAAGAAGAAAAAGTGGCGTGCTTTGTTCCAAAATGAGCCAATTGCTTAAATTGGAAAATTAACTGCGATGATCATTCTTCACTTGCATCTACAACCGCAGTTCAAATAGGAATTAGTTCATATATACTTCACATCATTTCACTGCACGGGAACATATGAACTCAATAAATTGACCTCGCTCCCAATGTCAATCAGAAACCGGACTTCAGCTTAATTTTTTTCCGTTTGGAGTGGCTTTCGAGAGAAGAACGATGCCTTCTTGAAAGTTCGCTTAGTTATTGATTTTTTTTTTTAAAATCAGGATCTAGAGGCAGGTAAAGGTTTCTAGTCCAGAGTAATCCGGCCGCATTGTAGCTTCTGAATACGTGTAATTTTCCAATGGAAATTAGAAACAAGGAGCTCAAAGTTTGCGGATGAAGATGCGAAATGCTGAGTTGCATTTGAAAGGAGCTATAGTTACACGTGGACGTGAGGTAATCAAATTCTCAAATCCAAAACTAAAGAGCCACTAAAGGTTTTATCCTCATCAGGCATAAGAAGTACCAACTTTATACCTGTTTACAACTTTCCAGCTCAATAGTATCCTTCGTCCGCATTTTCAATTTCGAAGTTATGGCAGTGCGTGACATGACACAAAGATCGCGTTTGTCGAAAAACTGCATATACACTTATCTCGTGATTTTTAGCCATTTTAGGAGCTCAAGTATCAGGAAAAGTACTTTTGTAAATATTATTTGGTTCGGTTCAGATAATCAGTCGACTAAATAGCCAAAGTAAGTTCCAGACGTTTACACTATTTACTGGCCGCCATATTGGAGGACTAAAGAAGTCCTCCAACATGGCGGCTCCATACTAGGCTCTGTAATTTTGTGCGGAACAGTTCGACGAATATCTCAACCTTGAGACAACGCACACACCTTACACTTGGAGAACTGTCTTCTTAATTTGTCGTCTACAATATCACAATTTTTTGACTTTATCCAGTGCATGGTTTTTGATTTTGTTTTTTTATTGCGTGACAATGCACAAACTCTATTATGCCTTGGAGTAAGATTACCCGAACTAGCCTCAAAGTTGATAAGACTGCTCCCACTGTTTTTTACTCCGAGCACAGGAGACAATATCAGAGCAAGCTTTCAACTGATCACTCGTCGCTGAGATGACCGGAGATAGTTACTAAGCAGGCGAGCGTTACTACACAGCCTGTAAGAATTGTTTGAGCATTTTTACAAAAAACAGCTTCTCATTAGGATCATAAACAGAGACAGCTCAATTGGTGTTTTTGTCGTTGTTACAGTCCTTAATTTAAGAATAATTTATGCCTTTCATCGAAGCATTCGCTAGGTTAAGAATTTATTTCGCTACTTGCTTTGTCGGAATCTAGCAAAATTTGTTATTTTCGTACAGTTTTCACGCTTCTGTTGCACAATGGTTTCCGTGAGCCGTATTTACTGCTGACAAACAGCTCGTTTACATCGCGTTTCAGTCAGGTATGAAGCGGCCGGCATATGGGACAATATTGTTATTCAATTTATTGCCAACGAGCCAGCCAAGCGAAGACGCGAGGCTGGTCGCGGCAGCATTATAGAGCCGTGCGAAAGTACTGTGTAGGCGGTAAAAGTCTCGAGTGATCGAGAGGAATGTTTGTAAGGTAACATTCCTGTTGTAAGGTAAGATTCCTGATATTCCAATCACGTAGTGGAAAAGAGGTCGATTGGCTTGCAACGGACCAATCGTAACGTCAAGGCCACATAGCTCTGATCGTCGATGCTCACCAGCTTTGGCATTCATCGAGCCGAGTTAAGATCAAGTCTGAGGACATTTTCGGAGTCGTTATAATGTTGTTCAAATTTAAGTCAGTTTTTGTATGCACGGGACGCTACAGCGATAAACCGGAAACGATAATTTCCAACCTCGTTCCCAGGGTCTCTCATCTTACCCCAAAGAGCGAGCGAGGAAGGCTAAGTATTATAACCATCGCGGGTAATGTTGGTCGCAGCACAGCGCGATGCTTTGAATTCGACGAAGCCCAACAGTGCGACAAATTGTCTGATTACAGCGGACCCCTCCCAGATGTTTTCAATTGTCAAAGTGACCAGCGTGTGTCAGGATCTCTCCTCGCTCGCTCTGTGGGGCGGTAAGATGAGAGACCCTGGGAACGAGGTTGGATCCTTTCTGGCTGTTGCCACCTATGAGCATTGCGTGACCATAAAACATTTTAGGTGTAAGACTGAGACGAGTTTAAATCTTTTTTTAAAAATTGTTTCCCGAGCTCTGATTTTTCATGACACCCAAACGTAGCGGACCGAAAACTCAGACCCCTGGAAATAAATAAAGCAAAAAATTGAACTTGTCTCAATCTATCACCAAATCGAAAATGTTTTATGGTGACGCAATGTTTATAGGCAACAGCCAGAAAGAACCGAAACATTTATCTTCTCCGGTTTATCGCTTTCACGTCTGGTGGATACAAAACTGACTTCAATTTGAACAGCATTATAGCGACTCTGTGTCTTCTATTTCTTCGGTAAAAAAAAAATTCGCCAGCAAATGTCATTAAAATATCGGCTGTTATTTTAAACCTTGCGCTAGGGATAAACCGGACAGCGATACACCGGAGAAAATAAATATCTCGCTTCTTTCTGGCTGTTGTCTATGAACATTGTGTGACCATTAAGAATAAATTCAGACAAGCGCGTTTACAATGCAAATTAATCTTTTTTAAAAAAAAAATATTCGAGGGGCCTGAGATTTTCGTGACACTCTAATTTTGACCTGCTTTTGTAAGTTTTGTTTGTTTTTATTTCCAGTTCTAAGTCAGGGGCACCCGACGAGAAACTTCGATGAAATATCTGTTCGGGAGAGTCTACTCGTTCTAAGACATTCGGATAATGCATTGACGAAAAGCTACTGATTTCTTAACTAAAACATCACCTAAAAGATTCGCAACCACGGATTTCCAGGGGGAAATGGTCCATTAGATTTTCGCAAGGAATATTTTTGCAGGTTTGGCTCTTAAAAAGGTCGCCTAGCATTTTCGGGTTAGCAAATAGTTCGCAGAGACGTCCTTCGAAGGTGCCGTTCAGCTAGCAATTTCTGAAATGAAGATTTCATTCCCTAAAATTTTCGGGCACTTCTATTTTCAGCTAAGAAATCCGAACAGATCAATTTTTTCTAGCTGATCAAAACAACTCTTTAAACAGTCTTTAAACATTGCAAGGAGCCTAGAAATATCCCTCAAAGGTTTTTTTGCTTGATTTGCTCGTTGGGTGCCCCTGCTAAGTGAGTGTACTTTAGTCAAGTTATCATTGTCAGCAGTGTCAGTAGCATATTTATCGAGCTAGCAAGCTCAACAATCGACAGCGAGCCAAAAGAGTACTCGGCCACCTTGCCAAACTCGGCCAGTGTCCCAAATTCGGTCAGGGTGCCAAATCTAGACAACGCTGAATAAAGCAATCCGAAAGAAACTGAGAAACCTTTTTAAACTGAATTCAATGAAAGCAAATTTAAAGCTAAGACAAACGACAACTGTAGGGCAAACTATCGGCCAGGGATCCTCATCACAGGAGAGTCAACTCGACGTCGGCCAGTGAGCCAACTTTGTCACCGCCAGCGAGCCAACTTTGTCACCGCCAGCGAGCAAAAATCAATCAAAGCAATATTTACAATGTTTACATCAGAATTAAAGGCATTTGACGTTGTTTTGAATACTTGACTACAAGAAAGTTTTTTAAGTCCCCAATCAGTATTTGTTTTGAATGGTTGCTCGTTGGGCCTTAGCGGTAGCTACATCTAGCATTATCAGTTTTAATAAATATATTGGGCTATGACAAATATATGAAAGGCTATGACAAATATTTTACCGGCTATGGCAATGGCCTAAGTACTTCATGTATCCCTTCCAGTTACTATAGTGTATTCCAGTTATTATAGTGTATATAATACACTTTATTATTCAAATTTCATACACCAGTGGTGGATCTGGGGGAGAGAATAACAGTATTGTCCCAAATGGCGCTTGATAGTATGTCATGTGAACACTTAATTATAAAGTAGATTATTCCAGATTGAAGATGCATGATTGACAGAACATTGTGCTATGAGCAGTCTTTGATCTTACACACTGTTAGGTTAATAATTAACTATTATTGCTGAACCTGTTCAAGCGGGCAACCCTGTATTCATCGGAGGGAGGGTCCCAAGAGTGTCCGCTTAAGACAGGTTTTACTGTAATATTAAAATGGCTTAGCTTTCCCTAGCTTAGTCTGCGTTAGCAACCATTCCCGTCACCTACTTCTTCCACGTTTTTGCTCTCGCCTCACTCTTCGCCCGGCCGGCGGACCGAATGCGAAAAACTCCTTCGCGTGGCCTGACTTCTTTCTTTGCGCGGCCTGGTTTCGTTCGGCTTGTACGGGATCACGCTTTCAACGCAGGCTATCCGTAGCTCGACATGACAGTGCCAGTCTGACAAGTTGAAAGTTCAAATTTAGCAATTCATCTTTTGTTACTAATTGTTATTCAAAACATGTCTATTGACATAAGCGACATAAGTCTGTTTTTAGAAATGCTTCTCAATTGTGTTTTGCATGCATGGAAGAAGATGAAAGGCATCGGATCGCTTTCCTTTTCGGAAATTAGCATAATTTATATTGGAACGTGACTTTAAAAACTTGGTAACGCAACATGGTAATAGTAATAGCATGGTTACTTTATTTATTAAATCCTTCAGCAAAGATTATAAAATGATAAATGGGCAACTAATTATCGCTAACGGAGGGAGGAACTTCAGAATATTTGGCTCTGCCTGGGTGTAAGAACTTGTGAAACTCACAAGTGACGTAAAACAAAGAAAACAAAGAAGTCAACATAATAGACCCTAACCCTAACAATAGCTACAAAACAAAGAAAAAGTTCACAGGTTCTTACACCGAGGTAAACCCGAATATTTACATGTGTCGGTGTGCTTTGCAGAACGAGGAATATGACAATAGTTGCTATTCTTATTCAATGAGATGTAAATAAGTGGCCTGGTATTCTGCGGAGCTGCGGTGATGTTTAAATCATGTAAAGCTGTGTAGAGATGTTTGGGTGTTCAATAAAACCCCATCCGTTTTGGTTACAAATTATACAGTCGGTTACCTTTTACCGAGACACTCCTCATCACAGCGCTGCGCCAATGCCGAGATCATGACTTTCAATTACAGAATGCAGAACTACTTCGAGGAATAAGTCCTCGGACTTACGCATCTCATCTGCATATTTGGCAGTTTTTACAAGGTCTAGCTCTCTGGATAAATCACATAATTTCTTTTCATATTCGCCGCTTTTACTGTTGCCAGGCGAAGAATCGCCGGCGAAAGAATTAATTTGGCTCTGTAGCGAGAGCACATAAGTTTATGAATATACACCCTTCATTAGTATCCACATTGGCATTGTTTATACTACGAGCTTCAAGCGATAGCGACAAATTTAGTTTCTCCTCTTCAGAGTCCTCGTTCAAGGGTTGAAATTAACTTCAGAATACCCCGCAACTTATTAGCATCTCACTGTATAAGAATAGCAACTATTGTTATATTCCTCGTTCTTCAAAGTACATCGACACATGTTAATGGGTTGCGGGGTATTCTTTCCGGTGAGCTTTCGTGGTCGACAGTTACGTTCTCAGGACTTTAGTCATTGGCTAGTACAGTATAATACTTTTGGCATTATCTTCACTCTTGTCATGTCGTCATGACTATTCGTTTCGGCTGCGAGCACATTCTTCACAACTTCCTCTTAAACTTTCTAATATCACTCCATACACTTCCCTGTACAAGTAGCGTCGTTAGATAGGAATTAAATGTCGCGTTAGGTAGCGTTAGAACGACACAAGAGCCATCGGACAATATCTTTAGCTTTCTGCTAGTACAGTCGCCATCTTCGTTGCCCTTGACTAATTAATCTGCCACCAAAGAATTGTTCAAGTTCATCTACAGAGCCATTCCAATTGAACCAGTTTCTCCTTTAAGTGAACGACAAAACCCTATCAAGATACGACGAGATCTCCTTCGATGCACGGGAAATAGCTGACTCTAAAATACTGATAGGGTCGGCACAGACATTTGCACTCGCATCTGCCGGACATCGTTCGCCATGTCGTGAGGTGAAGTGAATACATGCTGCCATGATTGTTTACGCCTCCATTCGAGGAAACAGGTGTACGCACTTGGAAGGTGTATAGGCGAACACCTTAAAAAGGTTTTTGCTCAACCTTTCTCGGTATAAACGGGCGAGTGGTTATTTCTCGGAATCATCTCGCCTATTGTTCAGAAAATCTGGCGTGTTAAATGCAACCTACCCGCAATGCACTGGCTTTGTCCGCGTCCGGCGGAGATTCTTTTCACTTTATGCTTCGTGAGAGAGAAGGGAAAACCTCTTCTGCAAGCAGGGCACATGAATTAAAAAAACCTGCTTTTAGAGAAGATTTAACATTTTTGAAACCCACGCATGACTTGGAATTCAAAAGGTTTTCGGAGACTCTCGACAATATCCGCTGTCCGGTGAGTAGGCACGTTACACTGACTTGGGTTGGTCACGTACAGGTTGCAAAATTATGTTGCGAGCAGAAGTTACTTCTCGCCTGTTTCCAAGCAAGAAGTCTCTGTATAACTAAGAAGTCCTGGATCTCCATGTCTGTCCTCTTTGTACCCCCGCCCCTCTT
>CM042746.1:34074964-34087908 GCA_022496165.2 Catalaphyllia jardinei | reverse complement strand
AAAAAGGCCCGAACAATGAGCACGTGTGAATCAACTGGTTGCCGAAGAATATCAGCTTTTTGAAAAAAAAAATGAGTGACGAACGCAAGGAATTCAGTTTAGAATTCTACGTGAAGAGCCGCACGCCTCACCTGAGAAATAGTCGCTTTTGTCCTAGTTTTCCCAAGACACCGTAGATTATTCATCTTATTCGAATAGAACGAATTTGTCCCGTGACGTCATAGTGAATTCAGTAGCGTGTGTTGACTCTCCTTCTTCTCGAGCGTGGTTTAGAGTAATTTTCAAGTCGATTTCGTCCGCTAGTTAAGATGGTTAAGATGTTCTGTCGCCGTTGCTGTAGCCCATTATCTGTCGTTAGACCTCTTCGCTTTCGGGTATTCGCTATTTTGTTGGGCATTGTAAGTCTGACATCCTTGGCGCTTGTGTTTCACAGATCGATGAGTTTCGATACAGCTTACAAACTTCGATCGCCTCTCTTGCCTATGGAAATTAAAGATGTTTTAGTCAAGGCTAATGTTAGAAACAGTAGCCAAGAAGTAAAAGATCTACATGTCATGAAAACTGATGTCGCAAACAGCAGCGCTGCTTGCAGACTTCATGTTCTAGATCCATTTCACTCCAGCGTAGTTCATTTTATGCAAGACCTTGGCAAACTGAGCTGCGGCGGTGTGAGCTATTCAAGCTTCGAGAACAACGTACTTCGAGTTAAAGGAGAAGGCATCGTTTCGGCACGGTACAGAAAAATCGATAGGCCTCCAGGAAAGGATTTTGGTGTTGTGCTTTCTGATCCAGTTGTAGTGCAAAATACAAGTGAAAAGGAAGGTAAGGTGTAAATTAAGCCCTTGCGTTGCTATGTTGCGGAATATTTAGTGGAGGTAAGTTAGCCAAGCTGCCTTTGTTACAGTATAATGTGTTATGCTACTACGTGGAAGAAAACTGAACAAAGAATATAGAAACTAAAAAAATTGCCAGCGCTTCTCCACATCTCAATACACGCGCCGTCACGAACATGCTTATTTTCAACCGGATTCGATTTCCTAGTCTAGATTCCATCTTACATTACCCAAACAAAGTAATATAATTAAGCCGTAGATATCACTTTTAGCGATTCTCCGCCGCAAGTATCGGAGAGCACTTGCTTCACTATGTGTGCCTAAGGTGAATTGTGCTCGGAATAGTTACGTTTCGGCGATCGACCCAAATGCGGTCGCTTTCATAGGTCTTTCGGTAACAAATCAGTCTTAGGCGGTAAAGCTTCTCTCCGCGAACCGTTATCTCCCAACCTAGAGAGGCATGAAACAACTCATTCATTGACTGAAACAATACTGGAAGCTACTAGTCTGGATTCTGGGTGTGAAAATCTGGTTCTTTAGCAACCAGCAAAGCACGCGGATTTTTGCCAAGTGGCGCGGGTAACCGGAATTGATCATCTTCGAAAAGGTACTATTTTGAGGTGTGATTGAGCTTTGAAAAGTGCAAAACCAAAACGTCCTTGGAATCGCAAGACATTTTTAAAGAAAAGTAAAAACTTTCAACTGAAGTTGTCCCGTCTGACTTAAGGGGCCGGTCGCACTAGCCGACAAAAATTTTGTAAGCCCGGCCGAATTTCAGGAAAAATTTTGGTTTAACAAATTTCAGTTCCAAACTTTTTGTTAAACGCGCTCGCACTAGGAAGCGACAATCTTATCTTTTATGCCGACAACGTCAATCGATCAAATTGTTTGCCCTTATCAAATATCAATTTGCGCGACGCGCGTTTCTCGAGTCTTTACTTTCCAGACGATGGTAGTATTCCACCACACGTGCACAAATTAATTAAGTATTTCTCCTCTTCTTTAGTCAATGTTTCATACTGTTTCTTCTTCTGTGTAGCAACTGCAGAGGCAACGGCAATAGAAGAAGTATGAGGTTCGGGAGAAACAGACCTTGAACTTGGTTCTTCGTTTATGATCTGGCTTGAATAAATTTTGGAGCCGTAATAGTTTATATGAGCTCCCTCTCTGTTCCTGTTCATCTGTCAGTAATGACATGTACGGCCCAACGCCAGCTGCTCCTTGAAACAGCTGAAAATCGAAATTTTGGTACGGAAAGCGAGCGAAATTATCTCTCTGTCCATGCTTGCTGCACCGAAGTACTTTTCAGTTTCGCGCTCTTTTGAATCAACATGGAGTATGGAAGGTGCTTATGGATTTTATGACACTAAACAAACAAAAAAGTGCGATAAAATCGCCTGACAAAAAATCGGCGAGTCGTTTGTCGCTTCTTTGTAGTTTGGTAAGGTCGGACAAAGTTTTGTCAAGGCGAAACACGCCGGTTGCACTTGTCCACAACACTCGCTGACAGATTTTTTTCCAAAGTAAACAAAAATTGGCTAAACTACAGAATACAGGGCCACTTATTTACATCTCATTGAATCACAAAGGTGCCTATTGTGTTATGCTTCGTTCTTCAAAAGATTTTGACACATGTAAAACAGGTGGTCCGAAGTGGCCCTGCATTCTGTAGTTGCTCCCAAAAATTCTGCCTAGTGCGACCGGCCCCTAAAACATGGTTAATTTATTCTTTACTCAAGCAAGCTCAGTTGTTTGTGGGAGAAGTGCAATTTCTTGAGAACATTTCTGAGGAAATACACATTACACAATTCAAATTACGAAATACTGCTCTGAAAATTCGATAATTCTAAGGTCGAAAGTGATTTAAAACGAAAATGGCATATATAATGAATTTTATAGCATCGTTTATCAATGTACGCAGTCACGCATGAAGCCCAAAGTGACACCGATGGGATTAGAGGTCTTGAATGAAATCTTTCAATTGCTCGATTTGACATTAGGGAGCTTAAGCACGTGCGTTTTTGAGACGCGGATGGTAACCGGAAGAGAACATTTTGCACGCTAGGACCGCATTATCTCCTAGATTTTTATACTACTCGTATCTAATGGAGAAAAGATTCTTAGCAATGTGAATGCAGTGGTGTGAGGGCAAGTTGAAAGTGAAAATAGCTCACTTCCGGTTGCCGTCCGCGTCTCAAAAACGTGCGTGCTTAAGGTCCCTATTGTTTGTTTCACGATTCAACTTTGTAGTTTGATGTATTCAACATCCAAGTTAACGCAACTCAACATTCAACTTTCGAAAATGCGTGTTTTCGTTATCCAACCGCAAGCCAGTCAATGACAGTCAGTGTGGGCTCAGCAAACTGTCAAAATTCTCCCTTAGTAGGGGCTAGCAAAGGCAGGTCACATAGGCAGGGCTTTAAAAAAATTGGGACCCGTTCCAATTACCCACTCTCTCCCCTAAAAATCAAGTGGTCTATTTTTTTGTGCCAAAAAAAAACAAACAAACAAACAAATTAACACCCGAACAAAATGTCAAACAGGACTTGGCAACTTGATCGAGAAAATATGAATTGAAAGCTTCAGGTTGCGCCGAGCGACTGTCAGTGTTGAAACATTGCGTTGTAGCTGCGCAGAGTTTTTCTCAATAGAACATCCGCTTTGCAACTGGCAGGTGCTAACATTTTCATTCTTTTTCTTGTAGATGTTTTTACTGGAATTGCATCGGTAGATCACGACTTTATCCGAGTAGATGTCGAAACGTCTTCGGGTGAAACGAAATCAGACGTACACCTGCACGTATTTCCTAAAAAGGAAGTTCTCGAGCGACCAACGAAGCCTGGTGGTATTCCACTGAATGTGGCTCTCATCATGTTCGACTCTACTTCAGCGGCTAATTTTGAAAGAAAAATGCCGAACAGTTTGGAATATCTGACCAAGAATCTTGATTCATTGTTAATGCAAGGTAAGCCCTTTTTCACTCTTTACAGTTGCCGGTACATATACTTGTTATGTAACTCTTTCGAGTGGTATACTTAACAACTATTCACTGAAGTGGAGGTGGCTAGCGATGGATATTTACCGAGCCGCGCAACAGCGAGGTAAATATCTACCGCTAGCCACCGATACTAAGGTCAATACTAAAACAGTGAGATAACATACAGCACAAAAAACTAATTTGGATGATTCTTCACCTGTCACGGTTGCAAACCGGGACGCCATTTTTGCTCGAGTTGCACGGAGGTAAATAGTTAACAATTATTCCATGAGCGCGCGTTGGATATGAGATGATAGATAGCCAACGAGGCGCGTAGCTATAATCATCTCATATCCAACAAGCGCGAGTGGAATAACTGTTTTATTAAAAACGCCCCCGAAATATAGAAAACTAGACTACAATAAAAACAACAAGGCCCAAAAAATCACGCATACGCTCGCCATTTTTGTAGATCATGGTATAATGGCTCATATACCACGATGGCTTAGCCAATGAAAACTCTCGAATTGCATTATCCAATGATCCAGTTTTTAATACAGGATATTCGGAGTTTGACTAGCCAATCAGCGCGCGCCTCCAGCGCTATCTACTGTTTTAGTATATACTAATATGAAATATCACACGAGTCACTTGTATTTTCTCGGTATACACACGAGTCTTTTGCGAGAGCGTTACGTAGCTATTTTATACCATACCTTATGCCGGCTGAAAATGCTGTCATGTACGTTACAGAGCATGGTATTTGTATTTGTGGGATAGAACTGTATGATGTGTCTAATATATAGATTTAGGCCAGCCTAAAAGCGTAGCTCCTTGGCCGGGTTGTTCAGTGCCTGATTAAGCTAACCCAGGAAAAGGAAGAATCTTGATTTGAGTTTGGTAACTTTGCGGTGAGGTTTCCTGTTTATTATTTGGCTTTCTGTTACGAGTTTTATAATCACCATATACACAGAACAAAGCAGCAAAAAATTGTATAGGTGAAAAAGTTATAATTTGAATAATTTTTGATCCTGGGCTAGCGTTAACCGGCTTCCGAACAATCCCGCCCTTTTTTGAACAAGTTACCCTGACATGAGCCCGCGATACAATCAAAAACCAGTACGTGACCTCGATGAGTTGTAGAGTTAATCCCGGGATATGGTCACGTGATACTGTCAGCAGAAACCTTGTTTTGACAGGTGTCAATTGATCATAACATTGATGTCCAATAACAAAGAAGTACACGGTACACCAAGGCTGCATGTCCCTCTCAACAGCAAGGGAGACTTTTGTCTGATTGGTTGATTTGTTACCCTAGTACTCAGACTCTTTTTGAGCGCGCGCTGCCGAAAATCTTAAAAACAAAGATGGCGTTCGAAAGAGCGATTTCATGTTGACTATGCTTTATTGCTTGTTCTAGAGTTTCAGGAAAATGTGGGAGGTTTTTTGTTTGTCCTCCTTTTCAGAATGGCAGGAAAGTGTTGGGTGATAAGACTCAAAGGTTTCGTAGGTTACTGTTCTCGCGTTTACTGGTAAGCAACTGTTTCCCTCGTTGCTTCTTCTGCTTCTACATGTAGTTGCCGTTTCAGATGGGTGGAAAAATGTTCCGCAACAGGTGCCAAAACAAGTTATTACCGCACGTGTTCCCACATGTATGTAACGTTTAGAGAAAAGGTAGTGTGTAGAATGTGCTGCCGTAAGTTAGTTTTAAGACTGTTATGGTAAAAAGGAGTTTGATGTGACCAAGGCAGCTTATTGGAATGCCCAATTATGGGAATAAGTACATAAAGTGTGTTGGGGTTCAAACAAAGTTTTGTGTAGGCAGTTGTAAATAGAATTGTCCACTTTAAAGAATGTATATTAATAATAAGAGAGTTTAAGACAGCTTTCACTGGAACTGGACTAGCTATGGTAGCCTAATGGTTAACATGCTGGACTCCAAATTGCTGTCCAGGTTTGAGCCTTGGCAGGGGTCATTACATTGTGTTCTTGGGCAAGACACTTTACCAAAACTCTTGTAATGCCTCTCCCCACCCAGTTGTATAAATGGGTAGCACTGAATTTAATACTGGGGGTAACCTTGCAATGGACTGGTATCTCATCCATGCTATAGAAACAGAGATATGCTCAGATGGCAGTTTGGACCACCATCCAATTGAGGTTATAACATTCTTCTGAGCTTAGTGAGCCATATGAGGAGACAATATTGTTTTGCAAAACTGCACATCACAAAGTGACCGCTTAGTATTGAAATGGTTCTTTTCAGAACCACTTGAACCACTCTAAACAAACAAAAATTGTCAACAATGCAGTCAATGATCCAATGTCAAAAGTAGGAATGGCCACAAAGAGAAACCTTTTGTCTCCCTCATGACAAGTAGGCTTTTGTACATTATGCTAGCATTTTTTCAAGAATTTTAATGAGACAAAAGCATCGAGCATTATTCAAGCATTCTAGTGACATTTTAAAGTAAAATTGATATTTCTTCCACAGAATATAGAAATAATTTTTTTTAAAATAAAGTAAATAAATAAATGAATATATAAATAAATGAAAATGGAAATGAAGACCAAACTTAACCTCTTCACATAAAGTACCACCAAAAGGGGACAACATTAGGAGAATTATCGTCTGGTGTATTAAAACTGTTACATGCCTCGTTGTTAACTTGTTATACAAAGTATACATTTTTGTTACACACTCTGAACTGTTAATTGTGTTGAGATGTTAAATTTATTCTCAAAATTTAAAACCCTTATGTATGAGCATTACCCAAACACTTTAGTGACATTTTCGATTGAAACCGAGCATTTCAGTGGAAAAAATGGAACACTAAGGTGGAGCATTTTAGAGGGGAAATAAAATCATCATGTACAAAAGCCTAATGACAAGTGACTGACAAAATATTTTCTCTGTCTATACAATTTTTATGCACCACATCTGGTTTCCCATATATATATAACTTTAGAGAAGTCAACACTTGAGGAAAAACTGTTGAGGAAACCTATATCTTTATTACCTTAGTTTGTACAAACGAGTTTACATAATATGTCATGCTTAATTTAGTTTTGCTGCCACATACTTTAAAAACAGCTGCATCTGCAAGTCAACAAACGCAAAATACATTTTCTCACTGTCACAGCTTCTAAACCAAATCTAAAGTTATGAATATCAATATATTATTTTCGAGTCAGATGATAGTTCGTGACAAACTGATGTCACGCTAAGGTCGAATGAAGCAAACTTTGGTCGTGGAAGATTCATCTTCGAAGTGAATTTTGAGCAACTAGAACACCGGAAACATCCTTATTTCCATACGTTAAATTGTAGCAGAGTAACTGTAATTTCATTAGTTAAAGCCGATTCCCATATCAAAAATTAGTTTTTCGGATATTCACAAAACCGCTAGCTCTGTTAAGCTGGACTGGCCGACAAAACAGCGTTGCCAACGAGTGTAGTGAAATCAAATGCGGGGATATTTTGTTTGACACGTTTGTAACAACAAGGGTTGGCTGGAGTAAACTTCCACTTAACTTTAATCAAAGGAATGCTTTTTATCAATAGTAGAGAACAATGCCGCTCATTTTAAGAGCTGTAAAACGCGAAGCGTTATAAACTGAAATTCGTGAATTGAATTCCGACCTCGAATCATTCATCCGACAAACAGTAAACAGCAGAACACCCGAAACCAGGTACGAAATTTTACCAAGGCATAGTGTACACATTAAACAGTCGCCCATTAATGGGAATTCACATATCACAAAGGAACACAAAAGTCTCGGAGATTACAACATTCACTTCACTTAAAAATGAAATGGAATAACTCAATAACTTCATAGCAATTCTGGACTCGAATTTAGTGAAGGATTGACGCAAAATAGAATGGTGGGACGTTCTTGTTTAACCACACTTTAAAATCGAAAATGAGAACAACATGGTTTCCTCATCTCCGCAAGATGTGAAGAAGAAAAATCTAAAATATAAGCTCAAGGAACCAGTAAAACGTTTTACTTACCACAGTAGCCATGCTCCTTTTGTTTAGCGTTGAATAAGGCCTGTGGTGCTCTTCGGAGTACTGCAAAAACGAATCAACGCTTGCTTTGCTTCATCTTCGTTGCAAGGAAATCGCCATCTTTGTCGATGACATGTGTGCACGAAAAGCGGATTATTGACCCTAAAATATCTATAACCGTTTTGAAACAGGCAATTTTCTCTTCACTTTGAATTGCTTTTCACGGTTACATGCTTTACGACTTACTGAGAACCTATTAAAGAATGATTCTCCTTCGAAGGTTCGTTGTCAAATTCAACAGCACCAAAAACAGCGCATTCTCGCAATGCATGAACGAAAGTGGTCAAACGAAAAAACTTTCTTCATTTTTTCGCGCATGCGCAGACAAAAGTCTCCTTTGTTCCTGTCAACCTATTATTTGGAGTATGGCCGCCATCTTGCGCGACTCCACCGTCGTCGTTGTCGTCGCCGTCGTGCGTACGCGCCCATGACCAGTACCGCTAGCCATGATAACCATGAGAAAATCAACTCATGGGCTTCAGTTTCCTATATGGGTATGGGGCTCCGCTTGGCGACCCTTTGGGCCGTTGAGCTCCGCTTTCAATCGTGTTTACCTTATATGTAATTGGTATCGTTTTGTTAGTTAATTGTGTTAAAAAAGGAAAGAATTTGCCAAACTTTTGAATGGTGAAAAAAAGTGTAGTTGAAAATGTGACTTTTATTACGTTTTACTTACCATCAACACGCAACTAATCTCCCCCTTGACATCCTTAACAGGAGGGTGGGGGGGGGGGGGGGCGGGATAGGATTTTCGGTTTTGCGAATTTGGCTGGCATGAGTAGCAAGCGTTTCTGTGCGTTTCGGTTCATGGTCGTAGCAGTTTTGTGAAACGGTAAAATAACTGTTGTGATCAGGGGAGGTACCACCTGGTCAATTTTTCCGTGCACGGCAATGACTTCTGATTGCTTGATTGACAGGTGAGACGATCGTAGGAGATGGCACCACCGCTCAACTGTGCGCAATGCTCACTGGGGTCGACGAGAGAAAGCAACCAGAAGCTCGGAGGAGAATAAGTTCTTCTAAACCCGTGGACAGCTGGAGGTGGATATTTAAAAACTACAAAGAGAAAGGATACGCTACCATGTTCTCAGAAGACTCGCCTTCTCTTGCATCGTTCAATTATCGTTTGCACGGTTTTCAAGACCCGCCAACGGATCATTACGCGCGCCCATTTTGGATCGAGACTGATAAAATTATTAAGTCTTATTGCGTTAACAACCGACCAACTCACGACATGTCTTTGAAATATCTATTGAGTTTCTTCCGCAGATACAAAGACAGACCAAAGTTTGGATTCTCATCCCACGCCGTAATTTCGCACGACAATATAAACACTATTGGCTACGCAGACGAACATCTAAAAGCGTTTTTGGAAACGTTTAAGGAAGAATCATTCCTGAATAACACCATACTCATTATTTTCGCCGATCACGGAGCGCGTTTTTCAGGGTTCAGGAAAACAATTCAAGGTAAACTGGAAGAGCGGTTTCCTTTCATGTCAATTACAACACCAAAATGGTTTCGTGAGAAGCACTCAGACCTCTACAGTAACCTCTTTCATAACTCCCGCGTTCTAACATCGCCATTTGATGTTTATGCTACCTTACGCCACATCTTGTCATACCCACAATATCCCAGCGAGATTATAACCGGTCAAAGCTTGTTTACCCAGATTGACGAGACAAAACGCACATGCGCTAGTGCCGGCGTAGACGATCATTGGTGTCCATGTCTTGATTTGGAACCCGTGTCAATTCATGAGCCGACAGTCAACGAATCTGCAGAATTTGTAGTGAATTACATCAACAATCTGACGTCACAGAGTGATGAATTATCAAAGTTGTGCCAGCGGTTGGTTTTAAAGGAAATAAAGACAGCGTTCCGCGAGATGCCGAAAGAAGCCATGCAAAGGTTTCGAGACACAAAGCACCCTGAAAACAATGAATGTGACTTCTGTGTCGCTGTGATGGGTGATAAAGCTGAGAACACTCTCATTAGAGACACATTGTATCAGCTTCAAATTGTTACATCTCCGAATGAGGGATTTTACGAGGCCTCTGTTAGAATTAAGAAAGGTGTTCTTCTAATTGTGGGGGACATCAGTCGAATTGACGCTTACAAAGATCAGCCTTATTGTATAATGGAAAGTTATCCTCTTATGCGTAAATATTGTTACTGTTCTCCAAGATCGGCGTAATGGCAAAACATATGCGAGCTGTAAATTTTTCCTCTGGCATAACCATGGCATTAAATGCACGTGATTTTTTGGGGAGGTTTTATTTTACAATATTGTCGATGGACACTGAAAAAACGCGTGCCATGAAAAACGTAATTGACAAAGAGATTGCACTGTATGAAATGAATCAACTGTGACGACCGCCCTTTTCACAGGTATGTGACAATTTGGGCGAAGAAATAACTTGATTACGATAGCTGCTTATTAAAATATTAGAATCGTAGCTAACTATCGTCAATTGTGGATTTTAAGCTGCAAGTTAAGAATTGTTAGGCTATAAGCCTGTATTTCAGTCGTCTCCTCTGCTCTCCACACTACAAAGTCTCTTCTTCATTTACTATAAAGTCTCTTCTGTTCGTGGATTGAACGAGTTAAAGCACTTAGGAGCAAAATTTCACACATCGAGCTTGTTGCTGGGGAGCGTTAGCGAGACAGCACACTACTCTTGTCAATAGGGGGAAAAATCCAAAATTTTGTCGGATGTAAGACTCGAAGCTTGCGCAGTAGAGCATTATCCGGGATAGTTGAAACGACAATCATGAGCAAATCTCATGGCTGACATATAATCCGGGATCCACACGTTGGCATAAAACTCTTTATTTGCTTTTGTAATCATTCATCAAGGTCACGAACGGAAAGAGATCAATTTGTGTGTGGCTGCTTTTATAGATCCACCGCTTGAGAATTGAGATAACTTTCCACGTGAGAATTTTACCACGATGTCCACGATCCTACGCACAGACGGTTTCCAGGCGCAGTTGACTTTGCCATAGAACAAGGGGGTAAGTATTTCTAAATGTTTTTATTTGCTAAATGTCTTCATTCGCTTGTAATTCGCGAATGGAGGTGTCAAGATATCGATGAAGGACATGAAGCTCTTCTCCACGTACGTTGTTTTCTTCCCAGTGCATCCCGCAGTACTGAAGTACGAGGCCAAAATAGATCTACTAGTATTTTGAGGGGGCAACTACAGAATACAGGGCCATTTTATGAAGTCTTTTATCTGAAGCGGCTCGGCGGCTCGCCAGTCGCGTAGCCTGCGTAGCTTGGCGGTTTTAAAGCAATTTAAGGGCCCACGGGAAGCGGGAAAGCCGCGATAAGAAGCGCCAAAGCCGCGAGGAGCATGGGAGAGACACAACTGAGAAACCGCCTGCACGGATGGCCGGCATTTTTTGTTAGTCCAGTACGCTGGCGTATGGGCCATTGCCATTGGCTCAGAAGGCTAACATGTCAATTAAAATCTCCCATGGGACAGCTCCAAGGAACATGATCGAACATAGCTAATTACAATGCAGATCTTCTGCACGCAAACAGAAAATAATTGAGAACGCGTTGTCGAAAGCGATTGAAAATTCTTCGCGAATATCGCGAAACTGTTAACTGCCAAACACGAGTAAGAAACAGCCGTAAGCAATTACCCTCAAGGGCATTAACCCTCAAAGGAATTAACCAAGCATTTCATTAAGTTCTATTAAGTTTTACTACTACTGTTATATTTTGGTGTTTCTGTTATTTATTTATTTATTTATTTACTTATTTACTTATTTATTTATTTTTACTTTATAATGGTAAACTTGTTTAAGAATTGTGTGTAAAAAGTAAAATGTAAAATACCTCTTTTCTTACCTTATATCTATTTCCAATTAATAAATGGTGGTCACTCAACTAGTTTAGCTCTTTAGTTATTTTGGGTGACCAGCAACTGTATGTATTTATAATTTATTTCTTGTTCAATTAGTTATTTAGTTAATGTTACAGTTCAAATAAATCTTGTTGTTGTTGAGATGTGATGGCCTTTTCCCCAACAGGCTAACGCAAAAGCATGATTTTTCCCGGGTTTCACTGTTTACGCTCACCAGCCAAGAAGAACCAGTATCGTTGTTATTAAACTGTATGTATTTATAATTAATTTCTTGTTCAATTAGTTATTTAGTTAATGTTACAGTTCAAATAAATCTTGTTGTTGTTGAGATGTGATAGCCTTTTCCCCAACAGGCTAACGCAAAAGCATGATTTTTCCCGGGTTTCACTGTTTACGCTCACCAGCCAAGAAGAACCAGTATCGTTGTTATTAAACTGTTGAAGAGCAATTTTTGAAAAATTATCGCTGAACTTCACAGCAATGGAATTGTAGTCTGACATTTTTCGCCTTTTCTTGTTTGAGGACTCCGATCCGGCAACAAACGGTCGTTAGCAATAGACGTTTGCATCTGCCTGAATTATCAGGAATGTCGATCGCTTGCTTCTCTTTCTGCAGGCCCGAGGGGTTGAAATTATGAAGTCCTATTTTACGTGCACATACATGGCACACACGATCACATGATGTGTCTGATCTTTCTATTTCTAGACCGATTTCTGAAATCCTTTACATTTAGAAGCCTTGAAAAAGATTTTGCATGGGAATGTTTAAATTCTCCGCATGAGATCTTGAGCAGACAACAACAGTCTACAATTATCGTTTACACTTTTTTCGATTCCTCCTTCGCCGCCATCGAGTAAACACCACTTAACTTCGTATAGTTTTGTTTTGATAGACTCCACAGGGTCACAATAACTTTTTCCAGCCAAGTTGGCTGGAAAATTCTACGCTTTTATTAGCTGTGTTAATACGATTCACAAAACTTGGCATCGGGTTGTCATAATATGTAATAGGGGCTTTTCAGACTCTGCCGACTGAGCTACGAGGTCGGACAGAGAAAGTCGGGGTCGATTTAGGTGGTGAATCGCGGCAAAGAGAAAGTAAGGGTACATATGAATGTTGTGCCGCGTAGCACTATGAACACAAATGAAGCTACGCGGCACAACATTCATATGTACCCTTACTT
>CM042746.1:34062804-34072399 GCA_022496165.2 Catalaphyllia jardinei | reverse complement strand
GATAGAGGCTAGGAAGAAGGAAAAGGATGTGTTAAACCGGAGCAGAACAAGAGCTCAGAAAGCAGAAGCCCTGGTCAGATACTCTAAAGCCAACAGAGAGAAAATAATAATAATAATCTTTAAGCAAAGCATCAGGAAAGACCGAAGGAACTTTGTGGATGACCTTGCAAGACAAGCAGAGGAAGCTGCAGGCAAAGGCGATGTGAAAGAGATTTATTCCATCACAAGAACACTTGCAGGTGTCAGAAAGATCACAGACAGACCTGTCAGAGCTGAAAGCGGGGAGGTGCTCACTGATCAGGATGACCAGCGAAAAAGGTAGGCAGAACACTTCAGGAAGCTGCTCAATAGACCGCCGCCAATTGAGATGCCTGATATAGAACCAGCTGACACACCTTTACAGGTCAATGAGAACAGGCCAGGTAAAGCAGAGATCAGGAGAGCCATCAAACATCTAAAGAATGGAAAAGCTGCAGGACCCGATGGTATACCACCAGAAGCCATCAAGACAGATTTAAGTACCTCGACTGAGATGCTCTACGAGCTGTTAGGGAAGATCTGGAAGACAAATGAGGTACCAGATGACTGGAAAGAAGGCTACCTGATCAAACTACCAAAGAAGGGAGACCTAAGGCAATGCAAGAACTGGAGAGGCATCATGCTGCTGTCAACTGCCGGAAAAGTGCTGAACAGAATAATCTTGGAGAGACTGAAGGTAGCAGTAGACAAACGACTGAGGGATGAACAAGCTGGATTTCGGAAGGAGAGGTCATGCACTGATCATATTGCCACCTTGAGGATTATTTTGGAGCAGTCGCTTGAGTGGAACTCTCCGGTCTACACAACGTTTGTTGATTTTGAGAAGGCATTTGACAGCGTTGACAGAGGCGTGTTGTGGAAGTTACTACGTCATTATGGCATCCCTGAGAAGTACATTACCCTTATCCAGAAGACCTATGACAACTGCAGTTGCAGGGTAATTCACAACGGAGTCCTTTCTGAATTGGTTGAGATGCTCACCGGAGTGCGCCAGGGCTGTTTATTATCGCCCTTTCTGTTCCTGCTAGTCATCGACTGGATTATGCGACAGACAACAGAGGAACATCGAGATGGCATACAGTGGACCCTCATGACTCGGCTAGAAGATCTAGACTTCGCAGATGATGTCGTTTTACTCTCACACAATCACCAAGGCATGCAATCCAAACTAACACGGATGGCCAAGATCTCAGCAAAGGCAGGCCTTAGAATAAACAGATCTAAGACAAAGGGGATGAGAATTAACACCAGTAATGAAGACAGGCTGGAACTGGATGGGGAAGACATCGAGGAAGTGGAGGACTTTGTCTACCTTGGCAGTAACATCAGCAAGGATGGCGGGTCTGATCGGGACATACAAGTGAGGATCGGGAAGGCAAGAACTGCTTTCACAATTCTACGCCCTGTGTGGAAATCTAGATCAATCTCCAGAAAGACCAAACTACGGATATTTAACACCAACGTGAAATCTGTCCTGTATGGGTCAGAGACATGGAGGGTAACAAAAGCAACCTCCAACAAACTGCAGTCCTTTGTCAACAAATGCCTAAGGTCCATCATGGGCATACACTGGCCTGAGGTCATAAGGAATGAGGATTTGTGGGCAAAAACTGATCAGGAACGAATCGACACCAGATTAGAAGGCGCAAATGGGGTTGGATAGGGCATACCCTCAGAAAACCGAACAGCAATGTTACCAGACATGCACTGAGGTGGAACCCACAGGGGAAGAGAAAACAAGGTCGTCCTAGAAACAGCTGGAGGAGAACGGTGGACAAGGAGGCGACCAAGGCAGGCTACACCTGGAACGTAATCGAGAAGTTGGCCCGGGATAGAAGGAGATGGCGTGAAGTTTCCTTGGACCTATGCTCCGCATGGAGTGAAAAGGGATAAGAAGAAGAAGAAGAATGTTTATATTTGAACAATTCATTGATTTCTTTATTAACTCACAGCAAAATCATTGCCTTACATGTAAAATATGAAGTGTAAAGGAAAACACCTTCACAGTCTCTGTTAAATTTAAGGACTTGTTCAAATGAAATAAATGTTGTGATCAATACATGATTTGTTTAAATTTCCAGGTTTATTGATAACAGACTGTTATCTTAATTCTGTTGCCTTTTTTTGTAGGTTCAAGAGGCTTTCAATACTCAAAGAAATAATAAAATTTAATAAACAGTAGTTTACATTTTTTTCTAAATCCCATTTGTCTTCTTTGAATATTTGATGGAGTTTGAATATTACAACTTGTAATCAGTGAGACTACCACAGCTTCTAGATCTAGCAAGGTCACATTTAAGCACTGCCTCAAATTAAAAGATGCATTTACAGGGCCTTCAGAAATGTTACAGTGGGGCATCACACTGAATTGTTTGAGAAGTCAAACAAAATAAAGGAAAGAAAAGACTCACTCTAAACTAGCCACAAAAAGATTGGAGAACCTTTGCAATTAGCATTTTGTGAAGAAAGGGGAGAGACATGTTTTTGAAGAAAAGTCTCGGTGTCCAAACTTTCTGTGTATCTTTTTGCAACCCCCTTTTTCAACTTAAGCTTTAGATGACATTACAAAAACAAAACTCTGAGATGATTTTACTTTTAATGATTGTACTTTGAGGAATATTAACTTACTGACTGACAGGTAGACATTTAATACATCACAAGCAGACTGTTCTTCTTGGTTCTACTAATATATAGATTTAGGCCAGCCTAAAAGCGTAGCTCCGGGTTGTTCAGTGCCCAATAAAGCAAACCCAGGAAAAGGTAGAATAGACCCTTCTCCAAAATGGCGGCCGAAATTTCAGTAAGTCAAAGTTAAGAACATATACCAGCACTAGAAAAAACACCTTTAGTTTAGTAACCCTGCAAAGTTTCCGCACTTCGGGTGTAATATCAGCTGAGAAAATGTAAGTTGAAAATTGAAAAATTTAGAGACGTTTGTATGACTGGGGGTATAATGCATACCCCCAGTCATACAAACGTCTGTAAATTTTCCAATTTTCAACTTAAATTTTCTCAGCTGACATGACACCTGAAATGCTGAAACTTTGCAGCTTAACTAAAGTGAAGGTGTTCTTTCTAGTGCTGGTATACGTTTTTTATTTTAGCTAATTTTAACTCATTTGAATTTTCGGCCGCCATTTTGGAGAAGAGTCCATTTTTATTTGAGTTTTGTAACATTGCAATCAGGTCTTCTGTTTATTGTTTGACTTTCTGTTGTGAGTTTCATAATCACCATATACACAAAATAAAGCAGCAAAACCATTTGTATAGGAAAAAAAGCTATAATTCGAATAAATTTTAATCCTGGGCTTGCGGTAACGGGCTTCCGAACATTCCTGCCCTGTTTTGAACAAATAGCGAAGCGCACAGTTTCTAAAAATAGATTACATCTCCAGAGACCCTCCACATGACTCAGACAAGAATTGCAGTTCTGTAGAAGGTTTTGTATGAGCGCGTTGTCTTCTAGACCAGAAAATCCGACAAAAAAAGGAAAGATTGGTGGTCTAAGATTTTGGTTAGCGAAAATAATGTCATAAAGCAAACACTGCTGCCGTGAGTAGTGTAAAACAGACTCCGAGGTGTCCAGAAAAGAGCATAAATGTCACAAATTGCACGAGGATATTACAAAGCCGCAGTGACATGCAGACAGATCCAAGTCCGGCAGTCGAGAACTTTTCAGGGAAACGTGTCACGAAGAAACCTATCTGTTGTTTATCCTGTTCTTCAAGAGAAGACTGATCTTATGCTAGAAATTCCCAAACTCGACCAGCCGAGCAGCCCGCTGTACAGAGCAGAATTTTGTGTACTGTGCAATTTGGAGGACCATGATGTTAATAGAACCATTTATTCGACCGCATAAACAAAGCTGTGACCGTAAGCAGATCTCAACTGCATATATTTCATAGCTATATGCTTGTTGCGATACGTGTTCTAAATAGCGCAGCGAGTAAAACTGTTTTTTATGTGCGAAGACGGCCGGAGCGGGCCAGTTTCATCACGGCAGCGAATCGGATCTACGGTTGTTTGTTTATGAGTTACTTTTTTACCTGGCTTGCCGACTTTGTTGTGGGTGATGCACCTGAATGCCGGGTACAATAATAATATTTTTCTCTGTCATGGAGGTAAGGAGTGTGTTCGTAATTAGTCTTCATACATGAGTGGCCCATCATATTTTGCCGCCTTCCTTCAAACTCCGTAATTTTATTATTCTAAGGTACATGTTGTGGGTTTTCTCCAACATTTTAAACTAGAGAGGCCATCAAAATGCGAAATTAGTCGCTGAGTATCGCGTGGAAGAGTTTTCGAGTGCCGTTGTTCCATACGTTGCTCTCAAAGAAGTAGCCCATGAAATGGTTTGTTTGTCTGAGTCACGACGGGGGTAAATTTTCGTGACGTCATCTGTGCGCTTCGCTGTTAACCCGACATGAGCCCGCGATCTAATCGAAAACCAGCACTTAGGCAGCAGTGAACTTAAAAAACACGTGACTCAATGAGCTGTAGACTTTGAGCACGCGATATGGTCAAGTGATACTGGTCAGCAGATACCTTGTTTTGAGAGGTGTCAATTGATCATAACAGGGCCGTCCAATATCAAAGTAGGCTCGATTTCCGCCGCTCTCTCGTGTCTGGTCTACCCTCCGCGGGCTCCTTTCCCGACCAGCGGCTGGTAATCGAGCCTAATATCAATAAAGTACACAGTAAACCAAGGCTGCATGTCTCTGTCAACCTATTATTTGGAGTATAGCCGCCATGTTGCGCGACTCCGTCGTCGTCGTCGTCGTCGTCGTGCGTACGCGCCCACGAGCAATGCCGCTAACCACGATTACCATAAGAAAATCAACTCATGGGTTTCCATTTCTTTCCTATGTGAGTATGGGGCTCCGCTAATATATACACAGGCTAGCCGCATGCTTTGAAGCCTTAGCTTTAACACTATTCCAAAACATCTTCTAGTGTAGAGTGACCAATTTCACAAGTATTTTATCTATTTAGAAAAATGTCGAGTTTTGCTCTAATAAAAGTAAGTAACATTAGTATCTGACAGCGACAAAACAGTAGTCAGACTTTTGATGGATTATTATCTTGAGATAAAAGTAAACAGTGACACATTTAAAACAAAATCAGTGTTCATCCGAAGGGAAAACTACAACGATCGAAGACCACATAACGTTGGTTTTGCACTCTTTGTGGATTTTAAGAAACACTTCATCACATTTGACCTTTAAACAATCGACCAGGCTAAACAAAACCGAATATTTACGAGACAAATAACTGCAAACACAAAAATCCTCTTCTTACGTATTTCAATAAACATGGAATCAACTGGCGAAGACCTGAAAAACTGTTTACCTGTTTGAAGTTCGAGATTACATAGCCAGGCTGCATTCCGTACAAGTTACGCAAAAGATCTTCCACGTGTATCTTTGCCTTTTTCGATACAATACCTTAACATCTTGGTGTAAACTTGGCAGATCTTCGTCCTGACCTTCGCGTGGAAATCAACCTTGGTTTTATACGAGAAGCATCGACATTGCTAACGCTCTGAGCACTTCGTGCATGTTACGCTCAATCAAATACGCTCAATATTCTATCGCGAGAATGGTCATTATCCGTACAAAACGACTTTTCCTATGATTAGGCAAAGAAAAGTCGAAATGAAATCCAAAATAAAGCGAATACTTTTACCCCTACATACATTCCCCCGCATTCGGCCGCCATTTTTAATGTTTTGAAAATGCTCATCGCCATGGTGATTATGTTATATATAGCGCTTTCTTTGTCCGTGAGTGCGTGTTCTTGTGTTCGGAGAAGCAAAGTTCTGTTCGTTTTGCCGATGTACGAAGAATTACAACCATGGCAGATCAATTCATAAACAACATTTTTCCAGAAACATTCATGGCTCGCGCATATTCCCCCGATGTTTCCCAGATTCCCATACGGGAGGGGAACATTGTTTCCAGTTTTTGTTTTCAAGATGCAAATTATGCATACGCTAC
This sequence comes from Catalaphyllia jardinei, assembly GCA_022496165.2. NCBI lineage: Eukaryota > Metazoa > Cnidaria > Anthozoa > Scleractinia > Caryophylliidae > Catalaphyllia > Catalaphyllia jardinei. Next base: position 34,066,364 of record CM042746.1, on the reverse strand, counting down.
ACAGCGGGGATGGAATTTTAACGAAAATCAGAGCATGCGAGCACTTCCAAAAGTTTTGCAAGCACGAGCAAGCGAGCACTCATCTTATTTTTGCGAGCCATTCGAGCTCAGGCCAAATTTTATGAGCACTTTCAAATTGAATGGGAAAATTAATTCCATACCCCTATTTAACAATTAGGTTGTGTTCCTTTGGGAGGATCCGGATCAGGATTTGTGATCCAAGATCACTCGGATCACGGTGTACCAAAGGAACGGGACTTTGGTTCGTACGATCAGTTACCATGACAATAAGTGCGAAGTATTACCGACCGCGTGTCAGCGGAATGCAAAAGCCCGCAAAAGCGCTAAATTTGAAACAAAACAAACAGAGAAATTAATAGCCAGTATTAATATCTCAAGCCATGTTGTTACAAAATAAGAGGTTCCATCATGGAGGTTGCATGCACGAGTATTCACTGGAGTTATACAACAATTTTGTGGTAAAACCGAAGCTTTTTGTACAAGCCATTCAAAAATTTGTATTTTCCTGGCACTTTGCCGATTTTATGATTGATTTCACTCAATAATAGGCAGAAACAGGTTCAAATAATTACGATTACTTACCACAACACAAAATGCTGTAATACGCGGGAAAGTTCACGGAAGTGCATCTCATATTTGAAGTACTTACGTGATTCAAGGCCAAAACCGCTGGGCATATTGATTAATTTCGGATCCATTACCCAAAGAAACGCGCCGGATCATTGATCCGATGATCCGTGTTCAGATCACTCAGATCAGTGATCCGGTGAATCCTTGTCCAGAGTGGATTCGACAGATCACTGATCTGAAAAAGGATTTGCTTGAAAGGAACGCCACAGATCAGAAATCCGGATCCGGATCCTCCCAAAGGAACGCACCCTTTAGACTACGAGCCCGAGTTTTCTACGAGCAGATAGTCAACGAGGCGCAGCAGTTATTTTATATGGGTCGTGACGTCATAGTAAATTCAGTGCTGTGTTGACTCCTTCTCGATCGTGGTATGGAATAATTTTCGAGTCTATTTCTTCCTCTTGTAAAGATGGTTAGGATGTCTTGTCGCCGTTGCTGTAGCCCATTATCTGTCGTTAGACATCTTCGCTTTCGGGTATTCGGTATTTTGTTGGGCATTGTAAGTCTGACATCCTTAGCGCTTGTGTTTCGCAGATCGATGAGTTTCGATACAGCTGACAAACTTCGATCGCCTCTTTTGTCTATGGAAATTAAAAATATTTTAGTCAAGACTAATGTTAGAAACAGTAGCAAAGAAGTAAAACATCTAGATGTCATGAAAACTGATGACGCAAAAAGTAGCGCTGCTTGCAGACTTCATGTTCTAGATCCATTTCACTCCAGCGTAATTCATTTTATGCAAGACCTTGGCAAACTGAGCTGCGGCGGTGTGAGTTATTCAAGCTTCGAAAACAACGTACTTCGGGTTGAAGGAGAAGGCGTCGTTTCGGCACAGTACAGCAAAATCGATAGGCCTCCAGGAAAGGATTTTGGTGTTGTGCTTTCTGATCCAGTTGTAGTGCAAAATACAAGTGAAAAGAAAGGTAAGCTGTTAATTAATTAAGCCCTCGGGTTGCTATGTTGCGGAATATTTTAGTGGAGGTTGAGGTTAGCCAAGCCGCTTTTATTACAGTGCAGTGTGCTATGCTACTACGTGGAAGAAAACTGAAAATAGAAGATAAAAACTGAAGAAATTGCCAGCGCTTTAACTTAGAAAATATGTTCTCCACCGGCATCTTTGAGATTAATTTTGACAGACCCTTGTACTCAATACAGGCGCCGTCACCAACATGCTTGTTTTCAACTAGATTCGTTTTCATAGTGTCAACTGATTCCATCTTATATCACCCAAACAAAGTAATTGAGTCGTAGCAAATGTATTTAACTCGGTCGTAAGTATAGGGGACGACTTGCTTCATCATGTATACCTAAGGTGAATTGTGCTCGGAATAGGGATGTTTCAGCGATCGAGATGAACACGGTCGCTTTCATAGGTCTTTAGGTAACAAATCAGACTTGGGCGGTAGAGCTTCTCTCCGCGAACCGTTATCTCCCGACCTGAAACAACTCATTGAAGCAGAATCAGAAGCTACTAGTCTGGATTCTGGGTGTGAAAATCGAGTTCTTTAGCAACAAGCAAAGCACGCGGATTTTTGCCCAGTGGCGAGGACGACCAGAATTGATCATCTTCGAAAACGTGCTTTTTTGAGGCGTGATTAAGCTTTGTAAAGTGTAAAACCAAAATGTCCTTGGAATCGCAAGACATCCTTAAGAAAATGTAAAAACTTTCAAGTGAAGTTATTCTGTCGGAAAATGAAATACAGTTGTAACATGGTCTGCTTTCGTGTCAGCGCAATGAATAATTTACGCAAGCAAGCACAGAAACTTCGCCCACTGCAAAACCTAAATAATTTTCTGAATCGTTTGCCATTTTTAATTACGCTGCGTTCTAAAAAAGGATAGAATACTCTCAGATATTTTGAATATGAACCTAGTATTTTCGCCGAAATAATTTCGGACTGAGTCGACTGACCAAATATTTCCTGTTTGTCATAGTTAATTATGCTATTTGTCGAGAACATAGGGCGGATTTTTTATATAGCATGCTTAAAAGAGGGAAATTCGTTTTGCTTGGCAGTGGAGAAAAGAACGAGGCATAACCAAAATAGTATGCTTTAAGTCTTAGGTCTATATATTTAGTGGCTCGTTTAGCTCGGCAGTGGATGAAAGAACAAGGAATAATCTATACATGCGTTAAGTCCTAGGTCTATACTTAGCGGCTCTCATTTGGCTCGGCAGTCAGTAGATGAAAGAACGAGGAATAATCTATTTATGCTTCCTAGGTTTATATATTTGGTGTCTCGTTAATTCGCTTGGCAGCGGATAAAAGAACGAGTAATAATCGGTATATGCGTTTAAGTCCTAAGTCTATATATTAGTGGCTTGTTTGGCTCGGCAGTGGACGACAAGGAAGCAAACAATTAAACCAAAGTGTTATATAAAGTGGCCGTTAACTTTAATTTGTAATTTAGAATTGTTGGATAGTTCGGGGTTAGTGGGTTTCCAATCTGTCTTTCACCTGTCCGAGGAGAAAGTAGAAATTCTTGAGAACATTCTTGACGAAGCGCACTACAAAATTCAATTGACGTACAAAATACTGCTCTGACAATTAGATAACTTTAAGGTCGAAAGAGTCGTTGTGCGTTTGAAAATAAAAATAGCAAATTAATATAATGCATTTTAGAGCATCAATCAATTTGCGCAGCCACATGAAGCCCAAAGTGACACCGATGGGGTCAGAGGTCTTAAATTGAAAAGGAAAGAGTTCAACATGGTCGAGTGGCCGAGAACAACCGCGCTTTCTGCTCTTGGCCGTAACTCTCGTTTTCACTCTTGCAAAACCAAAAACATATCAACATGCGTGGGCCCTGTAAGGTGTTCTTAAGACGGTAGCGCCCCAAATTGTCCGAACGGCAACTATGGCTTAGCGTTTTCGAATGACGGCTTTTCACACACACCAATAGCGGACA
>CM042746.1:34055304-34060304 GCA_022496165.2 Catalaphyllia jardinei | reverse complement strand
AGCCCCTATGGTTATAGGCGTATCGATATCTACCTGTGAACCAAAAAATACATCCGGTAATCTCCGCCCGGATATTTGCCCCGCTCTAGCTTTTCTTGTTTTGAATTCTCTTTTACGATGTTAACAATAAATGCTGCTGACTAAGTAAATGATAAACCTACTCTTATTTACATGTGCCGCTGTACCTGGTGTTTACGGTAGATAGGTTGCAGAAAGCCTCGGTTTCATAATAAGATTATGCTGTATAGAACGCCGGCTATTCGATTACTATTTTATGTTCTTTTTATGTTTTCTCATTATTATTTTGAACTTTTTCAATAGATATCCATTTAATTCAACGGTTCAGCAATCCTTTTTTTCTCGTTCTAGCGCCTCGTGCCATTTGAGCGAATTGCTTCCAACGGCCTTTGTTGCATGAAGTTTAGTCATTCATTCATTCATTCATTCAAATAAGCAAAACATGGAAAGAAATTAATGGTGTGTGAATATTAGCTGTTGAAAGCAGCAGCGCTTAAAAATTCCATTTTTTCCGCAAGTTCGATTTTTGACAATTTTGATGGCAGCTAGCAGTCTGGTGCTATGAACCTAAACTGAAAGTGAAGAATGTCCAGTTTAAGCAATTGAAAAGAAGCCTGAAAAAAATAGGTCTTTAACGGGATTCCAACCCGTGACCTCTGCGAATTTCAGTGCGATGCTCTACCAACTAAGCTATGAAGCCACACATCGGGACCGATGAAATATTTCCTAAGGCATGAAAGGGTTAATAAAAAACTGGGCCCCGTACCAAATTACCCACACATTCCATTCAAAATAAAATGACCCAATATTTGTGCGGGAAAAAAAATAACACAGGAAGAAAAAGTCAAACGGAACTTGGCAATTTGATCGAGAACATGAATTGAAAGCTTCAGGTTGGGCCGAGCGACGGTCAGTGTTGAAACATTGTGCTGTAACTGCGCAGAGTTTCGCTCAGTAGAACATCCGCTTTGACTGCAACTGGCAGGTTCTAACATTTTCATTTTTTTTTTTCTTGTAGATCTTTTTACTGGAATTGCATCGGTAGATCACGACTTCATCCGAGTAGATGTCAAAACGTCTTCGGGCGAGACGAAATCAGACGTACACATGCACGTATTTCCTAAAAAGGACGTTCTCGAGCGACCAACGAAGCCTGGTGGTATTCCACTGAATGTGGCTCTGATCATGTTCGACTCTACTTCAGCTGCTAATTTTAGAAGAAAAATGCCAAACAGTTTGGAATATCTGACCAACAATCTTGATTCATTGTTGATGCAAGGTAAGCCCTTTTGCAGTCTTTTTATTAAATATGCTAGTTATGCAACGTTTTCGAGTGGTATAAGATGGAATATCACACGAGTCACTTGTGTTTTCTTGGTATACACATGAGTCTGTTGCGAGAGCGTTTAATAACTAATTTATTATTAAGCCGGAAATAGAAAACATGCACCGTGTTTCTATCGAGTTTTAGTGTAATTCTACTTGCGTTCTATCACGAATGCCATTCTCTGATTGGTTACGCTACTGATTATCTATTCTGTAATCGATAGTGAGTAGCGTAGCAGTGTGCCCTTGTTCACAAAATGGCGGCCGTTTCTTGCCGTTTTTGAAGTGTCTTTGAACGACCAGTAGATTTACACTTAATTAATTATATCATTCGCTCTCGATTTCTATGCGTGATAGTCGACTCGGGCTGCGCTCTCGTCCACTATCACGCGATAGAAATCTCGAGCACATAATCTTTTTGTTTAATAGAAACACGAGTGGAAGCTTGGGAGAACGAGAAATGCTGTAGGAATACGAGCCACAGGTGAGTGTTTCCACAGCTTTTTCGAGTTCTCCCAAACTTTCAGGAGTGTTTCTATAACTCGATAGAAACGCAGAGAACGTTTTCCATTTCTTTTACAAAACACCGAGACGTAAATGTAAATTCTCTTTGCTCGCGCCATCATTACGTCAACAGCTAGTGTTTGTTCTGTCTCCATCGAGTTTATATAATAACTCAAGTTAGTATATACTAAAACAATGGATAGCGTTGAAGGCGCGCACTGATCGGCTCGTCAAACTCCGAATATCCTGTACTATTTACCTCCGAGCAACTCGGGAAAAAATGGCGTCCCTATTTGCATCCGTGACAAGTGATAAAAACAAACAAATTAAATTTTTGTGGTGTATATTATATCACTGTTTTAGTATATACTAAAACAACTATTCACCTCAGTGTCGGTGGCTAGCGGTGCATATTTACCTCGCCGCTTTGCGGTTCGGTAAATATCCATCGCTAGCCACCTCCACTTCGGCGAGTAGTTGTTAATTATTCTCGCATTTTGATTGGTTCTTTGCCTATGATCTATTAGAGGATAGACGCACGATTGACCTCATCATACAAAGTTTTTTCCCTCTGTGTTTTAAAATGGCGGGAAGTTTTGAGAATCTAGATAATAATTTATTTGACTGGGCGAAAGATAAGATCCAAAAAAAAAGTCTTGCCAAGACATTGAATAGGTTCGAGAAGCAGGAAGAAGAAAGATAAAGCTGATTCTTTTAAAAAATGATTCAGAAAAAATACTCGAGCAGTCTCAGTCAGCAGTTGAGCAAGACTATAAAACCATTGCCTTATCTTGAATTTTAACAAACCCAATAAACAAAATGTTTCTGAGATTAATTTATTTAAAAAACTCAACTTTTCCCAGTCTCAAAATAACTTTTGATACACTGATTGATGTCAGGAATGAAACATCAAAACATTCAAATCAAATCAAATAAACAAGTAACCTTGCTTTCCGATTAGAATGCTCTAGAATGTTCCTGTCCGTTTCAGGGCACAGCAGTGAGGTGCGTATAGCTAACCACAGCTCACGGCCAACTGCATCGCAGCTATAATGTGTCTCCGACACTATCAAATGACCTCTAGATTGACCGCAACCACAAGTTTTCCGAGGGTATTCTTTCAACTTCTACAATTTTCAAGACAACGTCTACACTTTTCGGCTCACAGGGCTGCTCTGATGTCAAAAGCTGACTTGATTTTTCCAGCATTTTCTTAAGAATTGGAGATTTCTCATTGCAATTCTGCTTTCGCTGTAAGTTTTCATTCTACGAGGAGCGACGCTCGAGTCAGGTTTGACAATGGCGTAATTTTCCTGGACCGATTCTTTGCTACGCATAGCAAGGTCTATCTTACCTCCATCCAATTCGTCTCTCAAGATATTTCCCTGTAACAAATCCGGTACTTATCCCCCAGCCAGAGCCGAGTTTTCCCCAGGTTTTTGGAAAAGTACTTTCCCAGGTAAAAAAACTATTGTAACATCGTTTTGTTATTTAGTTGTGTCAGAAAAAGGAAAGAATTTGCCAATGATAATGATGAAAAAAAAATCAGTTGAAAACGTGAATTTTATTGCGTTTTAGTTACCATCAACACACAACTATTCTCCTCCCTGTGTATATACGAGGGGGACGTTGGGATATTCGGTTTTGCGGATTTGGCCGGAGTTGTCCGGTTTTTCGGTTTTGGCACTTGAAAACTGCGGTTTTTTGGTTTTGGTGTCTTGTGCGGTTTGCGGGTTTTCTCCAATTAACCTTTGGTTTTCGGTTTTTTTACTAAAACTGTAATTCCAAGGGAACTCTTGTATAGCCTTCTACTCGGACTTTTTTTCTGATGAATGCATGACAAGCCTAGTCGCTTTAGCAGCCGTTATCTGGGTTATAACGGCTGCTAAGCAGACTTTGAAAAGCTAAACATAACATTAAATCAAAAGACTATTCCTCAAATATCACGTGGCTGGGAATTTTAGCGACTTTTGGAAAGTTTTGTCTCAATTCGATTTTCGCAACATGATCGTACCGTTACCCAAATTCCAAACACGCACCGCAAAAATAAGATGAATCTTCCAAGTTGCCTCTGCTGTTTAATTAACTACTTTGAATTTTGTCCATGTACACTACTTCGGTCCTGCACAAGATTTCTATGGATTATGAAGAATTTGTATTTTGTTAGACCTCATCGAACACACGCCAGGCAGAAATGCGTTTGCGTTCGCAAGCTGTCTAGTAATTTATTAACTTTCATTGAAAATGCATTTTCCTTCACAATTCCGCGCTCTCGCAAATATTAGACGTCCGTCTGGACTGTCGCCTTTGCGACCGCGAATCATTTTTCAAATGAATCATCGGCGCCTCTAGGGAGAGATATCACCAGACTTGAGGGTACAGTAAAACAGCCTGCGTTAAAAAACTCAGTCAGAACTGTGCGTTGGCCAAGCAGCGTTTCAAATTAATTGTACCTCTGGTCATTTGTTCCGATCTTCCCGGGTATTACTCAATTTCCGGTTAACTCCGGTTTAGGGTTCGAGTTATTGCCGTGATCGGGAGTTGACTTCATGCAATTGATTAAGACCAACTCTTTGTTATTTACAGCGACCTTAAGCAAACCTCAACGGCAATGAGAACGTAACCAATTACAAGTTTTATTAAGCAAGAACAATGGATGTGCACGTGAGTTATCAATCTTTGCACGTAATCATTCCGAAGCCGTCCCCTGGAAATTAAAACGATAACTTATAAGGACCAAGTTCCGTTTATTCTGAGGAATGTAATCCACGGCTGCTAATATTCTGTATTTCGTTTTTTTCGGAATTGTTCGCTGTTAGACCGATGACTGAGATTCTCTTGATCTCCAAATTCGAAGATAACTCAGTCTAAATTAACTTTTTACTACTCATCGTCCTTTGTGTCGCCGTCGTTATTGTTATTAAGCTCCCTAATCAATCGTATTTAACGCATGCTCGTAGCAATTTTGTGAAACGCTAAAAATTACAACTGTTATAACCACGGGAGGTACCCCCTGGTTAATTTTTCCATGCCCGGCAGTGATTTTTGATTGCTTGATTGACAGGTGAGACGATCGTAGGAGATGGAACCACCGCTCAGCTCTGTGCAATGCTCACTGGGGTCGACGAGAGAAAGCAACCAGAAGCTCGGAG
>CM042746.1:33993588-34050304 GCA_022496165.2 Catalaphyllia jardinei | reverse complement strand
AAGTATGAAATGAGAATTGTAAGTAGTGTGAAGAAAAATAAAATGGGAAGAAAAAAAAAATTACAGGTCTGCAATTTATTAAAACTCGAACGCTCGAGCTCTTCGGGAAAATCTCAAACCTCGGCCTAGGCGTATTGACCGAGCGTCGTACGGCAAGCTATCGATTTAAGACCCAACTCTGGGTTAATAAGTTTAGTTATTTTATGGCTAAGTCCTCAAACGGGCAAGATGAACCAAGATGACATCCTTTATTGTAATTGGCTATCCGAGCGGGCAAATCAAGGTTATCGTATAATATTAGAAAGTTCTATGAGTCTTGGCACACCATGAGCACTGTACTTTCCCTTCGTTAAAAATATTCAGTTTGAGTTTCCGGAGATCGATTTTGTTTGAATGAGAAAATGGAACAGCTTTTTCTAAATTTCCTCAAGCTAGCGAGGTAGTATAACCGTAAATTTCCGTCCCATTTGATTTTCCTTTTTTGGTTGAATGGTTCGTTCCGTTCGGAAATTCAACAATTTCCAAATTTTCGGAAATTTCCATACCATTTGTCACCACTGTTTCGGAGTTTTTGGTTGTATGGGCAGCCCCCGTAACAACCTAGCTCCAAGGCGAACAATGAGCCTTGTCCTAAAACAATACAGCATTCTTTTTGGCAAAAATTCTCAAGTCTATTTTACATAATTTTATTTTAAAGTATTGCTTTTAGCACATTAATTAAGACTTCTTAGCACCTCTTTCATCATTTCGTCCGTTGAAAAATGCAGTTTAGGTGCGGTTCAGATGCCGTACTTCACATAAGCCGAATCGAATGCTAACGAGGCTGCCTCGTTCCTGGGTGTCTCAAGAGCCATCAAAGAATATCGCGCAAAGGGGATCGGGAACGTTTAGCGTGGACGCCAAGGACGCTGGGAAAGGTGAACGAGAAAAATGAGACGGCGCGCCTTTCTCTTCGCCCTTCCCATGATAACTAGCGCGAAATTAAATCCCAGTCGCTCTCGAATCCAAGGGAACGTGCTTGGGTACGAGGCAGGTGAAGTACAGCGTCTGAACTTAGTCGAAAGTTTGTGTTATATCCTTAGCCGCGTCAGTTATACTGTGCTGCAAGTTTGCTAAGTATTTGTGAATAACATGTACGATTTAGGTTTTGGCATTCAAATGGCTTGTTGATGTCGTTTCATATTTATACAGCCATATCAAGGAACATCTGAAGGAACAGATGGGGATGGATGACGAAGCAGCCACTAAATACCTTAATGTAGGTTGACCGATGTTATGTTGAAAACAGAGTTGAAATCAAGGTTTTGAATCATCTTATTTGAGTAAAAACGTTCCTGGTTTAAAAGGGTTTTAAAATGTAAAAAAACCTTTCAGCTTTCAGTCTCAGCTAAAAATCTCAAATGAGATGAAAGTTGTGTGCGAAAAAAAATGCGTGAAAAATGTAAAAGGTAAAATAAATCATAATTAAGGCGTATTGGTTTCGTAATAGCGATTATTTAAGCCCTGGTATGGTCTAGAAACCATTCTATTGATATTGACAATGCCAACGTAATTGACAAAGGAAACTTTTGAGTTCGAAAAATTTTACAATCATGGCACAATGCAATCACTAACGCAACAGGCAATATTCCCAAGCTGTTTCCAAAACAATACTCTATTCTTTTAAATTGGAACGTTTGTTCCATATTTTACCTTTTCTTTATTTTTCACCAAAAGACCATGATCTAAGAGAACATATCTCCATATATGGGCCTCTTCCCATGATAATCTTTTTCAATCTAATTTTAGGGCGTCATCAAGCTGCGAAGCTATTTTAGGAAAGACACCTGCTTTCTTTTGGCCATTTTTTTTTATACAGTTTGACCTGGCGCCTTCACATTTCAGTATTGGCTCATAGGGTAGAAGTTGGGGAGAAATTTTGTTGTATTTCTCTTTTTGTTTCGAATGCATGGTTAGGCAACACTAAGCACTCCTGCGTGGTGATAAACTGTACGGAGATAGAGAGAGCAATTTTTGTTTTTCCTCTGTACACGCCTCGCTCGTCGTCTCGTTGTTACGTTTTCATCGGTGAAGAGCGGGAAACTCGATACAAGGAGCGCGTCCCAGTGCAATGCTTGACAGTACAGTCCCGTGCGCAACACCACTGCCACCACGTTCTAACAAAAGTGGAACGCCTGGGGACGAGGCAGCCTGAGTACGGCGTTGCTTCATCTCATCGTTAGCAAAACAATTTGAGTTTTTTTGCTTTCGAACTTCATCCTGAAACTGAATTTTTCGTGTTCTTGGTATAATCCATGAATGGGTGAACTTCTAGCAATCAGTCAACCGTACTGCATTCTAGCTAGCTATTGTCAAAGACCGCTAAAACAAATAATGGCATTATATCCATGGTTAATACGCTCACCTCACCTTCTTGGTACAAAAAAGTTTTCTGCCGGTTAGAGAATCAAACCCACCAAACCACTTTTCTGTATGTATGGCTTGTGTGCGGAATAGATCTTAACCGACTGTGGTTTTTTTGTTTTGTTTTTTTTGTTTTGCTTTTTTCATTCTCTTGTAGGAAACGAGAAGCGAAGTTCAGTTTTTCTTGATGCATGATTCTGATAATAACAGCAAGTTGGACGGCCTGGAGTTACTTCAAGGTCTCTCACACCACGAGCATTCTGAAGACGAAGGTAAACATCCACCAAGTGCGTTGATTAATGTATCAATTCTCTGAACTATTGTATCTAGTTTTTAAATGTCAATCTAAAAATTGTAATCCTGGGCATATCACTCTGGTATGTAACTTTTCATATGTATTTTATAACCGAATTGGGATAAACTTCTCATCACTCATTATGACAAGAAAGATTTATGACGTGAGCTTGGGAACAACTTGCAAATTGAACAGAGAGTGCCTACGGAAGTTGTATACCTCTGTTTTGTGGAAAATTTGCGAAGACTTAAACTCCCGGCTCATGAAAGATGAAAGATGTTTTTAAACATTTATATTAAAATCCTCTTAACCATTACATTATTAAAATAATCCAAGTAATAGTATAATGGCTAAGCCAATGAGAACTCTCGAATTGCATCATCCAATGATCCAGTTTTTGATAAAAGATTATAGACCAAGGCTCACTTTGCACTGGTCGTATAGGGGTATTCATGCTGACGTCATTGTTTACATTTTTGCTCTTTTGCATACGGCTTTGCTTACAGAAGTAAACATGTTAGATATGAATTGACTCCAGACAGCTAAAGAGCTAGCAAAACTTAATACATGCTGAAATTCTTAGCTCTTTGTGTGTAATATTGGAGGAGAAATTGTCTTTCAAAAACTGCAAAATGTCTGGGTGGCAAAAGCGCTAATGAGCTCACACATTCTTTGTTAAATTTTGAGTTTTTAAACCCGTGTTGCACAAAAAGTATTCAATACATCAGGCTCAAATTCATTGGCACAGTTAATCGTACTATGGCCTTTCAATATTCAGAACTGATTTATTTGTAGCTCCTAATTGCTTATGCTAATGAGGCAAATATTGTAAACAAGGATTCCCCTATTTGCATCTAAGGCCACCAAGAATCAAATGCTCTTAAAGAAGACGACATGGCAGAGTTTGTGGACGCCCTCTTGGAGGACCAGGACAGTAATGACGATGGCTATATCGACTACCCCGAGTTTGTGGCCTCTTTCAAGCACCCACCTCCTCGCTCTGGCGATGGCACCGATACTAGCGTCTAAGCCACCCTACGACGAGCTACTGCAACGACTACTTTAGCCGAGAGGGACTAGGTTGACAACGCCGTTTTCTCCGCCGGTGAAAAGTCAAATGGATTAAGATTTCACTGTACGGCAACGGTGTGTGCAGCCTTCACGTGTCTTAACAAAAATGGTTTTGCTTTAAGGAAACCAGGAACTTTATTCTACGTTCATACGATATATACATGTCTGGATTTATGAAAACCGTGTTAAAGATTTCGACTCCTATCACCCTTATTTCACCTTGATTTCACTAAACCTTTAGGCTGCTTCCAAGCCATGGAAACGGGCAAAAAATAGAGAAAGGACGGCAATGAAAGGACGATAAAGAGGTAAAAGAAAAGAAAAAAAAGGACCGACTTTCTTTTTAATTTAATTTTTATATCGTCACCTTTGGAAATAGTTTCTGGCGAGAAAAAAAAACGCCCGCTTTGAGCCTGATATCAATTCTTCAGCGCCGTTTTCATAAATCCAGACATAGAGTTTATTAAATGACGAGGATTTTCTTCTCCCGTTACTTTCTTACATCTAGAAGAACTTAGATTTGCCTCTCAGCTACTTTTAGAACCACCTGTGATGCATAATTTCAACTGCAAAAAATGCTGATTAACGGGCATGGTGTTCTTACAAGGTGAGAAGCCCGAAAATACAAAACTTTCGATTCTAATAAATTACACTTTGAGCAGCAATAAACAATTCTTGTTCAGCTTACTACATGCGAGGCTTTCTCCTTTAGGTCAGTATCAACTGAGAATCGAGACCTCTAGCCTGGGCATGCTCAGAGTAAAGTCTGACAAAAATACGAAACGATTACTTTGCGCATGTTCAGAAAATTGGACCTTCCCAGAGGTCGCGATTCTTGGTGCTGACCAAAAGGAACGCGGCCTCTGGGGACGAGAATGATTTTCTGTACAAATGTCAAAGAAACAATTATCTTCGCAAAGATTTTTGTGATTGAGTATTTTATCTTCGAACTAGTCCGTTCAAACTGCGAAAAAGCGTTAAAATAAGAAGTAAACAACAGGTGTATACTCACCGTCGTAGTGAAGAGTACGTGAAACCAGGGAAAGCAAGGCTAGGCGCGAAAGCCGAACTGAAACGCGCGTCATGACGTCACCGGAAGTGATCCTCACTATTTGCCTCTATACTACAGGCTAGCCGTACCCTAATAAAAATGTGAAGACAATAAACTGCAAGGCTAATACTACGTGAAAGACGTTTAAAGATACCAAACATGACAAGAACCGATAGAGCAGGATCTCAAAACCGGGGGGGTACTCCTTTATATGGATGTGCAGCCCTAAAGGGTATGGGTTTGCTGCTGTTTTGATCATAAATAGGGTCTCGATTTTAACTGATTTTGGGCATTGGTCACAAGTAGGGTATGGTTTTTGTACTCTAGCCTAGATATGGGTATGGTTTTAAAAAGTCACTTTTCCATCATTATCGAAAAGAAAATCAACAAAAGTCCGACACAAATTATGATAACGTTAATTCAACATTGGTCTGAACTAGGGAACTAATTATAACGCAGGTCTGAAACAGGGTTTTGTTCTAATGGTCAGGTCATAAATAGGGTAGGGAGTATTCCAGAGTTTGGTCATAAATAGGTAAGGGTTTTGGCAAGCGGGCCGCACACCCCCGTCCAATTCTTCTTGGAGTGCCCCCCGGGATCTCAACAGTGGACAGCTTGTGTGATGTATATATGAAATAATTAATATTTGAACTGCGGTTATAGATGCAAGTGAAGTATGATCCTCGCAGTAAATTTTCCAATTTAAGCAACTGGAAAGAAGAAGCCTGAAAAAAATCAGGGCTTCAACGGGATTCGAACCCATGACCTCCGCGATACCGGTGCGATGCTCTACCAACTGAGCTATGAGCTGTAATTTGACCTTGCTCCCAGTGCAGTGGACAGCTTGTTGTGATGTTTCTTACAGGAGGGATAATGTTATGCTCCACAGCCGCAAACAAAAATGTTGAACACGAACAAGTCCTTTAACCCTTTGACCCCAAAAGACGTGACGTATATATAAGCTAAGTGGTCGTGCTCTTTGTACCACTTGTGACGTCATCAATTTAAACGTCACCAGATATTCTTGAAAAATCCGCCCAACGATTTGGTTTTGGATTATGCGCGTGTACCAGTTTGAATTATTGCACGTTTTCGTACCTTACCTTCGGGAAATCCATCTTTTTGGTAAAAAAAAGTTCTTTTTCAGCAAAATCTTGGCCCATTTAGCGCCATGACAGCCAAAACACCGATTTTAAAGGAGCAGTGTCACGAGGATTTTGCTCTTTTAGGTCAATTCTGTGCTAAAATCATAACTTTGAGGCTTTAAATCATAAACAAAATGCTTCTGTAAAGCTACGACGAAGGTATCAAATGAATTTTATCAGAGAAGGCTAACCACAATAAATTTCTTGAGGATTCTTGGAACACGTAGCATCAAAACTCGAAACAATTGGCCAATTTTTACAAGTTTCAATCCATTTCCATCCATGCCATCCGTAGCGACAGGCGACAGGAAAGTTTCAGTACCTTCAGATAGTCTTCAATGACAAACTAGATCATTAGTTTTGGAATTCAATTGATGCGAAGACACCTAAGTTGCCAAATAGCACGACAACGCCCCTTTAACGTTTAAAACGGCATTTTTAGGTAAAAATGTGGTAGTCAAATGGTTACCTGAAATGCTTTGGGAGAAGCTGACGGTTAACAGTTACTAGATTCAGTACGATACTCTCCACAACAGCTATAACTTGGCATTTGGTGAGGACGAAAAAAATCCTAGTCATTGTGTAGAGGTGATATCAATAGCGGGGTTCTGGTTATTGCAATATGGACTGCATCGTTGGACTGCGTATGTCTACAGAGCGTTAAACTACACTAGTTTACTGTAAATATATAAATATTCATCAATTCAAAACGAAAATAATAACCTATGACATTCTTTTTGGGTGTTTCATTTCTCGGCTTTCTATTTGTCCAGAAAACACATTAAACACAGGAAAATATGTCAGCGCGATTTTCTGCCAAGAAAATTCCTCGTTAACCACACCTCTGTAGTTCTAAGTCTTAGAAGCTCGGATATCTGCAGGCAGGCTATAGAAATACAGTTTTATTAGTTCTTGAAATATTGAAGAAGAGGTTACTCAATTAATTTTAATTTCTGTATGCATTTTTTGTCAGTTATGTAGATAATAAATTGTTCCACCAACACTTCCGAAGCATACATTTTCTCTCAGGCGATTTATATGCTACACAAACTTGAGAAAGTAGCCGTTATGTTTATTCAAAGCTCGTTTCTGATTGAGAACAGCACGGCGAAAAAGTGCATTATTTCTCAACCGAGTTCAGGAAGTTTTTTCTTGACCGTACATGTATCTCCGACATAATCCGACTTCCCGTCCTGTTGAATCTGTTTGTGGCAGTTCGTATTCCCTGCTAAATCCATCACGCATTTGAGGCACGCATCCACTGAGACTTGTCAGAAGGCCATCAAGAAAACTTTCCACGGTGTTGAATAAATTTTGGTGCGGACTCACTGTGCCCCTTTACATGACGTAAGGATCTTGAATTCGTCGAAATACAGCCACAAGTTTAACTCCTTTGTTTCTGGTAACTTTCTGTCCTTCTTCTGTGCTCTGATATAGTTTTTCCACGACAGGATCCTGTGCCTTTGGAGTTGAAGAGAAAACAATGACGTTGATACGAACTTTTATGAAAATGGTATGCATGTACTCTGGTATGGGGGTGACCTGGGGTGTTCGAAGGCCGGATAGCGCTATCCACCGGATAAATCGTTATTCAACGGCTAAGTGTTAACAAAACAAACCACGCTGTCCACTGGATAGTGACTTAACCGGTGGAAAGCCTTATCCACCTTTCGAACACAGGGGCCAGGTATATACCCGAAGCCTGAAAAGACACCCGTTTCAGCTGGAGCCTCCCAATACACATCATAGGGAGTATCCCCCAGGGGCACTTATAAAATTCTCCCTGGGAGTGATATGATCTAGAAGGGCACGCCTAGTCCCACCCCTCCTGGGCTTGACACCTCAATCTTAAAGCCATGCCATACCGTCAATCCACACCCAACCATTATCACAGAAGATCTATGTCCTAAGATTACATTGGATTGTAGATGGTGAGCACACGATGGGCTTTAATATCTCTATAGCCTTGCAAAAGTCTTTACTCCACAGCACCTTCACATTGCCGAACTCCATAAAAAGTACAAGAGACATACTCCAGAGATCTCGGTCATTGACAAGCGCAGTTGGCTTTCCTGGTCTTTGGCAGCTACAAAGTTTAACTAAGTATTCATTTTCGTGTGTAAGTTAAGCTGGATGTGAGTTACATGTATGGTAAGATTTGCCTACAGACGGCCTGTTGTGACATCAGTAATGTTTGACTCCTGATGCCCAGCAATGTCCGCGCGTAAGGGAGGGTAAAATGAATTGCTACTTTTTTTTTTTGTTATTATATATTAAACTCTAACTCTTTTCTGATTGGCCAAAAGCATACAACTTGAATTTTTGAAATCAGCGCCTGTGACATCATAACTGCAGATCATACAATAATCATGTCAAGGACACTCAGGGTCACGGGTAATCATGTCAAGTTTCCGCACTTTGTGTTGCTTTCCGTCAGTGAAGAAGCAAAAACGACATCCATATTTTTCATCCACAATAAAACAATTATTAGATTTTGTTTCTGTGATATTCAGAATAATCAAGGTCTCGGTAAGGGTTCGCGGCCTCAGCCTTTGGCTTCAGCTGATAAACCTTACTTTGACCTTGGCTATTCTGGATATCACAAAAACTCCATCCAATAGTTGCTTATCATGACGATGATAGTAGTTTGTCTCAAAGCAATAGTTAGCTCATCGCAGAGATTTGAAATCATCAGTCCATTTTATTATCAAGGCTTAAGCTATTTCCAGTCATTACCAGTTCTTCTTCACCGACTGCTTCAAACAAAGGATGCTCAACGAAATGCTTTTTCATCCAGTCACACAAGTCAGGAACATCAGTTATGGTATAGACAAGACCCTTTAAAACAAAGAAATATAACAGTGTTGTTACAAGATGCAAAATAGTTATATTTCAAAAGTAATTTTCTGTACAATCAACAGTATCAAGTTTTAAGAAGCCTAAAACTGGACACTTGAATTAAGGGTTTTAAACTTCACTCCTTTCAGACAAGAACTATATAACAGTTATTGACTTGTTGCTTGGAGACCATGCATACTGGCATTAGCCTTTGGTATGTGTGATTTCCCCTTGCTTTGATACAATCTTGTGAATTAATCTTACTGGCATTGACACATTTCTGTTTTCTATATTTAATTTTTGCACCAGCCAAATGCTTAAAGCACACAACAACAGGTTTGAACTTCACACATGAAGTGAAAAGTATTTGGGGAATTGCCAACAAATATATGGCCCTCGCAGTATTTCATTTCAAAAGTAGCATGTCACTCACCCCAACTGCTAAGACGTAAGCATACTCAGCCAACAAGGTAGGACTGGAAGAGAGTAATATGAAGAACTGACTAGTTTACAAAAGCAGAATTGATGTACAACTCATGCTAAGGAGCCTTGAGAGCAATTTAATTAATAGAGTTCTAAAGTGTGACGTCACAAAAAATTAAATCTGTGAAATTATGGGATTGGGCACCATTTTCGAAAGGAGTATCCTTAAAAAAGGTTCCTTGCCAAAACTTAGCTCTTAATTGTAATTCCCAGCTGAAATATGAAGGATTGAAATTTGATACTGCCCCATATAAATCTCTCTAATTTTGAGTCAGTTCTAAACTGAAGGAACAGAAACAAATTTTGAAGGGTTTGTATGGAATGCCATCAAACTTTGATCCCTTATATCTCTACCGGGAATTGCAATTCGGAGCTAATTTTTGGGATGAGGACGTCTTTTAGCATGCTCTATAAGAATATGGCATCATATCCCATAATTTCAAAAAAATTATTTTTGTGATGTCATCACTTTACTACTCTACAACAGCCAGAAAAAAAAGCCAGAAAATATAAAATCATTATTTAGTTTTCAAGAAGTCCCACATATATCGGCCCTTTACCAAAATCGTGATGAATCTTTTAAACTACTCACCATCATGGTTTAAACATAAAAACGCATTACCTAATTATTCTCCACTTGTGTTTCTTTTGCTTAAAATGTGGATCAGGAAAAAGGAAGAACATCTTTTTTAGCTGTAGGAGTGGAATGATAAAAACATTTTAATTGTCTAACGGATGCAAATGCATGATTTTCTTCTGCTTTCTAAAATAATATTTAAGGTTTAGATCTTCATTTCAAACATAATATAATGAATTCCTCTGTACTCCAACAAAAGTGATCATAGCACTGCCATGCTGCTGTGATGGTATGGAGAGGGTCCAAGCACATTAGCAAGGCTTTTCTTAGCCATTTAAGGGGGCAAAGCTTTCGTTTATGAAATTGTGACAGCATAAAAATGCAAAGAGAGCCAGTTACTGGATGCGTTTCAAAGCATTTTTAATTTGTGCACAGGCAAAAATGCAAGCCTACATTTTGTGCAGTGTGTGTTTAATTTATGTTCTTAATTGGCTCTTCCTTTAAGAGAGAGACCTGCGAGAATGTCACCTATTTTGTGTGAAATAATCAAGCTACATTGTAACAGGTAGCTGGTCACATCAATTGCACGTTAACTTTGTAATATACCAATACCTATAAGTAGGTGGAGAAATGTAAGTACATAATTATATAAAAAATGGTAAATTGAACTCACAATTTAGGTTCTTCTATCAATTGAAACAACTTTCAATTACCAGTAACTTAATTTGTCACTGTTACTTTCTTGACATAAGCAGGGATCGAAAAATATTTGAATTCCACCTTGCCCATTGGGCAAGCAACCCTCAAATTTTGCTTGCTGGGGCACTTCCCCGCTTGTCCAAGTTTTCAAACTCATTAATAAATCATGAACCTAAGAATGAAAGTCAAACTACATGCGTGTTTTTTTAAGCAATAGCTAGACCACACGTTTTTATGGGTTATATGCTTATAAACCACGCGGTATGTTGGTAGAACATGAAAAGAATTTGTAAATCACAAGCCAAGTGGTTTACGAATTCTTTGTGAGTGTTCTACCAACATCCCGCATGGTTTATCAGCGTATAACCCATAGAAACTTTTGGTCTATTTCCTAAATAAACCCATTTTGACTGTAGTCCTCTTAGTGCTGATCTCTTTCATGTTTACTTTCTAGTTCCTGTATTACATGATGGGTATCTTCATTATTATAAAGCCTTGAGTAAATTTGTTCAATTCGTCAAAAACTACTTGAATGTTCACCTGCACTTGTCTAGCTCCATGAAATCATTGTGAAGAGAAGCATGAGAAATTTATAACACGTAGAATTAACAACAAATCGCCTTCCCACTCACTACACATGCAGGCACAGTGTCAAATTTTGAAAAGCCGGTGAGGGTTTTTTTTTTCATTTGGGTGAATGAAAAATAGTTCCAGTGGAGGGAAAACGTCTTTGTTTGAAAGAAACAGTATTCCAAGTCATCTTCCAGGAACTCTGAAAGTATTTCAATCGATGACTTACTTATCATTTCTTTTTAATAATATAACACTTTTCATTTAGCGCAACGTTGTTGCGTTAAGTTGTACAGAGAAACTGAAAAATGCTTGCTAAAATTAAGAAATAAATACAGTGTTTTCTTTCCCAACATGGCTAATTTTTATCCTGGAAAAAAATTTGATCGGGGGCAGAGTTTGATCATGTGCTAGGCAACCTTTGCTGAGCAGTGAGCGTGCGTCACGCAGTGAACAAAACAACGCTATAAATTGTAATTTTCGTCAAGCTGCATCTAAATACTTGATTACCATTGAGCCTACAGCTTGCCTTTTCTCAAAATCTTTATCAAAAATTTAGTTGGTAAACAACTTGCCTGGGTCCTTGCCTGAAGTTACTTGCCTGAAGGGAGAAAACAAAGCCTTACACTTCACATTTCGACTAAAAATTTCACTTTCCACAGATAACCTATGTATCAGCTGAGTCACTGTGGTACTAAATAACAGAAAGACTTACCTGCCCCTTGTTAAAATAGTTGGGTAGGTACTTCATGGTATTAGTCCTGATAACATGAATGTTCTGGTACTGCCCTGGGTGAGCTGTCCTTAATGCCATCACTCTGTCACTCACATAGTCACTGACCTACGAGAGCCACACACTAGTGAGATGTAGGAAATGAGAAATTTTGATCTCCTGCACCTAACATTATGGGAATACAATATGACCAGAGAAGTGCAATGTAGACAAAGGGCTAAAAAAGTCCATTTAGCTGTAAATCTTTGCCTATACTAGGTTCTAACATTTATTTTACAAACACTGCAAGTTGAAAATCTCTGAATATAATTAGTCTATAAATCTTCAATTCTGTACCTTTCAATTGACAATGGACTTTAACTTGTCAAGTTATACAAACTGGAAAATTATGCTGTATTATGCAACATGTACATTGCCAAACATTTACAAATTAATGCCTGAAAATGACTGACATAATTCTGTTTCATTGGAACTAGAAGATCTCCACACCTTAAGTCTTATTTCCATTCCAACCATGAGAGTGTCTGGAAACATAGGTGACAAATCAACTGCAAAACAAAAAGACACTTGCAACTACTTGTTTAAAAGTACAAAGAGAAGTCTTCCATTCTACTTGTTGCCCTTTCAACAACCTCAGAACACAAGAACTATGTCTCAATGTGGAGTTTATATGTGGGGCAGAACAGAGGGGAGGGGCAACTAATAGTTTGATTCAGTCTGTATTTATACGCAAATTCCACTATTTAAAAAAAAAACATAATTTTCAGAGATCCAGGCTACCTTTCTGCAGTCCTGTTGCCATCATCACTAAATACAAATAAGAGTGTCCAGAATAGTCAATATTTAACACTGAAAGAAAAATTACATGTCCCGAGAAGGATTCGAACCTGCGTCCCCTCGTTACTAGTCAGGCATGATATCCACTTCACCATCAGGTTGCCACATATCCAGCCTGGTTGACCCGATGGTGTAGTAGATATCACGCCTGACTAGTAATTGGGAGACGTGGGTTCAAATCCTGCTTGGGACATGTAATTTTTCTTTCATTTCAGAGACGTGTGTTGAAAGCCATTGGTAGTGTATTTACATCTTTATTTTAGTGTTTGCAAGGCTTTCTTGGCTCTAGAAAATATTTGTCAGTCAAAAATTATTTGATAAGTCAAAATACAAAAGGAAATTATTACAGTCAGGATGATAATTTTTGGATTATTTATTTATCAATTGAATGATGGTTTCTCTCTATGGGTATGGATATCTTCTGTTCAAAGCTTGTGGCTTAGATTAATTTTGGATGATGGTGTAGAGTCTATAGAGTATGCGTACATTAAGATAGTACATTAATTTGATAAAAAAGAACACCTGAAAAGTAACAAATGAATGTAACCACTGCTTTAAAGGTACAAGTACTGTTACATCAGGGCGTATCTAATCGATCGAAATCGATCATCGAAAATGTAATCGATTAATCGATAATACTCGATAGTACTCGATATTTGTCGATTGATTAGTCAATTTAATCGATTGAAATCGATAATCGCAAGATTTTTTTGTCACATCAATAGAAATCGATACCAAAACGATCTTATCATAACACTGCGTAACACTTACCTTCAAGCTTACCTTCGAATCCGCTTTGTTGATAAAGATGATGTTACTTTCTTCAGTGATAGCGACGTTTCCTATTTTTTTTTCACCAGGATCACCGCTTTAAAGCTGTTTAACGCAATAATTCAGCAGATTTTAGCCCAGCAGTCCTATGGTGCTTGCGTGTACTCACCTGGTGTACTGTGTAGTGTACTCGATCTTTGCTGTACTCGAGAATTGTACTCGAGAATTGTACTCGAGAATTGTAAGAATCGTGGTTAATATCAGGAGTGACAAGTGTAGAAACTGGCAAGCTGTCGTCAGTTTTCCAAGAATTTAGAAGGGTAATTTTCGAGCGCTTATGGGGAGGCACTCGGGAGGCACGCATGTTGACTTACAGAGTGCTTGTCTAGTTCTGTAAGCCGCTGACCACAAATACAGCAATCTTTTTTATTCAGACAACATCTTTAATATCTGCCAATAACTATAATATTGAAGAACAAATTATGGTTAAATTTGCGAAAGAGTTTAGAGGATCACAATTGTGGAATGGCTTACTAAGGATAACAAGTCAAAGTATATTTTCAGAAAAGGATCAAGCAATTGTTTCATAATTATTAATATATGTTCACATTTGAAAGAGGACGAGAATAAGACTCGTGAATGATGTAGTGCAGGAAGAGTTACTTCAGGTTACTTTGCGAAGTCGGAAATGATAGTTGCGTTAGAGTTGCCTTGTTTATAGCTTGGAAAATGTTAATGTTGTATTATGAAAGAGAACGAGAAGAAGACTCGAGATATCGAAAAAAACAAACATGACTTTAATTGTGAACGCAGAAACGACAGTTTCGTAACAGTTGCGTGTTTATGTTTGAATCCTTTTCAGTTTCAAAATTTCAGTAATAAAAATCCTATAGTCAATCTTAAATAAAGTGTAAAGGGAATGTTTATCAGTTCAGTTTGGACTACTCTGTATTAGTTGGAGTGTGTTGTGACTCATTCTAGCGTAACACTGCGAACTTTATGAAAGAGAATCTTTGTCCATTTGTTTTCGATATTTGTCGAACAAATCGATAGCTAATTACCGAAATCGATCAAAATCGATAATCACAAAGACGCGAGTGATCGATTTCTATCGATTTCCGATATTACTCGATTAATTAGTATCGATTACGATCGATTACGATCGATTTCTATCGAGTATCGAAAATATCAATTAGATACGCCCTGGTTACATGTATGTTACAGTGTGCCTCTTTACTTTTTCATATCAATTAAATTACCAAGCAAGCCACCATATCCACAGCCAATGTCTGCAAACTCCACTTTAGCTCTCCCCTCATCTGCCGTTTTACATATACCTTTGTCATCCTTCTCAGGATAAAATGCGGGAAATAAAGTCCTCCAATCCATTTCATCTGGTAATACAGGACTATACAACACAGAAAACATCCAAGGATAAATACATTAATTAAGCTTACTCAAGGAAAATAATTACAACTCTTATAATTTCAAAATTAAGTGAGCCCTGAGTAGGGGATTCCAGAATCCATTCACTCAGTGTTAGTTTCCGCCGAGGGATAACAAGCAAATAACGGCCCAAATAATGCCTGATAAGACTACAAAGACTATAAGTTGTTGAGCATTCATGGCATGGTGCTTTATCTAATTATCAGGGCCACGTTTTCCCAATAATTTAAGCTCATGTCCATATGGTCGATCCCCGAAAGCTCCTGACCCCGCCCCACGATATTCCAAAGTTCTCCAAAATTCTTTCTTTTACTTACTACTCCAGAGTGTGATCTGCCATAGGGTTGGCATGCGCTCGCTGCCTGTAGTACTTTTTCTGTGGAAGTGCCGCCATCTTGAATGTTGTCAAGGATTATTCCCACAATCCCTTGCCATTTGAAAAAATAGCCCAGAATCCTCTGAGGGCGTTGGATGCTTCTGAATCCAATATGGCGACACTAGGCGACGAAGATAAAAGCAGTTCTGCTTCAAGTGAAAGCCGTTCTTCCAGTTGGTATCTGGTGCAGGTAGGACGATAATCTTAAGTGAAATTTCTACTGTAGTTGTTGTAATCGACGCTTCTAAAATTGGTTCTGTTTGCTGCGGATTAATTTTACGCCAAAACAAAAATAGAACACTGAGGTCGATTTCGCCTACGACAGGCATAACACGTAGCTTGTTATAGTAAGCTTAAAGCATAGCTCTCTTGAGCTTTAAAAGCCTGAGACATTTAGCTTAAATATAGGTCAGGTAAATTGAAATATCAAGATTAAAAAATGTCATGCTGAATGCATGCTGTCGAATCAATTTGCTGTAAATTAAATGAAGCCTTGTTTATATTCAAATTTATAAGGTAACATTAAAGAAAAGACTAAATATTTATTTAGATTGAACACTAACTTGTTTGGCGCTCCTTTATTCTTAACCTTTACAGAAGGAACAAGTTTTTCAAAATACTCCATGCCTGGCAGTCAAAATTATTGTTTTTACAAATTTCAGCGAATAATACCAAATTGTCGCTCATATGCCTGTTAGCTTTTAATCATGCTAAGGGTAGCTCTGTAAATACTCAAACAATTCTGGAAGCTGCTGGCCGGTTGCCATGGCGCTGTGGTCATGAGTATCACTTTGCCATGCTGGGTTCGATTTCTTCTGGGGTACCTGTCTAAATGTTCTTTTTAAGATGTTTTACTGTATAAAAAGTCTCACTGCCAGACACAGAGTATTTTAAAAAGCCTGTCCGGTTGCGGGACATGCAGCCACAGCAGAACCCGATCACATGACCTTATCTATCAGAATATTGCCATGTGGTGATGAAAATAGCATAAACACGCTGAGGTTACTAAGACTCAATCTTGAGGTAACTGATGTAAAAGTGTAACAACAGTTTGGAGTTATTAAAAAGTAACCCTTGTGGGAATTAAAAATGTTGGATGATCTACAGTATATGGAGGGTACAAAAGTCAGGCAAATGTTCAAACTGCGATATGAAACCCTACATCTAAACATAAAATAAATTTATGTCATTCTATGACCTTATTTTATGATTAATGTTAATGTTATATGACAACTTGGCTCTGCTAATGGCCTATTATCTAAAAGTTCAATTTATCTATCCTGTGTGTTCATATAAAACACAAAGTTATCAGGGCTTTCAATAACATTAATTTGAAGTAGGCAGCTGGTTTGAGTAGAGTAACCGACTGTAGCAACCAGTTTTAAATGCATTTTTCTTATATTACTTTAATTTTTGGGTGAAAAGAGCCGACTTTTATGGACGAAGCAGGCAACAAGTTTCGTCAGCTGTCAGTGCTTAATGAAAGCCCTGAATTATAATAAAATTTAATAACTTTGTTATCTTTCAGGATAACTCCTCAGCTGTTATTGATATTGCTAACACTGATGATCTTCAGTCAGAACCAGGAAATGTGGAAAGGTTGGTATAAAGCCTCCTCCAAGTATTCAGTAAGTAGTTGAGGAGCTGAAGAATGAGTAGAAAATAGGTGTGTGTGTGTGTGTGTGGGGGGGGGGGGGGGGATTTACCCCCCAAACAAAAAATGTAACGCCCTCCCCCCCCCCCTGCGAGGAAGGGGGGCGGGAGGGGGGAGGAACTCCTAAATAGAAAGGTTTGAGATTCTCGTCAGAAAAATGTGAATTAAGCCGCTAAAAAAGACCAATCTGGATGTGGCTCAATTTTTTTTTTACCCTTAAAAATATTACTTTGAGCTGAATAAGCTTGATTATTAGCTGCTGTTCAGGAAAGGAGCCTGTGTGAGTTGACCAGACCAGATAGACTAGTGGAAATCAGGCTAAAAATGGAAATAAGAGTAATTTTTTAAAATAGTCATGATGCCAACCTTTGTTCTATCAGTGATGTTTTTACCTTCATTAGCCCCGAGGGGAGCCCAAGTCGACAGGGAATTTCAGAGACAGAGTTCATGGAAAGGATTAGAGAGAGGATGGCACAGGAAGTAGGAGGATATGTAAGTGTATTTGCACTGTTTTATGCTCATACATAAAAAAAAAAGAAGTAGAAATAACTGGATTTTTGAAAACATGGTTCATGAAAACTAGGCTCTTAAGTAATTGTACCAAGTATGCTTGAGACATTGCTTGATGATTCGACTAAGGATTGAAATTGGGCCAAAAGGAAAACAGGCATAAAGGCTGTACTGGTAAGGGGTGATTGGAGGCAGGAGGAAGAAAAAAGGTCTCCATTCCTTTAAACGTTTCTATCATTGACTTATGTAGTGAAAAAAGGCATTTACATTGAGGATTCATGAGTTGCTGAGACAAAGGTTTTGTTTAAACCATTGTTTTAATGCCACAATTTGGCTGCATGGCAAAAGATTTTTGAAAATTTCTCTTTAAAGTGTATCTTTTAATGTATGACTTTTTAGTGTATGTCAGAAGCGTAGCAAAATGGGTGAATTTTCTGTAAGCTGTCTTTTTTTTATGTATTAAAGTCTCTTTTTTACTGTTACAGGTTTGGCAGGCTGGTAAGCAGTCAGCCAAAAGAGCTTTTGATCTGTATGCTAACATTGATATACTAAGACCCTATTTTGATGTTGAACCCATTGAAGTCCGCAACAGGTAAAATAATGCTCTTATCTTTGAAGTTCAGGGTGATCTTTTGGTATGTTCTGTAATTTGAGCTTAACATGGTAATTTTTATTGTAACGGTACTAGTAATAGTTATCACTAAAACTCCCCTCGCATGGAGAATGCTCAAACTTTACATATTTAATGTGATAAAGCCTAAAAGTAGTTAAATATGAATTAATAAACTGTGACACTCAACAGCATAAATGTATTATTGGGAATGGACTTTGTAATATACATGTAGTTGAGTTATGTGTCAAACATTGATCTAATTTTACATGTACATGTAGTGTCTTTTCACAATAACTAATAATTACTGGATAAAATGTTTCAGACTAAAACAGTATTTCCCCTAACTAAAAAAAGGTATAAAAACGTTTCTGGTAGTCACCCAAAATAAGTACTTTTTGTACAACACTGGATTTGCTGCTTTGTTTTAACGGCTGTTAAATAAACATGAACAGGTTAATATAATTAAGGACAGGAAACATTATAACATGAAATGTTTTGTATATGTCAAGAACCTGGAAATACAGACAATAATAACAAAATCATGTTTGTGTTTACACAGAGACTCCCAGGATACCGACTTGGGTTTTGGCTTGCGGGGGGAAAAACAATAAGCCCATGCACAGGCAATTTCGAACTGCATTCATTTATTAATATATTTAATTACTTGGGCTATTAGTAACGGCCAGCTACAGACAATATTTGTCAATGTCCGTCAAGCAAAAGCTGCTAAATTTGCTGTGTTTTGCCTCTGGAATCTAAATAATATTTTTTTAATAGGTGGCAACTGAACTTTTAGTAGCTGCCAAACTCCTGTTTCCTATTTGCTCTTATCTCTTTCCAGGTTGTTCCACTCACTGATCCCTAAGCTACCATCAACAGCATCCCCTCAGGTAATACACATGTAAATAGGAATCCTATAGTCTGAGCATTAGATCATACTCCGTGTATTGGTTTATGTTTGCTGTATAAGCAGTGTTTCTGGGTACAGAATTTCAAACTAGATATCAGTACATTAAGAAGGGATTGTTGGTTTGTTCACTTAACAGACAGTTGTTGGTGAATTGTATGGTCCAATGATGTTGGTGTTTACCCTGATTGCCATTCTTCTCTTCAGCATGAAAACGTCAGGACACACAGTGGTAGGATTATTGTAAATATTTGTATTGGATATATTGATTTCATAAGTCAGGGCTTTACAATTCCTGAGTAGACTGAAAACAAATCACTGCCTGAACTGACAGTTTGACAGTTTTCATCATTTTGGCTTTAAGTATTGGACAAAGGAAATAGATTCAATATACACATACTAATAATAATAAACCCAAAAGAATTGAGAATCACCTACCGACTACAGTAGGTTAGTGAGTGAGTTTCCATCCCTGGGCACTTTTAAAGAAAAAAAGATAGGGTTTACTTGTAAGTTGGTTACAAAAAGCATGTGAAAGTTCTAGACAGATTAATTGAAACAATTTTCAAGAAGCTAGAGCTGGTTTATAACACAGACTGCATAGAGGATATAATTAAATTATCATAAGATTACAACATGGCCCTTATTACTTTTAGCAATTTAGATCAAAACTTAAATCTCTAGTGAAAGGCGTGTCTAAAGTAACTGATATCCTTCGGTTTTTGTTATCAAATGATTAAAAATAATGTTTGTGAATGAAACTGTTTTATTAATGGTTTTGATTTTGTTAATGGTGTTTGCAATGTTCTTATTTATTTAGCAAGAGGGAACACTCATGGGCACAGCTTTTGGAGTTTGTTTTGGTTACTGGCTTGGTGGAGCAGCGTTTTTCTATTCTGTGGCATTTATGTGCAGCACCCACCTAACCTTTCTCCAAATTCTTTCTTTATCGGTAAGTATCACATTGTATTAAGTGAGGTCAAGCTTCGTGCCAGTTTTTAAAGCGACTAGGTTTAAAAATTTTCTTCCCCCAGCTGGATGGGATGCTAGTCCATTGCAGGCAGGGCATTAAGTTCATCAGCACCCAGTTATTTGCTGTGAGAGTAACGTGTCTTGCCCAAGTACACAATGTCTCCGACCAGGGCTCAAACCTAAACTGCTCTATTCCAAGATGAGTGCACTTACCATTAGGCCACCCAGCCTCCCATTTAATTTAATGGCGAAAGACAAGCGTTGGATTGATATATGCACAGCCAGCCACATTTTAGGTTCAGCTACTGGTGCACTCAGCAAAATACATTTAGGTGTGGCATGATATGCAATTGGTTTATATTTTTTTTTTGTTTTAATTTAAACTTCAGGGATACGCATTGTTTGGAAATGTTCTTTGCCTTTTTTTAACGACGGTTGGGTATCACCATTCGCACTCCTTTTTTTATGCCCTGTGGTTGGTGTTTGGAGGACTATCAGCTGCTAAATTGGTGAGTGAGCGACATACACATCTAGCAGATACAACAACTGTCATGTATAACCGCAAGACTGTGAATTATAGTGGAATCTTCATATACTGTAACAAAGGACCAATTCTTTTAACTGGCAAAAATTTATACGTTCACTAATGAAAGTAAGGTTTCATTGTCTCATGGTTCTTCTCCATATGTCTCCAGAACTTTTCATTAGCATGAGTTGACTGGGTGTATTTCTGAGATGCTGACAAGTCCATTATCGGGTCACCCTCAACATTGCATGGAAATTCCCCAGTGCTGATTTAGAGAGGCACTGTGAGGGGAGCAGTTTGTTTATTAACGACTTGAATGACTCAATGACCCTGGCTTGTCAGGGTTTGATAAAATTGAACCCAGACTGCTTTATCCAGGGCTTAGGATGCTCACCATTGGGAGCAGTGACTTCAGTTAGCAACATTAAAAAAAAAATTGTAATAATTACTGTTAGTATTGTTGCCGGGTTCCATGTGTTGTTGATGTATTTTTCCCACCATTTATGTAGTTTCCACATTTAGTCACATAACCTGTTCGAGTATGCATGTCATGACGAGCATCGGCAAACATTGTAGTCGTGTGTATGCTATTCACCTGGGCCCAGTTGTTCAAAACCCTGATTAAACTAACCTCCGATCAAGCCTAATCGTCGATTAAAACCACTAAAACCGGGTTAGCTAATCGGAGGAATTGAGAACATTGTTCAAAGCCCGATTAGAGGGCAGATTAGTTAATCGCTGGTTAACGGTTAGTACGTGGTGTAAAAACCACTTATATTGTCTCGCTAATCGACAATTAGTATCCCATAATGCAATTTCCAGTGAGTAAGAACTGTGATTGTCTCCAATATGGCGTCCGCGTTATGGACTGCCAGTGAAACAGTGGACTTGTCTACTCCAGTGGTATCGCCAACAACTTGCAGTAAGCTATCACTCGCATAAAACTGTAGTGCTATCAGCACTTGGTCGATTGGTTTCAGAACGTATTTAAAATTTGTTTTCCTTTGTAAATCCGCCTCTATGAGGTTTGTATTGTATTCAATTGAGGCTCTGTCAAATCTGTAGTGAGTGCGAAGCTTTTGATTGCTGTAAACTAGTATGCTACCGTTATATCGATAAATTCGTGTTCGTCTTTGTCTCTGCAAAGAAGGCCAAACAACAAGTCGACCATTTGATTTCATTTTTAATCGGCCGATTAGTGATTTAATCTTCCTTTGGAGGTGTATTAAATTTAACCCGCCGATTAGAGTCAGATAAGCTTTAATCGGGCTTTGAGCAACGCAATCTAATCGCAGATTAAATTTTAATCGCGGATTAGCTTATTTAATCGAGGATTAGTGCTAATCGGGGTTTTGAACAACTGGGCCCTGAAGTAATGATGAATAAGAAGAATAAGATGGATAAAGATGCAGACAAAATTGATGGAATATTATTATGTACAAACAAACAGGAGGGTCTCATTGTCCAGAGTGTTAGTCGAACTGAAGTATTAGTCAGTGAATCTTGCCTGTTGAAACCGAGGGGATTGGAAATTGGCCCTTAAAATATTATTATCATAATTATTGTAATTTATTGATTATTAATAAGTTTTGATGCTCCTGTGTGAAATGGTAGACTATTATGTATTGCTTGTGCATGCATTAGGTTCTGTAGTATATAATTGTCACAGTGATAGAATTTGTTTTTTTTGAAAAAAACTGTTTCTATCCTACAGGTGACTGTGTTTATGAGCCGCACATTCAATCGACGTCAGGGTTTGATTGCTGGTTGTGTGGTGGCTGCTGTGCATTTGTTGTTTTTATTGTATCTCCACTTTGCATATCACAGTGTGTATGAAGGTCAGTAACAAGCATTTAATATTTGGTACATGACACAAATGTTATTGTTTCATCTTGCTGTCCTTTATGATTGTATTGTAGTGATGTACACTGCGGCAAAATAACAGTAGTGTCCCTCCTAGGAGAGTAACAATAGGGTAGTCTTTTTTCATTTAGATCTATGTAAATTTTTGATCCCTCCATTAAGCATAAATTTGCCAAAAATAAAATTTATTCTCTCTTTGTGTGGCAAAATTTGTCAATAGTACATAGAAAGTGCTGGCACTCTGCTCCATGAAGAGTTAGTGTGGCAAACATGATACATAATTGCATGTATGTGTTCTTGACCAAGTTTGAGGTTCAAATGGCCGAATATTGGCCATTTGCAGTATAAACTGAGATGCCATCAACATTTAAACTAAAACACACTGAGTGTGCGATATCGACTGAGGTCGATATCCAACCATCTTGATCAAAGAGTACCTGGGTTCAAGGCCTCCACCAGAGGTTCCTGGGTTCAAGAGTACCTGGGAGTACCCAGATTCAAGGTCTCTACCCTGCCACCAGCAGGATTTGTTTCTTGGTAGTCCTAAGTTCAAATCCTTGGTCAGGCTTGTAAACTAGGCAACTGGTTTGCATCCTGCCAGTTGGGATTTTTAACTACTTGTTTCCTTCGCTTCAGTGGCATGCCGGTAAACTAGCTAAGCTTAGTGAATGTATAGCTAAGTGCATGACTGTCACTATAAATAAGATTGACATTTATGTACATTTTTACTAAGGGTCTGGCCGACTTGATTTTTATTTCATTGCTGTTGATTTTCAGACTCGGCTGACATGATCTTGACTCGACATTCAAGAGAGGTGATGACCTTGACACCATCTGTTCCTCAGTTAAAATACATTGGAACTGACCAAACGATCGCCACCTTGGCCAGAGTGAAAAGGAGCATAAATGACAGTATGTTACTGGAGCATTTTTCGTAATACATCAATAAATATTAGATTTTTGCATTATTTCGTATGTGTTCAGCTGTTATATATTAATTTATAAACAACGTTTAGAACAGTTGTGGTCACACTTCAGACTGTTACACTCGTAGGAAGATTCTTTAATTTGGGGTCTTTGGACATCACTATGAACATAAGATGTGTTGAGCCCCAATGAGGCAGTGCAGTGAAATCAGCAATCTAGAGCAAATGGTCTGGGTTCAAGCTACATGTATGACTGGAGTCATTATGTTCTATTCTTGGGCAAGACACTTCACTCATGATTGCAGTGTCCCCAGGTGTATAAATGAGTACCAGTGAATTTGTTACTGAGGGTAAATCTGCAGTGAATTAGCATCACTCTCCAGAGGTGTGGGATGGAAATATTCTTTGTCACTGTCTTCACTCTTCCTTCTTGCCGACTAGTTGAACTACTGGTGTTGAAAATGGTGTAAAACATGGCAATTGAAAACCTGTGCACCAAGACATAGAAGTCCCACCTGTATTCAGTCTTGAACCCCAGCCTGAAGTTACCTAGTTATCTTAAAACATCCATCATCGTGATATTTCTTTTCATGATATATTTATATGTCTGGATTTATGAAAACGATGCTAAAGAAATTGAAATGGCACGCCAAGCAGGCGTTTTTTTTCTCGCCAGAAAAGTCGACGATATAAAAATTAAAAGGAAAGTCAGTCCTTTTTCTCATTCTCCACCCGTTTATCTTGCTTTTCTTGCCGTCCTTTCCCTTTTTTCCCCTATACGTAGCTCTTATTTGGCCTAAAAGAGCAGTCAAAAATGGTGCTAAAGAATTGAAATCGCTCGCCAAGCAAGTGTTTTTTTCTCTTTTTTTGGAGGGGGTGGGGGGGGGGGGGGGTGGGCCCTGCAAGTGCACTTGAGCATTCCCCCCGCCCCCCCCAACTTTCATTTGAGTTTTTTCAATCTCCTGTGGTTAATACAGTACTTTTACTTACAATCTTGATGAACTCAGGGCAATATAGAGGGGCCGTGAGCTGATCAGTCTTCCTCCTTTTGGCAAATTCTGTTCAATGCTAAGAAGTGTTTTCCTCACCCAAGCAGCAGAATACAGTATACGGTTATTAAAAATAATATCGTATTAATTTTGCCGATCTGGTTTCTTTTGTCTAGCTGTGGCTGGAGCAACATCCATGTCCATGACCATGTGAATGAATGAAGGCTGATTATGTTTGCCTGAAGATGGAGCAAACTCATGATAGCTTGAGATGAACTAGATAGACCTAAAAGAAAAATAATTTGATGTTATCTAGTTACAATCCATTGTATAGAACATCTGATGTACAGCATGTCTGTGGGCCCAGAAGGCACCACCATCCATATTAATGTTAATGGGTAAAAGAAAGTTACTTTTATTAACATGTTTAAAAGGAAATTACTTTTAATAATACTTTTTTGAATGTGTTTTGATTCTGTCTCTTGTTGCAACATCATTTTATTACTAGTTAATATGCTTTGTGGGTGTAATGATGTTGTTTTTTAATTTTTGCTGGGTGCAAATCTAGTTACTTCAAAAACAGAAAATTGAACTAAATCAACATGTACCATAGGCAGAATTTGGGTTCAGTGGTAGAGTTAAGCTGTACAGCTTAACTTTAGATACAGTCAGTGGTAAATTGTTTCATGTATGTTGGTATGTTAAAAAGTGAATCAAACTGATTCCTCAGCTGTCACTAATGTTAGATTTAGTAAGTGCATAGTTGTTGCCAGTATAAATTTACGAAACCTATCAACATGTACAGTTTAGTTTGGCAAATGGATATTTATTAAAACGGTCAAGGAAATTGTGGGTGTCTTTATTGATTTAAAAATAAAGTAAATAAGTATAGGTAATTCTCTGAATGTGAGTCCATTTACACTATTTGCGAGTCCAATAATTTAAGGATTTTGACTATGAGTGACATTTGAAAATTCTCTCAAAATTAAAGGTGAGTGCAGTTTAAAATAATTTTCATATATCAAAAGTACTGTAAATTGCTATTTCCTGAAACTTTTAGAGGACGACTTATTATATGACTGAGTGAATTGCAAACATGCGTGCGTTAATTTTTGCTGTGCACAGTGCAAATTAAGAATTAATGATAATTTGTCCTGCTCTCAGTCAATCACAGTGAAGAATTTTCTCACCTGTATAATTGAAATGAATGGGAGTGAAATGCAGGCTCGGTAAATATCCACCACTTTCACCGGCACTGAGGTGAATAATAATTATTGTTTAATATATACCACACCAGCTGAATAACTAGGGGCCCAAAGAGTAACTTTATTTGTGACAATATACCGACAAAAGCCATTTTGTTTTACTTCGGCTGCTCAGAGGTGAATAGTACTTGGCTAATCACCTCTGAGCTAGCCAATCAGCGTGTGCGACTAGTACTATTCACTTGTGTGGTATATACTAATGAATATTATGATTATCATCATACCAGGGTTTAGGGAATAGAGGGCTAATTTCATGAACTAGACCGCTGAGACAGATTCAACTGCTGGGCAGATAAGCCTCTAAGGAGGTCTGAAACCGAGATTCTAAATCATGGCCATAGCCAGAAAAGAGTGAAGACTGAGACAATGTCCATGAAAGAATTTTGACTGAGGCAGTGTCCGTGGTTAAATTCTCTTCCTAGGTATTTAGGGTGTTTATGACGACTTTAAACAATAAAAACAAGAAACAAATTACTGAGGCAAGTGCCTTGGTTTGCCTGTTACTAGCTACGGTGCTGTAAATGCTGTTTTATGTGCTCTTGAAGACATTTCCTGCGGCACTAGTGCAACTGAAAATGTTCACTAGACCCTGAGCCCATGTACCTGCTCATTAGCTGCAGCCTTGACTGTCTTGATACAAGGTCAGTCAAAGTTCAGTTCAAAAGTTGCCTGTAATTTGCCGGTGACCAGAAATTTCTGAGAGCCTGATGTCTCTCTGATGGTCTCTGTTATATAAGCCCAATGTACAATTTTTTATAATTTTTAATATATAAGGCTAGCTTACAAGACTCACAGAATTTTATGTGCATTCAAAATTCTCTCACTATATCATTATACATGATTTTGCCAATATCTGCACCTGGTCGACCTTATACTAATAATTTTAAAATATATTTTCACAAACACGATCTTTCTTGAGGGAAAGGGGGAGGAGTCCATGACTTCCTGATGCTGCTTTGCAGCTCTAAAATGTTGTTTTGCCCCAGTCATGTCTTATCAAGATGTAACCACAGAGCAAAGTAACAATGTAATGTTTTTTGTTACATTACTGTTTGCTATGTTTGCTCAGGCTCACTCCCTCTCCCCCCCCCTGATTTCCCCTCTCCCTTCCTCAAGCAAGAGTCATTATCAGATAATCATAGAGGCTGATGATAATTGTCAATCACACTGACTGTACAATTTGTCTAATGATTGTTTGTGGAAGAGGAAGTTCACTGATGTTCTGTGGCAGAACAATCCTCTTTAGAAGGTCTTTACAGCACTCTTGAAGGGTGTATGGCACTAAAAGAGAGTTGGAAAAAAAATCAGCTGTAAAAACTAGTCTTTAGTTTCAATAAACCCTGGCTGCCTGAAAGGTTCCTCAGAATCTTCCGTGCAATGAGTCTGGTAAATACAAGTCTCCATCCCTCCCAGCATTTAACTATTAACTATGCTCCCAGCCAAGGCTTTTGTTATAAATACCAGGTCAGTCTGGGGGTGGGCTATAATTGTCAAAGGCAATTTTAGTTCTGTCTTTAGGTTCCAAAACATGTACATCTTTCTTCAGTTTTTTTTTAAAAATATGTATATAAATTGAGGTCTACCCTGCTAGCGCTTCAAGTCATCCAGGCGTGTGTTAGTTAATTAAATTTTTTACCGCTACTCAACCCGTCGGAAGTCAAACATCTCGATTTTGGGATGTACTTTACTGGTATCAAGGTGGCAGCAATCGTGAAGCTTATTTCATTGACCAATTAATACAAGAAATTAAGAGTTTTACCAACGCACTGCCACATACGATATGCCCGGTGAGCGGTCTGTATAAGTACTATTGACCATTATTTACCTGTCTCAAGATTATAAATCGCTTATAGCCTTACCGTTGGGTGTGATAACAACTTCGCTTCTGACATATACATCGCGATTTTCATTCTCCGTGCGTCGAACTTCAGGCGCTACGGGAAAGTAAATTTTTTTGAAATTCAAAAGCATAACAGCATTCGTTGGTTCCTCGAGTGCTATCCACGGGTGTGTCACGTAAGTATTCACATCGTAACGACCGTTTGATGGTTCAAGAGTTGAATACAGAACTTGTTCTCCCTGGTAATTTAACCATAATACTTTAACACGGCTTCTTGAACGGTTGATGAATCGAACTGGCGTTCCAATTCTTGAGTGTAAAGACCTTGGCGACGTCGAAGACCGACGAGATATGTTTTCCTCTATATCCATAAATATGCGTCACACTTTTCCTCTGTATGTATGCTACCTCGAACACAGGCGTCCCAAACTCACGATTCGAGGAATCGATCAAATATTAATGATTTATGTACGTGTATCGAGTGAGACGTGACTGACTTAAGTGCGCGGTGTTGTGTTACACATTGGGCGTGCATTGTATGGAATTTATAATAACGAAGGATACAATCGCGCAATGAAATAAAATGTTACTTTTGTGAATGAAATTAAGTAAATAAACTCACCTTACCTGATTTCTGTTGTCCATTTTGCCTGTTTCGTCGTTTTGGGGGGATTTTCAGGTGTTTGTCGTAGCTTTCTAGTCGAATTTCGGCGAAAAAACGCCCTCGCGGTTCAGGTCTTTCGAAACAGCAGTGTCCAGCCTTGACTTCGTCTATAGAAAGCTACGACAAACACCAGAAAACCCCCCAAAAACGACGAAACAGGCAAAATGGACAACAGAAATCAGGCAAGGTGAGTTTGTTTACTTAATTCCATTCACAAAAGAAACATTTTATTTCATTGCGTGATTTTATCCTTCATTATTATAAATTCCATACAATGCCTTGTAGAGCGCTCAAATTCTCAACGTCCCAGTGTGTAACACAACACCGCGCACTTTAGTCAGTCACGTCTCACTCGATACGCGTACATAAATCATTAATATTTGATCGATTCCTCGAATCGTGAGTTTGGGACGCCTGTGCCTCGAATCGCCACAAAATAAAGAACCTTCCCTACTTGTTCGTACGCCTTGCGAGCCTATGACGCAAGCCTTCTCTTGGGGGAGGCCGAGGTCTTATGATCACTGTATATATTTTTGCTTGCATTACAGTCTCGTTGATGGTGACGGCTGTACGGCCAAGTCAGTTATGTCTGGAATAGGAGATTACTTCAACGTTCTGCTTGCAGTCACCGTTTCCTTTTGTATTTTAAACGCTTCTTTAGTGACAAGTGGTCTCATAAAAGAAACCTCAAGGACTCCTTCGACTCAAAATTCGACATCACATGGCGTTCGCGTATACGGAACGAAGTGCTCTTTGGCCCTCGACAAAAACGATGCAGCCAAATTGAAAAACAAAATATTCGAGGAGAATGCGTTGGCTGTTTTCGTTTTCGTCACCGTTGGAAATTCCACAGCTCGTGCGCAAAATGATGGAAAGAACGTGTCTTTCTCTGAACTGCAAATCAAGCAGAAGTGGGCCTGGTTGCGAAATAAGCGAGGTCGATTTCTCGCTACCCTTCCGTACGATTTTGACATCCTTTCTCTGACTACGTTACAAAGGGACGCTTTTAGCGTGGACCTGGGCATTAATACGAAACCTCGGAACTGCTTTGTGAACGTGTCGAAAAATTGTTTGAATGGGATGATTGCCTCCACTGTTATACACAGTGTAATAGGCTCTGTAGGAGATATCTGTGTCAGAACTGTAGAGATTAAGGAGAATGGTAATGACAAAGACGGGGGGTATCGCTGTTGTGAACTAAAGAACAACTCTTTCGTTTGCGATAAACCCATTGAGAGCAACGAGTGGATTCAAATTGCGATCAGATTTCTCTGGGCATCCTCATTTGGATTTGGTCTTTTTGCACCTCTTTTATTCAAGTACCTTCCCAAAGAATTCAAAAAAGGACCTAGATTAAGACCAAGGGCGACGCTTGCTAGAAGAGAATCTGAAAATCCAGAGGCTGACACATCATCCGTGGACTTGATGGCCCTATGTACACGACCACTGTTATTTGCCCTGGATGGCGGATTGTTAGATGTGCTGCGAACACGGACTGAATCCGTGTTCTTCTCAAGATTGAGTCGCTGTCTTTTTGTTATCTTACTAAGTTGTCTCCCTCCTCTTCAAGGCTTTATTTATGCCTATTTGAAAGAAGCAGAAGTGGGAATTTCAACTGGAAAATTGCTTGGCGTTGGAGACGCTTTCATCACATTGCTGGAGAAGAATAGTCAGTTTGTACTGAGTGCAGCTTATTGCTTTTGCATTCTACTTATCTGCATTGCAATTGCAATCCCTAGAACCTTGTCAGACTTGGCAAGACGCCTTGCTGGAAGGAGAGATGAGCGCTCATTTCTTGGCTTTAAAAAGCCAGACGAGATCGTCAGTTCATCAGACAAGCGTGGCTTCCAACTGATTTACGAGAACATTGTTTTTCATCTTAATTGGCTACTCATGTGGCAGTTTTGGAAATTTGTGTTCTTGGTTGTGACCTATCCATTACAGAAGCTTTGCGGTTTAAACGTCTTTGATGAACCCATTGACCCAAGCTTCCATGCTGAGTCAGAAGAGACAGAAAATAGATGTGAACTATGCTCAAAAATTTGCAAGATAGTTTGTTTGCTACTAGTTTTCCCATTATGGGCCATCACCATAACTACAGCTTTTCTTCTTTATATCATCCCAGTTACCTACGTCGCCTTTCGTATCTGGAAGATGTTGTTCAGAATTGAATTTGAATCACAGTGCTGTCAGGCCATTCCGTCCTTTGTAAAGATAACATCTTTTCCCATCTTGTACATCTTGTTCATTGTATTTTGCATCTGCGTCGAAGCCTCATACATCATGCTGGTTGTCACATTGACTGTGAACATCATGTTTCTTGGAAGTGTTGCTGGTTTTACAACCATGGGCCTGCTGTTCTACATTGATGTTTACCTTCCATACATTGTTCTCGGGTTATGGGTAATTGTGTACATGCTGAGAGCAATAAACAAATATTATGCCCAGTTCACACACTTAAAGAACCTTGTCTTTGAAGAGTGTGAAAAATTTGATGAAGAGGCTAGAACAGAAGCAAGCATCAGAGAATCATTTAGTGGGCCGATTAGTGAGAGGAGGTCATCGTCTCTTTCCTCCCTCCAGAGGTGCAAGTCGGTGAACTTACTTGTGACGTTAGATGATTATGGTGTCCCTAGCATTCCACTAGATATTTTCCTTGCTTCCTCGCATCAACTTATGCCTTTCAAGCGCATCCTGTTGGCAAAGTTCTTGAAGGTTATGGCCCTGGGGTGTTACCTGGTGGTAATATTCTTATTTGTGATGTCGCTGAAGGAATATCATGCTGTGAGCACAATCGTTCAAGGCATGGCACTCTTTCTACTGGGTGGGCTGCCATTATTAGCTCTTCAAAGCCGAGATCATTCACAAGCTGAAGACATTAGAGCGAGGTTTTATGTTAAGGATTTCATCAAACAGTATACCAAGAGAGCTTTGTAAGTTTTTCTTACTGCTTGTAAACCCAAAATTAAGACACGCTGTAATTACAGTGTCAGTAGAGAATTGATAGATTTTACTGATCGACAAGTACATAGATTTGGAAAATTCATATTTAGTCTTAGTTGTATTCCAGCATTCACTAAGTTTGCCACCTGCTGATGTTGTGATGTGACATTGTACATGCATGTGACTAAAGAAACTGTGGCGCTGCGTCATTGGGGAGTATTACAAGACAATTTGGTTTTATCAACTGGGTTGATAATGTGAATTGGCCATCATACACTAGCCAAAGAGAACATTGTTAAATGGATTAGGCACACTGGAATAGTACTTCAAATCTTTATTTTACTTTTACTGGTAATGCCAGGTTTTCAGCAGATAAGGCCAACCTTGTATTTAAGAAATAGAAAACGTGTACTGTGTTTGTATTGAGTTACTACCGAAACGGGTAGACATTTTTTCCAGAGATGCACACAGCAGTTGCCGTTGGCGAGAAAGGAGAATGTTTTGGGTCACATGGCAAAACTCCTTCCCGCTGTGTAGCTCAGTTTTTCATTTTGTGCTTCTCAGTTGTTGATCTTTGGCTTTCGTTGTTAAGTACAACATAATAAG
This sequence comes from Catalaphyllia jardinei, assembly GCA_022496165.2. Classification (NCBI taxonomy): domain Eukaryota; kingdom Metazoa; phylum Cnidaria; class Anthozoa; order Scleractinia; family Caryophylliidae; genus Catalaphyllia; species Catalaphyllia jardinei. The sequence continues at coordinate 34,018,731 of CM042746.1, read as the reverse complement.
GATAAAGTTGATCATCTATGCTTTTCCCACGGATAAATAATTAACCATCCAGTTTTAGACTTTTTACTTACCAAAAGCCTACCATCACCATGTGATTTCTGGCTTGCCTCAGGAATGTGAAGGAATGTGATCACGTGCGCTTACCTTTTTGGCGTCAATTTATAGACCACCTTGGCTGAATCCACATTCGTTTCTTGACAGCAACAACTGTTTTGTACGTCTCTGAAAATACAGTCTGCTTGTTTCTGTAGTATAGAAACATGAGTGGAAGTTTGGGAGAACGAGAAATGCTGTGGGAACATGAGCTGCAGGTGAGTGTTTCCACAGCTTTTTGAGTTCTCCAAAATGTCCACTCATGTTTCTATAACTCAGTAGAAACATAGAGAACATGTTTTCTATTTCTTTTAGAAATCACCACAATGAGAAAAAGGAAAACAACTTGTTAACTTTGATTATCAAAATGTAAATTCTCTTTGCTCATGCAATCATTACGTCAACAGCTCGTGCTAGTTCTGTGTTCCGATCGACTTATAGAATCACGATTTTTAACCAATCAGCACAAATTTTCTTTGGATTGTTTTCTAAAGTAAAATTAATGGTGTGCACATAATGAGTTCCTTGTTGAACCATTTCAAACTCTCTTCTTGTGTTTCACAAGGGAATACAAGGTAATTTGGAAGGAGAATCGACTAGCAATTTGCCATAAGTCACTTGAGGCTTTTTGTTTCCACGGAGGCATCCTTTCAATAAATGTTAATGAAATGCATCTAGCATTATTTCTAAGCTGATACTGGTATTCAGGAACTTTTATTTCTGACTAAATACATTAAGGTGACAGATTGTAAGTAATATTTGAGAATTAGAGTATTAACTATGGACACCCGATAATTATGTTGGAAGAAAAAATATTGTTTAATTTTTGAATTGGGAAAATAGATTAATGGAGAAAAGAAGGGGAAACTCTTGGCATAAAATTAGAATGAAAAAGTGACCTAGTGGCCACTGAAGAAACATAATAGCTGGGAATTAGGAAGAAAACAATGATGTAAAAAGTTATCGTTTTAGGTAGAGACAAAACACTTGGATTATTTTTTCTTACTGCAGAGGTAGAAAACTATTAGCAAATTACAGAGTGCATTGTAAACGTTTTATTGGTTTTCAGTAGCAACAGAATCATAGTGGGAGTCGTAATCAAAAGTGAGGAGTGATACAATCTAGTGAGAAGCAAACCAACGGAGTTGGAAGCAGAACACTTGTTCCACTTATGACTCTTTTTCTTACAATCCAGGGAAAACTAGATTGTTGGGGTCTGAAGCAGTAGCAGTAGAACAATTGTTAACCAATTACAATGTTTGATTTCAGGCCCTGTGATTGGCTCGTTCGTCCACCTCAGCTTCCTACCCTGAAAAATTTAGTTTTCACTGGATCATAAGAGACATATTGTCTGCAAAAATGGAAAATAATGTTCTGATTGATTCCATTGAGCTTATGACTCCAGCTATGACTCTTAAATTCTCTTATCACTTGAACTCCCAACTCTCACTCCGACTCTCTTGCTAGTAAAACCAGCCTTAAAATGTTTAACTTTGTTTTTGCAGGGTTCAAGTCGCTTTTCAAACCAGTGTCATAATTATAAATTTTCTGTAATCTCTTTTACCACATAAATTTAAACATTCAACACAACATAAATGTTGACTTGTTTGAATACAAAAATGTTAGAAGAAATTTAAACTTTGTGTAATGTAAAGGAGTCTTGATTATGAAGTTAGTTTTGTAATAAAGTAGTGTTAGGGATGTACTATATAGAGTAATGAAATTGATATTTATTGTCAAAAGCATCTTTGTTTTGTTTTTTTTTGTGTGTGTTTCTTGAAATTAAAGTGAGATTAGTTTCAGTGGCGGATCTAGGGGAGGGGCCTGGGCCCTTCCCTCCCCTCCCCGGCTAGGCAAGTAAAATAAAACTGGCTCCCCTCCTTAGTTCAAAGTCTGAATCTGCCACTGAGTTAAAGTGATAAAAAAATACTATAATATAAATGTAATAGTTAACTAATAATATTTCTAATTGAATCTTCCAGGTAAATATGAACACTGTGGCTGCCTGAGTGAGCTAATAAAGCTGATCATAATTTGTCAGAGTGCTGTGTGATCTTAAGGTATTAAACCCTGCTCCACATACAAGCATTAATCTGCTTCTTGGTGCCAATAAAGAGCAAAAGGAAAAAAAATAGAACAATCAAAGGGTAGGACACATGGTGTTTCACACTCGGTGTCTTCCCTCTGGAAATCCCAGATCTGAAATTTGCTCCCCCCCCCCCCCAATCCCACCTCCCATGCCTTGGAAATTCTTATGTATGTACAGCATCCCACTCTCCATGCTTTCGGGAGTCTAGTTCAAAGACGCTCTGTTGCCCTTCAGATTTCCAAAACGTCATTCTGGTCCAGGCATTGATATTCCCTGAATCAATACAGGGGCATAGCCAGGATTGTTTCAAAGGGAGGTTCACATAATACTGTGTCAAAGTGAGGGTACTCACCAGATTGTATTGACATTTTTGCCACCTGTTAAAGGTTGTTTGCTTAAAAAGGCTTACAAAAGAGGCGGGGGAAGGGAGGGGTGTCATGGGCACCTCAGGACTCCCCATAACTATGCCCTTGCCACAATCAGGATAATCAAAGACCATCAAAGCTTCTGTTGTTCAAACGTGAGACAGTAAGTAGCTTAATTAAATTTATGAATTTGTAATATTTTATTGTATCATAGTACATTAGTATTGTTCTTAGTGGAAAAATATTGTTTTGTTTGTAATATAGCATAGCCAACCAGAGCTTTATTGGCTGTTGAAACAAAGGATTCTTTTGTTTTGTGGTTGGCAAAATTTAAATGTCGAAAGACTTGTTTGCAAGCAGTAAATGCTAGCATTGCTATTTACATTTTAGACTAGAATCATAATTTTAATACAATAAGTATTTCTTTATAAGAAGTGTAGCTCAAAGTAGTGTGTTGCAACTTGTCGTTCAAGAAATAAATATACGATTTTTTTTTTAAAAAAAGACATGTTCTGGCTTTTCCTCTTGTCACGTTCTGAATTTGTCACGCAACGCACCAAGTATTGCATGGTGACATGTGATCAGACGGGAAAGCCTGGACTTTGATGTATTTACGTTAAAATGGCGGGAGGTAGAATGTGCCCTTCATCTCGGTAGTATAAAGATTTCAGATGGGTGTAAATCATCTATGGAGTATTCTGGAGCCAGTTAAGAGAAAGGAGAACCTCTCTGCCCTTAGCAATAAGACACTTTGTGTTGATTTAAGTGGATGGGTATGCGAAGCGCAATGCGCAAAAGGTCTCAAACACAACGTGAGTAAACCTCATCTTAGAAACCTGTTCTTTCGTTTGCTTCACTTGACGCGGCTTGGAGTGAAGCTGGTGTTTGTCGTGGATGGTGAACCACCTGAATTGAAGTGGAACGCAATCGCCAAGAGGGTTCAGGCAAGGAATGGTGGGCAGTTCTGGAGGGGAAAGAATCCCGCAAAGGCTGGTTCGGGAGCTCGGGTTGGTCGATCTCACTTCGCGGCCTGGGTGAGAGAGGTAAAGTCATTCTGTTTTATGTTTGATTGACATCGAAACTACTGTTTACCGTTTATTTATTGCGATAAAACGTTGCGAACAGCTGAGTGCCACCCTGACCATGTAGGTCTAGCTAGAAGAGTCGATTGACTCATGAGCGGTTGGCCTTGGGGAAGAGCGCGAACGCGAGCGCGCGTGCACGGGGGTATTAGTGCACTGCGCAAACCTATTGCGCTCGATTCTCGCGTCATTAGCGCGCACAAATGAACGCGTGTACATACATAATGTAAAGCCCTGGCCAAATGGATTTGCAAATTGACGTGATTTTACTTATGACTCCATTTGGCCATGCCTTGCATACACTTGTGTTGAATTGCGCTCACTTTGGTCAAGATCAAATTTTATTCAAGTTGATTCAAGTTCTTTATAGTTAGGCCACCCAACCCAAGTCAGCACAGGTTGAGTGACATTCATTTGTTGTCATAGCAACCTATTAACTAAGTGAAATGCATGATATATAGCCCCTTGAAATGGGTTTTGTTGTGACTTGTGTGTACTTGCAAGGAAAGTTTGTGAGTCCATTTGGCCACCCAGTGCTATTCACCTTGCAGCTACTTGTGACTACTTGGGAGTCCCTTTGGCCAGGGCTTAAGAGATTTTCCTTAGGCTAAGCTTGACAGTGTAATAAATGCTTGTTTTCTCTTAAACAAGCATGGTGACCTATATTTTTTATTTCATAATTTCAATGAGAACAGTATCCTCAAGAACTAGGGAAACAGTAAGAGAAATATGTGGCTACTTTTTTGGCAAATAAAATAAATTCTACAAAGGGAGACATAAAGGGCCCAACAGCATATGTCCAAATTGTGTTCCCTTTAAACGATAAAAAAATGCAGGGCATTTGAATACATTTTTCTGGGATATAGATGAATAAACGATCAAAGAAAAAAAAACTCTGTGTGATATAATAATATAATATTATTGCTGCATAACCAAAACCGGAGACTGTGAATAGTATGTCTGATGCAATCCCTTGTGTTATTTCCAGTGCCATACTCTGTTAAACCTCTTGGGTGTGCCTTGTATTGAGAGTGCAGGAGAAGCTGAAGCACTCTGTGCTTGGCTTGATCTCCACCAGGTAGAGTGATCAATTTTGCCTTATAATAATTGATTATGACGGACTGGTGACAAATAGAGGAAATACAGCAGCTACTGAACAGTGTATGGCAGAGATATCAGCATTACCTTTTTGTATACCATTTTGGCAGGAAAGGTATCCCCCTCATATATCTTTACTTGAAAAAGGGTACCTCCCTTCACAACCTTTCATAACTGGCCTGTGTTATGAATAAATCTTGCCAAAGAGGAAGTCCTCTAGTCATTGTCATTTAGTGCTTAAAAAGATACTATGATGAAAATCACATCTTTCCTATCTAAGCCGTTCTAAAACAAATCCTTATTAAGTTTTTAAAATATGCAAATTAACCATGTGGTGATGTCATTAGCAGGGCTCGAAAAAAAACCCGTCCGCTCGTCCGGGACAAGTAGATTTTCCCTTTGGGCAAGTAACTTCCTCTCCTTCCTTGCCTAACGGGCAAGGACCCAGGCAAGCTGTTTACCAACTAAATTTTTGATAAAGATTTTGAGAAAAGGCAAGCTGTAGGCTCAATGGTAATCAAGTGTTTAGATGAAGCTTGACGAAAATTACAATTTATAGCGTAGCATTGCGTGACGCACGCTGACTGCTCAGAAGTGGTTGCCTAGCACGTGATCAAACTCTGCCCCGATCAAATTTCTTCCAGGATAAAAATTAGCCATGTTGGGAAAGAAAACGCTGTACATATTTATTTCCTAATTTTAGCAAGCATTTTTCAGTTTCTCTGTACAACTTAACGCAACAACGATATATTAATAATTTAAAACTGTAGAAATTTTATGCGAAAACTGAGAAGTCGCATATTTCTACTACGAAAACAAAGCCAGCATTTTTGATGCTAAAATCCAGGAAAATCTCTGTTTTCCACGAAACATAAAAGTTGGGCACTGCTGCGCGAAATGAAAAGTGTTATTATATTATTAAAAAGAAACGATAAGTAGCAGGAGATGGCCTGTATTAGACTATGAGTGGTGGGTTTTCGTTCCTGAAATCCTCCATATGGGAACCTCAGTTAATATTTTGCAAATTGGAGAAAGAAAGGAGAAGGGAATTCTCTAGAAATGCTCGGAAAAGAAAGAGACTGCTCTCAGTCTACCCCTGTACTCAGTACAGGTCGTTAAAGGAAGTACCCCTCCTTCTGCTTGGGATTTAGAGTACTAGTATCAAACTCTTCTTGATGTGGCAAGGGTAAGACAAGCCGGGGTATTTTGCAAAGTTCATTGTTGTTCTTACACAGCTAGCAAGCAAAACACACACAAGTCCCATATGGGACCTCACAGTCCACAGCTGTCCTACAAGGCTGCTTATCAGTACGTATTGGCTCAAGTCAACCTAACCTAAATACATTTAGGCACATTTGGAAAAAGTCTTTATTTTTATAAATAATTTATATGTAATCACAGATTGTGGATGGATGTATAACTAATGATGGAGATGCATTCCTGTATGGAGCTAGAACTGTCTACAGAGATCTGTGTATTAGTGGGAAGGTTAGATTCCTTATACTGTACCTGATTAATTGTCAGTGCTGCCTATAGATATCACATTATTATTTTACCTGATACATACTTACCATGTACCAATGGGCTTACTTTGAATAATGGCTGCTGTATATTTTTTCTTTATGCCTTTTTTATCTGTGAAAGAGAACTGAGCAATGTTATGAGTAACCCCTTGCATATTACCATGTGTTCAGATAAATTAAATGCTTTGTTGTTGTATTTTCTCGTGTTTTAGGATGCATCAGTCGAGTGTTACAAAATGGAGGAGATAGAGACCATGCTAAGTATGTACCATAAAATCCCACATTAAGGCCCCCTGTTTATTACCCCCACACCCCTCCCCCCCCCCCCAGATATAAGCCCATCTTATGTATAAAATATTGTGTTCCTTTTGCATTTCTTTAGGGTTACAATAGGTTAGTAGCTCTAAATGTAATGGTACATGTATACATTTTTCCGCTTAAGTTCCCCCCCTCCCCAACCCCCAGGATATAACCCCCTGTTTATAACCCACTCAAATCTCCTACAAAAGCCCAGGGCTTTAACATGGGATTTTACGCTGTAGCACAGCAAACTGGCATCATAGTTGTCACATCACAAATGAATTTTTGGTTTTTAGATAATTAATTTTCTTCAACTTTAAAGAATGTACTCATGCATCCTTTTTTCAGATCTCGACAGGCAGAAGCTGGTTGCACTTGGAATCCTTCTCGGCTGTGATTATCTTCCACAAGGAGTGCCAGGAGTTGGAAAAGAAATTTCTATGAGACTAATGAAAAATGTTCATCAGGTTAATTTAATAGACAGGTGAGGTTTATTTAAGCAATAGACCACAAGTTTCTGTGGGTTATAAGCTGATAAACCTCGCGGGATGTTGGTAGAACACGAGTCAGAAGAATTTGTAAACCACGAGCCGTAGGCGAGTGGTTTACGAATTCTTCGAGTGGTTTATCAGCCTATAACTCAAAGAAAACTTGTGGTCTATTGCTTTCATATAATAATTCAGAAGACGTGCGATTTTTCTGTGGGTTTACCAGCACAATAACCCACAGCTGATTGACCAATCAGATTGCGCACATTGATTTGGTTATTATATAAACACCATTACCTATTACCTATGGTGGAAATGAAAAGAGAAATGGTTAATGATTAGTTCTGCTCTTTATGCCCAATTTGACCCAGTTAGAGTCATTTGGAGGTGAACTGAAATTTAAAAGTCAATTCTTGGAAAGCTCATAAGAACACATGTGAGGTTTAATATGGAACTGTGCTGAGTTCAACATCTCAGCTAGCCCAGTAGCCCAAGGCTAGTAAAACTGAGGTTGTATGGCTAAAATGTCATGTTTAATAGCCCATGGGCTAGAAGAAAAATTTAATGAATTAATATTTCTTTCTTGTTTTTAATGTTAAAGAGAGCAAAAAAGAACTTTAAATTGTAAGGATACCATGAATAAAGAAAGTATAAAAGTGCGATTCTGTGGCATCTTTCTTGGTCTTATGTGTCGGATCATACTGTAAAATATCACTGGATCCCAGGCCCTATGCTTACTGGAAATTGTATCCCCAGTTCTCTCCCTACCCATCTTGCAATGCCTTGCACATCGCCTCACATGACAAGTGATTGTAGATAAGATGGACCGATTTCTGTCAAATTAAAAAGCAGCCCTGCCAAGCAAAAAGGCAGAAAACAAGTGAAACCATACAGGAAAAAAAAAAGCAGGAAGAAACAACAAAGGCAAAGAAAGGGAGGTTAAAACAGAGCCTGAGAGGGAAACTGATGTGGGCTACAAAGTTGTGTTTCGGGCTGGTGAATTTCAGAGATCAGTAGCCTGGTGGCTACTAATACAGCTGGTCAGATGTCGAACCCTGTGATTATACAGTAGCTGTGAATTTAGAAATCACATAACTTTGAAGTTGAGGCATGTTTTGAAGTTCTCTTTATTGCATTTGCCTAAGACTGGGAAGTGTGTGGCTACATGTTATAGACAGTGTGCTTGACTTGAGATCTAGCACTGGCTGGGTTTGAACAGTGCCTCTCTCTATCCACTCGGGTGTATGAATGGGTAAATTTGGGCAGTGGTAGGAGGGAGAGAGGGGGGCAACCCTGTGATGGACTAGTATCCCCCATCTCCTAGAATCGAATACTTTTTGTTTATAATTGAAATTTAGACCCAATTTAAAATTTTAGTACTCTGTTTGCTTTTTTTTATATTCAAGGTTCTATGAATGGACCAAGGGGACAGGACTAGATGAGAATGTTTCAAGTGTGGAAAAATCTGTGAAATGGTAAACATTATCTCTCAGCACGTCTTGCATGCCTACATGTACTCAGTTATGATCTTGGAAAAGACATTGTTAGTACTCTGCATCAATATACTGTGTGGAACCTTGTGTCCAGTTCTGAGACAAAGAGAATTAAATTTCGACTCTCGTCTGGTAATGTGGAACAAATAAAATCACAACAAATATATCACAACAAATATATCTGGGTAATCATGACAGCCACACCAGTACTGCCCAGTATACTGTGTCCTGTGATAAATTGGTCCACTGTATTGAAATGGGACCTACCATAGTTTTTTTGTTACAGTTATAAGTCTTATTAGCTAAAAACAGGGTTTGTAGGGGTCCTGGGAAACCTGGAAAGTCCTTTAATTTTATTATGGCATTTTCCAGGACTGGATAGCCCTGGACAAGGACTACTGGTCCTGGAAAGTTCTGGAAATCTGTTAAACTCAACTAAAAATATGAAATGTATGGAAGGCAGTAAGGAGAATTGACATTGAGATCTTGGGAATGTAGGGGTTAATGTGAATTCTAGAGCCCTTGAAAAATCAATCTGAGTCCTGAAATAGTCCTGGAAAAGTCCTGGAAATGTGTTTGTGAAAAAGGGTACAAACCCTGTAGAAAGGTCTTCTGTCTGTTTGTAATCAATGGTCAATTTCTTGCTCAACAGCAAAGCTTTAAAAGACAAGAATTTTCCACATCCTGAGGTAAAATAGGAACTATAAGGTAGCAAAAAAAAACCCCTGGATTGGGCTGTTAATGAAGAAAGCATACTGCAAATACAGCTGTAATACATTTTACTAATATGAATGACTGGTAATGCAAGCTTTTCATTTGGTCACACATTGATCACTGCTTTCATAATTCAAAAAGACTGATTACATGTAATCATACTTGATTAAGTCAGAAGTATATACTTCTGATTATTTAATGACAGGTGATTTAATGAAAATTGGTTTTGTTACTTTCAAGATTCTTTTATCACAGGGAAGCAATACTGTGTGGTTTCTAAGACAGTGCTTCTGCTGTTTTAGTTACATGCTTGGAAACTTACTTATTAAGTTAATATTTTGTACCACATGTTTGATCACCAGGTTATTCAGGAGTATCTGACTCCAAAAGTAGTCCCTCAACGTGTTTCTCTCAAGATATCCAACCCAGATCTACAGGGACTGCAGGTGACTGTTACACGCAGTGATAGTCAACAAAGTCTTTCAAGTGAAGAATGACCATCGCAGTTAATTTTCCAATTTAAGCAATTGGAAAGAAGAAGCCTGAAAAAAATCAGGGCTTCAACGGGATTCAAACCCATGACCTCCGCGATAAATTGACCACACTCCCAATGTGTGGCTTCATAGCTCAGTTGGTAGAGCATCGCACCGGTATTGCGGAGGTCATGGGTTCGAATCCCGTTGAAGCCCTGATTTTTTTCAGGCTTCTTCTTTCCAATTGCTTAAATTGGAAAATTTACTGCGAGGATCATACTTCACTTGCATCTATAACCGCAGTTCAAATATGAATTATTTCATATACACTTTACATCATTTCACTCCTTACGGGAGATATGAACTCAATAAATTGACCTTGCTCCCAATGTGTGGCTTCATAGCTCAGTTGGTAGAGCATCGCACCGGTATCGCGGAGGCCATGGGTTTGAATCCCGTTGAAGCCCTGATTTTTTTCAGGCTTTTCTTTCCAATTGCTTAAATTGGAAAATTAACTGGGATGATCATTCGTCACTTGCATCTACAACCGCAGTTCAAATATGAATTATCTCATATATACTTCAAAGTCTTTCAAGCATCTTTTTGTTAATTAGCAACTTGTTTTGGCGGTGCTTACAGATAGGGCGGGAGGACTGTAGATTAGACTGTATGTTATAAATAAACACTTTGCAGACCTAACTGAATTGTGTGACTTTACATGACTTATAAAAACAATGGTAAAAATCTCTATGAAATCTAGCAAAACAATTTATAACCACGCAAACGTACAGGATAAAAACGCATTTAACTATGCATTTCCTCTGAGACATAGCTGTTTACAAAGGAGTCTGTGAATCTCTTTGTTCGGAATAATGGTTTGCAAACCTCCTTTCTCTCCTTAAGTTATATCCTACATTACAGCATGTTGGTAGCAAATCACATAATTTATTCAAGGGATCATTCACAACTGACTGGAACAATTTTTTGGTAAGATGGTTGTGATGGTCCCTAATAGACTCAATCTTGGCAAGCTCAGTAAGAGCTTCACAGTAAGGAACGCAGGGAAAAAAAACATGACAGGGCCCTTTTTTGGACTCTTTTGAGGTCTAGCTCAAGATATTTGGGAAGGGCATGGTGGAATAATGGGCAGGCATAATCTAAAGTTGATCTAATGCACGCACAGTAATATGCTACTAGATCTTCGGGTGGAATCTTCCACACGTTTTAACTCAACTAAAAAGTACAGTTTGCAAGGTGCTTTCTTCACAAGATCTTCTATGTGATTATTCCAAGTTAAGCTTGAGTTGATAGTAACCTCAGGTAGACGGTCAATATGTACCCAAGGGAACTTTGAGCTGTTATGACTTAAAGTTATGGTTAGTTCCTTGGTCTTGTCTCTGTTTAGCTAATTCTGTGAAGGAGCTGCTGTACCATGTGCATAATGTTCAACAATCAAGCTAATGGAAGCTTTTTCACATGACTCTGCTAACTAAGTTCAGTCACCATCAATGCCCTTTAACATTAAAATGGTTTATTTCTGTTCTTCCTACTTCTGGACTCGAACCACAGCCAACTATGCCATCAGTAGAGACGCAAATTATTTTATTAATTGTATTTTTTAACATACAACTAGTCCAGTTTTGGCTTTTTACTTGTCACACAAGGTGAGGCTCTTGGGAGAGCTTGGGATTGTGTATTAGAGAGAGTGGTGAGAACTGGACCAATATACATGTACAACTTGCTAATTTATTCTGACTGTGAATTCTTCAAGGAATTCTGTCTTAAGTACTTGGAATGGCCTGAGGAATACACCAGAGATAAGGTAAGGTAATACAATCTTTATTTCACCTCTGTGGTCAAGTAGACATGTCTCAAAACTAAACAAACCTTTTAAAATCCAAATGCAGTAAGACAAAATATAAGCCCCATATGTTACTAACATTCTTAATAGTACAAATTATTGCAACATGTTTTATGTGTGACAAAACAACATTTTCAATTGTTTGTTAAAAGAAAAATGCCTCGCTACATCCTCGTCTACAATATAACCATGGCCATGAATAGCTGCAGCTAAATTTCATTACTGACAGTACCCATGAGATTAAAATAAATGACTTTAGTCTTACAGGTATTATTTATGGATATGGATTTTATGTTTGCATGTTAAATTGATTTAATTATCCTTATTAAATAAAAAAATTTGGGATAGCTGCTCAGAGATTTGGGCTAGTAAGATGATAAAGGCAGATCTAGGGGCGCCCCCCCCCCCCCCTTTTTTTTTAGGTAAAAAAGAAGAAATTACTATATTTGAAACTTCTTGTAAGCGACCACCTCTTGCAGGCAACTGCAACAGCTTTTAGAGCTAAAAGTCACAGTACCATCACAAGACTACTTTTGGTAGATCTGAAAGCAACTTCCACCTTAAACTATCAATAGTGCCACAACTTTGAATGTTTAAATTAAATTAGCAATCTTTTTCTGGATGTCTGAAACTTTGGAATGATCTCCAGATCAGGCATTTGTCATTGAGTGTTGATCAATACCCTTGTTCAATGGACATTCAGTGAACATCTCGATCAACACTTGATTGGCAATTGGTTAATAGTGTCAACTGACTCATACATGTATGTATCAATTAGCACTCATTGTCATGCCTGCCAAAACTAGTCAACTCTTACCAATTGTTGATGAAGACATTGATCATGTGTGGACCAAATATCAATGGAGATGTTGATCAATTTGAATGGCTTGGTGCAAGACGGTCATACGTGACTTTTTCGGGTAAAATTTTTTTTCCTTTAAAAGTGCCTGAATTTTTGCATGTGCTTTTCAATAAAGTAGAAAAACATTCTCCTGTATCTTTTTTTGGCTGAAATGCTCTACTTTTTCCGCTTTGTTGCTGTCATTGTGCACCCTTCGATATTTTGACTTCGTTTTTCTCAGAAGCAAAGTGCAAACCAGCCAAAAAAATTACATGGGAATGTTTTACTACTTAATTGAAAAGCACATGCAAAAATTCAGGCACTTTTGAAGGGAAAAAAATTTACCCAAAAAAGTCACTTATGACTTCCTTGCACCAAGCCATTCAATTGTTGATTGAGGTGTTCATATATAGAGTATCACTCTAGGGTCAATCAGAGGTATTGATCAACACTCGATTGAGGATGCATTTGGTACGTAGGATCCTAGTCTCCTTCAAATAGCAAATTTTATTACTAAGGAAACACAGTTTTGCCACCATTAGTGCCAAGTAGCAAAATGTTCATTACCGGTATTTGCACTTTTGTAAAAAATTCTCATTTATTTCATGAATTATCCCTCCTGTTTACCCTAGGTTCTGCTGCTCATCACATATTGGCAAATGACGTCATCACTGCAGCATTGCACCACAACACTTGTTCAGCCAGAAAGGTATTTTTACCTTGACACTGAAATAATGTTTTCCACAAAATGTCTGCTCTACCTCCACCTCTTGGAGGACAGACTTATTTGTGTGTTCCTTGCTGGAACTGGTTCTCTCAGCACTGAACTGCAGTATTTTTACAGTCTTTCTGAAGGTATGGTTTTCATTGTTTTAGGATAGTGAAAGCTCGAATCCAGCAGAAGATAGAATGCTATGAAGTTGAGTGGCAAAATGTACAACTTGGTGAAACATGCCCCATATTTTTTGTGACCATTGAAACTAGAGAGGTAAATAAAACTGCTATGATCATCTTGACAAATTAATTGAACATGAAAGTTATGTCTTGTTAAGATTATTTACTGCACCTTTCAGTGACACTGCTCCATCAATAGTTTCAAGTTTCACTGCTGTTAATTATCTCAGTACACCTCTCAGAAGTTTTCTCTCAATAAACCTGAAGAGGGCTTGTTTTAGCCTGCCGAAATAAGGAAAAGTAAATATGCCCTTTTGCGCATTGACCATTTTATGATTGGTCACAATCAACTTTGATCCAATATAGATAAAATTTTAATTATTGTACACGGTTATTAGTACCAGTGGTTTGCAACACTTTAAGAACTAGTTGTGTCAGCTTAAGATGAAAAATTAACAAAGTATTAACAAAGTTGCATATGATGGAAACTGCCTTGTAGCTTCTAGACCTATATTTCCAATTGGTATAGGCTTCAGGGGTATTTTGAGGCAATTGATAGAGTGTAAAGAAGAAAGACTTCAGGGAAATACCGGTATTTTTTCCTCTTAAGTTCATGCATAGGGCATATCTCATGACATATAATCACATACTTCACTGGAAGAACTCTGTATAAAGTATTTCCAGCAATGATAAAACTGGATTTTGATTGAATACTGCAGGCAGAGTTTTGTACGTCACTGTAGCTTATTTGCTTTCCTCTGACCAGTCAACTCATTCAGAGACTCTGTATGCATCTTAAGCAAGTCTACTTAACATTTTGCAGCTCTTTGCTCAAGTATACCCTGAACTTGTTGAAGAATTTAATAATAGAGAAGCAGCAAAGTTATCTAAAAAATCAAGTAAGTTAACAGAATATTTCCTGTTACACTGAGCTCCACTGACAACCAGTAACCTCTTAACTGTATATTCCTGTTCAGTCCCTGCCTCAAGCCCAGTTGCTTGTACAGTACAGTTTAAATTTAATAATTAACTGCTGAGACAGGGTGCATGCTCTTCACTTTCTGTATACCGGCTTCCTCTCTCACTTTGCTGGTCTCCAAGTCTGTGCTAAGAAAAAAGAAAACCCTGTGGAGGAGGCAGGTTCAGCAGCACCACCTTCATACCATAGGTCTTGATTCCTTATGGATGCCAATAATAGATGTTCTGATATAAGAGTTTCAGTGGTGTTGTTGTTAGTGAACTCTAGATGAAGTGGTTTGGGCCCAAACTCAAAACTCTTGTCTCCATTGGCCACTGGACAAATAATCTTTCTGCTGATGGTAATCCAACGGTGAACTAACATCTTACCTGATGGAGGGGGGGACAGTAGAATTTCTCCTTGGTAGCCACTTAATGGTAATTCTACATAAACTACATGTAGGCGTAACTCAGGCGGTATGGACTATTAGATTTTGGCCTGATGCATCTTTGGCCTGTTCCATTTAGACAGCGCTATACACTGGTATTATCCGTTGGCAGGTCATCTAGTCACTACACACAACTTTACGTGAAGCAAAGTAACAAGTTAGTACATGAACGCCACTGATAATGACACCTGTGATCATTATGTTCATTGCAGAAAAGAAGCAAGCTGCCAAGTTGCCGTCAGTGTCTGATGACTGCAGAAATGAGGTGGAATTCCTCTCGAAACAACTGGAAGATTTAAGTGTGTATCCATCATCTGAACAAAGCCACAGTAGCATGGTACAAAATGAAAATCATTTTGCAGCAGATGACATCTCGGATATTTCTAATGATGACTCTCTGCAAGACATTATCGATTCCATACTTCCTTCAAATAGTCATGGTTTTTCATCGTATGACATAGGGAAATCCAGTCCTGCAAGGGTGAATGATGTGGAAAGGACATTTCCAGCTGCTACTATTGGTAACCAGAGGAGTGATGATGATGATGATGGTGATGGCACTGATGATGAGGAGGGTGGTGTTGGTGATGATAATGACAACTATCATGATGACAATTACGACATTCATTGGGACTTTGAGCCTTTACAGACAGAAGGACAAGGATGTAGTCTGCATCATGACAATGGGCCTAAGATTAATGAAAAGTCAAAAACATTAGCACCTTCATCAGTACTGAAGGGTGTTGAAGCTATCCCAGATCTAAAGCATGTGTTAGAGTGCATAGATACTTATGATTATTACAACCATGATAGTCTCAACATGGACACTAAAACTGATGAGCCTGTAGAATGGTCATTGACATCACTTGAAAGAAAGAAGTCAGAAGAATCACCAGTAAAGCCCATCCCTTGCACTGAAAGTCAAAGAATTGTCAAGTCCAGCGAAGACTACAACGGTCATAGAAACAATCCCACAAAAACCCAAAGGGCGAATGAGAAACCGTCTAAGTCAAAGCTAATTGATGCTGATCTAATTGAGATCTTTGGGTCCAGTGATGAAGAAGGTGATGACAAATCGTTCGGGATGAAACAGTCTTCCTGCTCAACAAAGATGGAGGATGGAACAAACACATGTGACACAAGGCTGGGTGGCACTCTTTCAAGAAACAAATTGTATGATATTTTTGATTCTTCAGAGGTTAAATTCCTTCACATACCACTGCAGCATGCAAAAATGGGGTTTCCCTGCACCGATGCCCTCACAGAAAATGGTAAAAAAGTTATGACACATGGTAAACGTTGTTTGACAAGCAATTTACATGGTGTTTCTTGTGTAAAATCGAATGTGAGCTCATCCATAAAACATACAAACTTTGAAAAAGGTGCCAGGGGAATCAAGGAAGAACAACCAAATGCCATAAGGAAAGTCCTGGAACCTGCAAATACCACCATTAACAGTGCATTCCAACCCTCCATGCAGGCGCTTGATTCTCATAAGAAAGAAAATACTGACAGTGTTGATGGAATTTGCTCCCTCCATGAAAGTTCTGGAAAATTTCAATACGAGTCTTGTAAAGAAAACACTGCCTCTCCATTTGAAGATTACATGCCTGCTCCACTGTCAAGACGACTTGGAAAGCAGTTTAGTGCTAAGCAAAGGTTGGCCATCCTCCACTCTATTTCTTCAGTAACAGATGACTCGTGAGTCAGGTGTAAATTGAAAATAAATCATTCAGTTTTATCAAAAGTAAAACTGCGAAACAGTGTTCAAGAGTAAGATGTAAGATGATAGCCAAACCAGGAAATCTTTAAAAGGGTGCTGATGTAATGCCGACTATATGTCTGCTATTGATCTAAGGCATCTGTTGAAATGGCGTTTTCAGGCTGTTGTATGTTAGTAGGGTTAGGGCTAGTGGTGAGTGTGTTATTCTTTTTGAGAAACACTCCCGCCCCCCCAAAAAAAGTGGAAAAATCACCTAGCCAGAAAAAACTAACTAGTAATTATAAAATCAACTGAGACCAAAAGTTAACTGCAACATATGCACCATTGGTTTCATTTATGGAATCAAAATAGAGATCAGGTGATGACAAATTTTCATGATCATGTGATGGGTGAATCTCCTGTCAGGGAAGGTGTTTCACTTATGAGCGAGATACTATTCAAGGTGCGTTACAGAGAAGAGTTTTCCAGATGCAAAATCCATTGCATGGTTAAGATTTGCCTCGAACCTGCCACTTTTGAAAATTTGCAACATCTGTGTTGCAAACAGTAGTCAAGAGATGTTTGTCCTCACATCATCACTTTCTGTTATTCAGCAGCTGAAACTGAAAGTGCCTGACTGAGATCAATAGTTTTCCAGTACCGTAGATCTTTGGTGAAGTAAAGTTTATCAGAGCCATCCTGATAAAATTAAACTTGCAGTAAAAGACAGGGGAGACTAAATAAAACTCTTTGGGGGTCCTGAAGGGGATTATGGCTCATACTAGCCTAGCATTGGATCTCAAGAAACAAAATACAGGATAGGTAGGCAGATAAACAACAAGAAAAGTTTTTTTTTTATTAAAAGTATGTTACATTACAAAAATATAGGGGAATGTCAAAACTCTAAGGGCAGGTCAGAAGATGGAAGTTCATAATGCACTGAACACTGATATTTCAGTCTATACTTCATGTAGATGACATTTGATCTGTGCCACCAGTAATAAGCTAATAAAATAAATAGATGCCACCACTGATGACTTGATCCTATGTAGTTGAGTTTACCTGCAACAAATAAAAGATATAGTTACACTGTTTATAATTATTATTTGTAGTAAGTTAAATTCACCATTATTATAATGGTTTTTAGAAGCGTTTGCTATGAAGGCCCGATTTTTGTGTGTGTGGGTGCAAAACAGTCTTTACTCACTCCCGTGAATTTACTCACACCCCTTTGAATGGCAGTGAGGCTGCAGGTGGCCTTGTTATGACATACCTCACTGGTTTTGTAAATCATATTCTCATGCCAACTAGGTGCATTTACATGACAAAAATCAAAGATTTGCATAACATAGTCTCCATTCCCTGGCTTTGTACTGACTGGAAAAAGTACTATCAGAAATAAAATTCACAGGAAGGTCTCAAGCGCTTAAGCGAGAAAACAAAACTAGCAGTCATTTTGCCTTTTTGTTACGAGTCTTTATAAGGCCAAAGATCAAACAGTGCTTAAATGGAAAAATGGCAAATGATACAGAGCCAATCACTACTTGGAGACATCTTTTTAGATCTACCAATCATATCTTTTAAGAGAGGAAATCCTTGATATTCATATGCCTGTTAGAGCGAAAATATAATCATTTTCTAATGCAAAAACACTGGTGGAGATTGTGGTGGCTGATCACACCTTGCGATGAATTGCAGCTTCAGCAATTTCTTTCACTTGTTTGGGAATCGAGTTTGAAGGGGCCATTGCTCTCTTTGTTTGGTAAAGCACATGGTAGACAACTACTGCAAGGTATTATAGGTAAACTGATTTGCAAAAGCACACAAAATTAATTAACAAAACACAAAAAAATAATTCACGGGAGTGAGTAGACTGTTTGCAGCCACAAAAAATTAATAATTGTAGTCTACTAAAAATTTAATAAAATAGTAAAATTTCAGGTTAAGCAAAATGTTTTAGGGATACAAAAGATTAATTTGACCAACAAGTAAAATTGCTTAATGCTCAGATAAAAATTGAATGCACCATTTTGACCAGAAGGCCTTCATACATTTTCTTGGACAGGAAAAACTCTGAAATACAGTGTCATTTGTACATGTAAGCACCAGCTCAGTTTTCAAATTGTAGAGTGCAACGCAATCACTACCTGGGAAATAACGTTCTGGTATTTTCAGTGCATAAAATCCTAATGCCAACACTCCAAGCAGGTACATCACCACCACCTTTGGTATAAATAGCTGAAAGGTAAAATATGTTGTTACTCACTTGTTAAGCAAGTGAATGGTTACAGTCCAATTAAATGACATGCTAACAACAGAACAGCAAAAAGCTTGCACTCCCATTGCTTTGAAATATAGGAGTCAAATGTGACTCCATGCAAAGAAAACATGTCGGCATTCCTACTGAAAATTAGTGAGATCAGCAGCATCAATGAAGGTCACTGGAAATTCCCGCGGGAAGCTGCGCTTTCTTCTTTCTTAGGGGAGAAGTTGTTGCTAAGCAGCCAGTAGCAACTAATAATAATTAAAATTAAATAACCTAAAGACAATACTATACCAGGGCTAGGTTGTTTGAAAGTCAGTTAATGCTAAGCAAGGATTATACATAAACAAAGTATTCATTTTTTGGAAAAAAATGTTAAACTACTTATCTTCTGCAGTTTAAGATTATTGTGCAGTTCCAGGATTATTGTGCATACTCCCCCACAGAAGGGATTGGAATTTCCTGGTGGTGAGGGGTTCTGTAAGGCCAAACAATTTAAAGAAATGTATGAGGCTTAACGAAATTTTTCCAGAGGGGTGGGGGATCTTACAAAAAATCCCTTCCGTGGGGGTGGTATGGATGCATTCTGAAATTACACATTCCAACTGAAAACATAAGGACAAGCATTAGACAGAAATCAAAATTCTTGCTAATCTGGTGTTAGCTTAATTATTGGGCTTTAAACAACCCAGCCAAGAGGAACATGTTATAGTTCAACACGTACCCTCACTGTATAGTCACTCCATCCGCCAAGCAGCAGCACCCAGTGAAGTGATGGACCCACACCATATGCAACCAAGCTAATGAACACTAGAAGCCTTTTGATGGCCCAGCTTGATGTAAGAAAAGAAGGGTGAAACTGAAGTGCCAGTGAAACTAAAGTTAGGAAAATTACGCCACCCAGATACAAACCTCTCCAGGTCTATAAACATAAAAGAATAACAATCTTAATAATTTTGATAACATAATTTTATTACCTAACTGATGTACAGTAGGATGCTGTAGATACTGGTGTACCTGGATCGTGCAAACAACATTAACCCCATGTCATGATTGGTTTTAACATGTTCTCTGGTTTTCCAACCTTTATATTTTCAGGTTGAAAGCAGACTATAAACCCTGCATAGATTGCAAAACAGTTGCTTTTTCCCTATTCAGAGTGTGCAAAGCGCCATAAGCCTGATCCTCGCATGTGATGTGCATGAGCCTGACATGCCCACAGTCTCCCCATTTTCCCTCTTAGTTTCTACACTTGTTCCAGACCTTTCATTCATTGCCAGCCACCGTGTTGCTTGTTATTGCAAAAAAATAGGACTGTTTTGCAGTCTAAACCCCACATGGCTAAAAAACAGAATAGCTTGAAAACAAGTTGATCCTAGAACAATGGTCAGGAAATCTGAGTGTATATCTCATAGTAGATCATTATTGTTTTTCACTCACTGCCTTAAAGTTTTTTCATGACAGTTTTTTGCAGCACCATTTTGTGGTTTGGGTTCTGCATGTGGCTCTGAGTGGTTGAAATGCTATTTTTATCAGAAGTATGTTTATCCTGTTCTGCATCCCACTGAGCCAAAGCCATAAATTATGAAGATGTCACAAAACACTCTGGGAACTTTGAAAAATTTAGAAAACACTCGCTCATAGCTCTTGTTTTCAAAATTTTTCTGACATTCTTAAAACCACTTTCAGGTACAACCAACATACAAATTTTCCTATTTTAGTATTTTTTCAAAATCTCCTTATTTGTACATTAATGTAGCTACAGAATGATAAATTCAAATTACAGACCCTTTCCAGCTGTTAGTGGATAGAGCATATCGCAGCCCCCTGGCATAAAGAGTAAGTTTATACCGCAGTTTAAATTTTCATAAAATTTAGAGGATGTCTATGGAAAGTGTTGCTGGCGAGCAAGGTCTGGCTCTCCAACAACTGTTTCCACAACGATTCAATTTTTACAAAATTCAAACTGCCATAAAATGTCATTTGTTAATGCAAGGGACTCAAACTTGGCCATTTTGATTTTTTTGGACATGATTTTACAGAACGTAGGTCACTCTGCACAACTATATACTTACTGTGTGACAGTAGAAAGCATAGTACACTGCAGGAATGTAGCAGGCACATACACCAAGTGAGATGCCGGCCAGATCCAGTGACAGCCAAAGGTGGAACATTTTCTCAGAGTGACAGCAAAATAAATGGTAGAAGGCAGAAAATAACATGGAAATCTAAAAGATGAATAAAATATTTGTATATGCAGTCACATAACCAGTGAAAGGTACATTATGACTGACCATGCATGAAACATGAAAAGCATGAATTTGTTTGCATCCATGCAGAAGTGTGCTGTGAAAATTAAGATTCAAAAATGCACCATTTTTCCCAGTCTGGAGCACACTGCCACCCTATCTCTAAGATGTTGAGTATGCGATGTTATTGTATGGTTAGCAGTTATCGGATTTATTTCTCACCATGTAACCAATGAGTATTGAAGTCAGCACAGCATGATCAGAGAAAGTGCCATTGTGTTCTGGAATTCTGACCATGTTGTCAACAAGAAGAAGGTAAAAGAAATAAAAAAATCCAACTAAATGAGACCAGATGTTGATGGATTCATTGGACAACACAAAGAGGCTGAAAATAATAACAAGAAATTAGTTTTGATACCACCACCTTTGAGACGAAAGGTAGGGTGTACACTTTGTGGTGGGGCGGGGGGGGGGCGGCATCTGATCTCATTTTTTCTCCACATAAACATTCCATTCCCAGGATAATGAGAAAATGTGTATATATATATAAGCCCCAAAATATCTTAAACAAAGATCATCAAAGCAAAGCCCCACCATAATCCAAACAAGTGCGCTTTGAAATGATCATGATTGCCCCCTTCCGATGATACACCCTTCACTCCCACCCCAATAGTATGCCCACAATACCCCCTCCCTCCCCCACAAGAAACCTTAAGCCCCCAGTCTTTTCATTATTTTTCAAAAATTAAAACAATGAATCAGAATAGCAAGTATAATAAGAAATCGCACATATCTGAAAAATCTCTTACCTTTTCAAGCACATTCTGACGGACAAAAATGCTCGATATCCTGAAGTGATGTACGGGTTCCCTCGAAGGAAATATGGAACATCGTGGTAATCATAAAGTTTTACAACTTTTGTTTCCAGAAGAAAAGGACTTTTGGAATCAATTGGAAATCCTCTCTCGTTTAAGTCTATCTGAAAGCTTGACATCGCGTTAATTCAACTTGAAGCATGAGATTTTCTCCAGTTAATTAATAACATTCTATGGAACATCTGCCGGTGTTTGGGTGTCTTTCCCTGTTTTAAAAGTCTCCTCTTTGAAGCATGAGGTCGCTGTTGGTTATGATCCTGATGGTAGATTTGATCTGCAAAGCCACTCGACCTAAACAAGATTCCTCTGAATTATATAAAAATAAAGTTCTAGACTGAATAAAAATTGTTACTAGCTTGTTGTCAGACGTTTCTCTCGTGACTGGCATGGCTTCGACCTCGGTCATCACCAAATTTGGTCAAGATCTCCAAATATAGCTCGTAACTGAGCGGAAATGGGCTCGGAATCCTCACTCGGTCGGAAGCAAGTGAGTTGTGTTTTCATGTAAATTCTCTTCTTCCACGATAAAACATGTCCACGATCCGAGAAGGGCATCTCAGAGATCTTCCCCATCCAAGTCTAAACGACGTTCTCAAATCTAACACTTACAGCGCTATCAAACTTCTTAAAACAGGTAAAGTGTGTGACTTCATAAATCGCATTCAATGATTCATTTGTAAAACGTGAACGGATATTTGGTGTTGGAAATGTCTCGCAGATTTTCTGCTGTACCTCAAGTCTTAGAGTCGATCATTTTGTTCGTCACCCTAATCGACGTTTCGTTAACATATCTGTTATCATTAACAAATGAAATAACTCTTAGACTGAAATTAAACAACCGAAGAAAAGTAACGTACTTTTCATGGGAAAGTATTTTAATTACGCTTTGCTATTCGCAATTTAACTCGGAGATATGGTTGTTATTCCAATTAAATCAAGGGAAATAGAAGAAGATTTAGAAGTTTGACGAGGAAGTTTTAATTGCAGTCGAGTCTCTGAGCTACTATTAGTTTAAAGTGTAAGCTAAAACATGGCTTTCATACGGCCGTACGTTATCAGCCAATTTTTTACAGCATGTATTGAGCTTATATTGATCAGCATACTTTCCAGACTATTATAAACTAAATACCTCGGCCTATATCCGACTGAATATGAAGTGTTGTGTTGAAATTATCGCCTTCTAAGGACAACACTCCTTTGGCAACAACGTTAACATGCTTCAAATCATGAAAGAAATATATATCAACCATTTAATGTAGACAATAAGTCGCCCCCCCGCCCCACCCTTCAAATAAGTGCCCACATGGTGAAAGTGATATTAAAGACACTGACATAGAAAACATGAGATAGACTAATATGAGGAATGAATTTTGAAAATCTGCTAAGCTTTCTCGTCTGAGTGTGATGTTGAACAGTTGTTGACCTGAAGTATCTGATTGATAATGTATTTTATTTCTTAAAATTTAGTCGGTGAATTTGCCCACAAGGTTGCCTCTCTCAAAGAGCAGTTAGGAAACCAGCTGCTCTCTGTTGTAGAATCATTCAGAAAGAAGAACTCTGAAATGAAGAGAGACAGGTACATTTACATGTGACGGGAAAAGGAATAGAAAAACTCGTTTATAGGACACTTTTCAATGTACAAACCCTTGTGAATATCATTGTCGTCATCATCATCATCATCATCATTTTTGTCTAATCTCATAATAGAGAACTGGGTTGTTAGGCTCTCTTCTTGCAAGCTCTCCTGTCCTTTGTGGCCAATGCTCCCTCTTCCCTGGTTCTTTGTACTTTCTTTTCACTGTTTGCCCTCTACCTTAAGCTTTATGTAAGGATGTCTTGTAATATTATTTACTTTTTACCAGTATCCATTTGCGCAGACAGGGGTGCCCTGAGAGTATCAAAGCATGTTGCTCGAGAACCTAAGTCACTCCTCTAGGATATTGTCTAGCATCCAGCACTGCATGTATCTTATCACTGTGCCTCAAGGCCTGTCAATCTTGAACTCAAGCTGTTTTGAGCTCCTCAAATGCAATATTTCCTACTAAACCCCACAGATTGTGGCTACTTCCATGTTTGAATTGCTATTAGTTCAATATACAAATCTGCTATATTATAACTTTATTGTTACATATTATAAATTCTTTTCATTTTTTCTCAGGCCAGCATTAAGCAGTGCTTTTAGTTGCTGGGAAACCTTGCTTGGAGAATATGAAAAACAAGCACAGGTCAGTTAACAAGAAGCTGTTAGTAAACGTTTGGCATGCTATATACTGTATCTCTACATGTATGTAAGCAGCCCTGACAACTGGTGATGATCTCTCTTGTTGTCTTGGGTACACCAGCTTGTCTTGAGTGAGATAAACAGGATGTTTAGAATGGAAAATGTTAATGTTGGACATACAAGATAATGTCTTTAAGTTTACTACTTAATTGGTGCACTTGCCTCTGGATCAACCAGTCTTTGTTTGGGCCCTGGCTGGGAACATCATGCCATGTACGTTGTTGGGCAAGACACTTCACTCTGACTCATGTAGCACCTCGTTTTTGTTTAGCAATTTGAATTATTACTTTCTACAGGATATGTTAAAGATATCTTCCAGTCTTGTGAGACAAGTCAATACCACAGCTTTTGAGGACGTTATCAAGAAAAAAGCTGCCACGAAGAAGGTGTTCTGTTTGCCTTTTATTAGCTACAGACATACATGTACTTAAAACTGTTTTTAAGGATTGGTATTTAATGGAATGTCACATCACAGTCTTCTCACACATCTTACTAAAACAAGAACATTTCTTTATTTTATTGTTAAATTAACAAATATCATGTGCACAGGTTTATTAGTTGTAACACTATTCAGTGTAACTCTCTTTAAATAAGTTTGATTGATTGACTGACTGACTGATTGATTGACTGATTGACTGTTTGTTTGATTGACTGATTGATTGATTGACTGACTGATTGGTTGATTGACTGATTGATTGATTGACTGCTTGACTGATTGATTGACAGACTGATTGATTGACTGACTGACTGATTGATTGATTGACTGACTGACTGATGGATTGATTGATTGATTGATTGACTGATTGTTTGATTTACTGCCTGACTGATTTATTTATTTGTAATGGGTGTGATTTCCGATAGACCTCAGCCCTCAAGTGAACACTGTGGTGAACAAGGCTCACGAACACTAAGACTAAGTAAATAATACACATGTAGAACCACTTAATATAATTATATATGTTGCAGGTCAATTTGTTCCTTAGGTCAATTTTTTTCCAACCTAGGTCAATTTGTTTCAACCTAGGTCAATTTGTTCCAACCTAGGTCAATTTG
>CM042746.1:33967870-33984951 GCA_022496165.2 Catalaphyllia jardinei | reverse complement strand
GTCTGTTTTCAAATTTTACATTTGGCTTTCACGGCTTTTATCTTGGAAAGTTGAAGATAATTCAATTAATTTTTCAACTATCGCGCGGAAGAAAATTTAGTGGTTAAAACTTGCACATTTGCCCTTGAAGCTTTGCTTCTCGGCCAAATATTTGTTTTAGGAACGTCAATTTTCCGCGGGGCAACTATCAGACGACAGTTCTCAGTTCGACAGAAACACTCTATTGTTTAAAAAGAAATCTCGAGCTCATAATCTAATATCTAATTATCGATACTTCTTGTGTTTTCTTTATAGACTAAACTTTTCACTACAGAAGTTCTAAACAGACTTCAAGTTACCGAAGATGATCTCCAAGAAGAAACGGTCAGTGATGATGAGACTGTAACAGAAAAATTGGACAAAAGACAAAGTGTCGTCAGCACGAGAGGAAAGAAAATCAGAAAAGCTGGGCAACACCAGTTTGAGGAACACACTTTTAAGAAACCAAAATTCTGTTACTATTGTAAGGGACTCATAAAAGGTAAATCAACTACTTTAGTACACTTGGCCCCGGTTGTTCAAAGGCTGGATAACGCCATCCACCGGATAAATCGCTATCTAGCAGATAAGTGTTAACAAAACAAACCACGCTATCCACTGGATAGTGATTTATCCGGTGGATAACGTTATCCGTTTTTGAACAGGGCCAATAGTTCTATCTGTTAAGGATGGTCACTGCTTCATGTTTAAGTCATAAAGTCGAAGAAAGTCGCCAAACTGGTTCGCTCTGCGGAAGGTTTCCTGGTTTTCAGTTTTGTCTCTGAGTTACACTGTTTCAACGTACTAGGTTTTAGCTCCTGGTTATTACGTCACTGATTTTCTAATTCATTTTAGGCTCTGTTTTCTTTGACGACCGATCTGGCTGTGACAGAGCTACCCAACATAGTTTGACAGACCAGCGAAAAGCGTGACAGTATATCTAACGTGACAGGTTAACTTGTAGCTTGCTCAAAATTGCTCGACCTAATGTTGCTATGATTCTAGTGCTGCAAAAGGGTTTTCAAGAGAAAAGTTATTTTCCGTACAATCAAGATCTTCGTTTTTCGCAGGAATTTAACGTGCATGCATTGCTTTTCCCTCCAGTGTAATGTTAGTCTTCTCCGCAGCCGTTTTTTTGGGATGTCACGCAACGGCTGCGGAGAAGACTAGTGTTAAGTGTGTTATAATTGTTGTCTGCTCAGGCTATTTTCTCTCTGATCCACTGTCGTCTCTTGTTCGCAGGATTAATTCGACAGGGTGCACGGTGTAAAGCTTGTAAAATGAGTGTTCATCACAAGTGCCGTGACAATGTACCATACTGTCCTGGTGACACGGTGAGTATAGGGGAATCCTTGTTTACAATATTTGCCTCATATTAGCATAAGCAATTCAGTTTCTGATGTAGCCTGCGAAAACAGCCGTCCTTCATCGCTCCCGGCTCGAATGGCGTTTCGCGTGAAGGACGTGTTCTTCGCGCGAAACGCCATTCGGGCCGGGAGCGAAGAAGGACGGCTGTTTTCGCAGGCTATTTCTGATGGAGCTACAAATAAATCAATTCTGAATATTAAAAGGTCATAGTACGATTAACTCTGCCAATGAATTTGAGCCTGATCTGTTGATTACTTTTTGAGCAACACGGGTTTAAAAACTCAAAATTTTACAAAGAATGTATGAGCTCATTAGCGCTTTTGCCACCCAGGAGTTTTGCAGTTTTTGAGAGACAATTTCTCCTTCAATATTACACACAAAGAGCTAAGAATTTCAGCATCACTTAGGTTTTACTAGCTCTTTAGCTGCCTGAAGTCAATTCACATCTAACATGTTTATTTCTGTAAGCAAAGCCGTATGCAAATGAGCAAAAATGTAAACAATGACGTCAGCATGATTCCCCCTATTGTGCAAGTGGATACCCTTTTATAGCCGTTCGTTCAGTACTGGGGAGCCAGCGCGAACAACTAGTAGAAAAAAGCGAGGGGCTTGGGGCGAGAACTGAGAGCCTGGGGCTGGCAGGCAGGCTTGCCAGGGGTATGGTCGAATAATATTTGTACTCTCCCCTCGAAATTCGATGGGATGCTAGTCCATCGCAGGATGCTCCTCGAGCATTAAATTCGCCAGTGCCCATTTGTACAATCGGGCAGAGAGTTGCTCTGTGAGATTAAAGTATCTTGACCAAGCACACAATCAGTCCCCGGTCATGAGTCAAACCTGGACCACTTCTCCTGACTCGGCTGGCGCACTAACCATTAGGTGGTAGTTGCTAAGTTCACAAGAGTATGTTTAACATTTCACAGGCTGCCAAGGGAAGGTCACTCTGGATACGACGCAATCAAGATGACGATTCAGATGGTCCCGTATATAGTGATGTTGATGATGCTCCCACCCCACCCCCTCACAGGAGGGCGCTGGGTCCGTCGGTTTCATTACCTGGTTACCGGACAGAGCATGACTTTTATGGTACGAACGAAACTGGAATAACTGTTTCACCAAAGATATGTGTGTAAAAATATATTATCTACCACAAACAGTGATAACTTCATTTAAGTTCCTCTTCGTCGCCGCTCGTGAAACTGGTGTAGAGTGTCTACTAAGGGTTAAACCTGGGCCCGGTTGTTCAAAACCCCGATTAGCACTAATCCTCGATTAAATACGCTAATCCGCGATTAAAATTTAATCTGCGATTAGACTGCGTTGCTCAAAGCCCGATTAACGCTAATCTGACTCTGATCGGCGGGTTAAATTTAATACACCTCCAAAGGAAGATTAAATCGCTAATCGGCCGATAAATATTGAAATAAAATGGCCGACTTGTTGTTTGGCCTTCGTTGCATGAGACAAAGACGAGCACGAATTTATTAATATAACGGTAGCATACTAGTTTACAGCAATCTAAAGCTTCGCACTCGCTACAGATTTGACAGAGCCTCAATTGAATACAATACAAACCTCACAGAGGCAGATTTACAAAGGAAAACATTTTTATTACGCTCTGAAACCAATCGACCAAGTGCTGATAGCACTACAGTTTTATGCGAGTGATAGCTTACTGCAAGTTGTTGGCGATACAACTGGAGTAGACAAGTCCACTGTTTCACTGGTAGCCCATAACGCGGACGCCATGATTGGAAACAATTACAGTTCTTACTCACGGGAAATTGCATCATGGGATACTAATTGTCGATTAGCGAGACAATATAAATAGTTTTTACACCACGTACTAACCGTTAACCAGCGATTAACTAATCTGCCCTCTAATCGGGCTTTGAACAACGTTCTCAATTCCTCCGATTAGCTAACCCGGTGTTAGTGGTTTTAATCGACGATTAGGCTTAATCGGAGGTTAGTTTAATCGGGGTTTTGAACAACCGGGCCCTGGTGTTCAAGGCTAAGAAGTGAGACAAACTCAAAATTCCTTGAACACCTATCATTAGGATACCACTTCCCCTATCAATGTTGCGTTTGTGCCAACACGTTTCTCAAGTGTTTCGTAACAACAATGCTTGGGGGGGGGGGATGGATCAGGAAAGAAGAGGGGAGGGGAGGGACGGTTGATTGTTGTTCACTTTTTTCCATTTAAGATCAGGCCCCGGTTGTTCAAAGCCTGGATAGCCCTATCCACGGGATAAATCACTATCCAGCGTATTAGTGTTAACAAAACAAACCACGCTATCCGCTGGATAGTGATTTATCCGGTGGATAGCGTTATCCACTTTTCGAACAACCGGGCCCACCCAGCTGGAGTGGCTCTGTGTCTTAATTTTGTTTCAGGTGGCATCCCATACTCTGCCCGTAACTGATTCTCGTAGTTAACGGTTATCACCCTTCAGTAACTCTTAAAGTTGTTTTTCACTAGCGTCGGAGTAGTAGTCGGAGTCCAAGAGCTTTTATGACATAGTGAAAATCGAAAATTGCAGTCATAAGCGGATTCATGAGCTCGACGGAATCGGAGTCGGAAGAATCAGAGCGTTTCCCTTTCTTTCGATTCCGTCGCTTATCATCCAGTGAAGACTAGGATGTCGGTGACGGAAGCAGAAGCGGAAGAACAAACCAATCACAATGTTTGATTCGAAGCCTTGTGATTGGTTTGTTCTTCCGCTTCTGTTTCTGCTTCTGACTGCGACAACCTAGTTTCCACTAGATCGTAAGCGACGGAGTCATAAAAGAAATCGGTGTTCAGCTTCTGACTTCGTCGGTTTGATTTTGACTAGATCGTATCGCTCTACGTGTCTGATTACGACTGACTGCGACTCCGTCGCTAGTGAAAACCAGCGTTTAAGCTTTAAGATTCTGATTTACGATACTTTTGAATTAATGGTTTTAGACGCGGTAGAGGCGATGATTCCGTCATCAGGAACGGTAAGAGCATGTTTGAGTAATAAAATCCCATAACTAGATCTTTAAATAACATTTCACTTAATCCTTCACGCGAGTACTTCGCTACCGTGGTCCGGGCTGTCACAGGTCCGGAAAAAATTCTACAAGGTCGTGAAAAAGTCAGGGAATTTTATTTTTAAGTCAAGGAAAATTGATATTTTAATAAAAATTCAGGGAAAATTGAACTAATTCAACGCATCTGTTCTAATACCATTAAAGGCTGGAAGAAACTTTTGGGTCACTGATCTCTACGATATTTTTGCTCAACAAAGGAGGGAAATATGTTGAAAATTCGTCACTGTTAATGAGCAAGTGGAAAAGACAGCTGTAAGTTGAGGCTATAAGCCGCTACTAGCGCAGCGCTCAATGTTTTTTACGTCTTTGCTTTTCACGACCTGTGTAGTCCCCCTGTGTAGTCTCGTTACCAACGGTGAGACGAACGCAATATACTTAGTCACGTGGATTACAAATGTAACTGATGTCAATTATGTCGAGTGAAATTCGTACTAAATTGCGCTTGTTCCTATATGGAACACGCACAAAAACGTTTGTAGGAATATACGTCCTAGCTGACTTCTTTTTAAGACTCAACATACATGTACACATGAGACCCTCGCACGTTAAAGATACATTTCTTAATCACTTTCACGCCTTACTGTGTTCTATATCATTTCTCTCTTTTAGAAGTGCTGTGTGGCTCTATATGATTTCAATGGCGAAAACGATGGAGATCTTAAACTATGGTGAGAAACTAGACTTTAAATTCGTTTCACAGTTTTCAAGTAGCAAGGGCTGAAGTTACAGGGGACATTTTTGTCACTAAACGATTTGCAAATTATATCATGACATTTTTTGCCACTGACAACAGCTAAGGTGGACGAAATCTTCCACAAACATTTATATAGAGAGGTTTTTAATAGGCCATTTGCGAGTTGTCTTTTGCTACTGTGTCAAAACGAGTCTCCGTACGTGTAAAACCATTCTTATTAAAATGTGACCCCATTGGTTCCCTATACAAGCGACTTGATGTTAATGTTAAATGAAGTATACTCTTGCATTAGTGGCTTGCGAACCGATATTTTACGATAACTGCCGAAATTCTCGCGCGCTTATTGGCAAATTTTTATCGTCAATAAGCGGACAGAAACAGGAATTTGTAATTTATGCGATGCGGCAACGAGCGAGAGCGGACAATTTGACCATTTGTTGTCGTAAAAAAACAATTTGACGTCAGTTTTTCGTGCGACTGTTCTGTTATTGACAATGAATTCCGTCACAACATTGTCACAGAAGTCTGCTGATCCACTCAGCTATAGCCTCGTGGATCCACAGCTACTTTGACAATGTGATGACGAAAATTCATCATCAATAACAGGACAGACGCAAAGTCTTCGTGATATTACACTGTATCTACAGAAAGACTTCCTGATGACCATAAAAATATGAACAGAACAGTGTACTGACGATTTTTTTTTTGTTGTTGTGTGTTGCAGTGCTGGGGACAAAGTTAGCGTTATTAACAGTGCGGATGAAAATTGGTGGGAGGTAGGGCATGATGGGTTCTTAACTTAAAATGTCATTTAGTAGTCATAGAGTATACTATAACAGCTAGAGTGACGAACTCCCGGCCAACTTTATAGACATGTACATAATTATTGAGAAGAAGTTTGTGTTTGTTGCAACTGATATCAGAAGTTTGTCGAAATTGCTTTCCTTTTTTTGTTTCTGCGTTTGCTCGTACTAGCTCCAGTGTATCTATCAACGTACAACAGTAAATTGTTTCAACTAATGAGTATCAGTATTCAACAATTCTTTTCACAACTACCTTCACCAATACGATCACAATCGACGAACCATGTAAAATTTGTAAAGTTAAAAGGTACTTTAAGCGCTGCAGTCATTTTGTGAAGCTCATGTTTCAGGCCTCGAGCCTTTGTCACCGTTGCTTTCAGTTGTTTCGTAAAAGAAAAAAAAATAGATCCGCATCGCGTACTTGTTTGGGTTTTATTTCATGCTGTTAGGTAAAGGTGAAGTCTGCATAGAACCAAGTGGCTCACCAGGCCGAAGCTTATCCCGATTTCCGTAGCATAAAGCGACTGGGAGGATTTCTGCTACCCCCCCCCCCCCCCGGATGGGATGCTAGTCCATCGTAGGTCTACCCCAGCATTAAATTCACCGGTAGCCATTTATACACCTTGGCCGGGTTGTTCAAAACCCGATTAAGCTAATCCAGGGTTAGCCAGGAGTTTGATTTCAGTTTTGTAACTTTTTGGTCAGGTAATCTGTTTTTATTGCAAGTTGCCCTTCATTTTTGAGCTGTAGTAATCTCAAACTACACCAAACGTTGGAGGTGAAAAACATTTTTAAACAAGAAAAAATAATGCTGCAGTTAACATTTAATCCTGGGTTAACGTTAACCGGCTTTCGAACAACTGGCCCTGGGTGGAGAGAGGCATTGTGATCTGGTATAAGTGTCTTGGCAAAGAACACAACACAATGTCCCCGGCCAAGGCTCCAACCCAGACCACTCGATCCGGAGACGAGCGCACTTAACATGAGGCCTTCGCGCCTTCCATCCATGCGGTTAGAGTGCCACGGTAAATGTCAATGTTAAGGAGTTTGTGCTACAAGTGAGCAGAAAATCACCAGAAAGACAAAGATGTAAAAATTAACGACTGAGGTATAGATATTTAGATTACTGGTATCAACATCGACGAGTCATTTTTCAATGTGCTAAACGCTGCGGCCGTTGCCTTCAACAGCAAATCAATGTCAGCAGCAAATCAATGTCACTTTG
Source organism: Catalaphyllia jardinei (assembly GCA_022496165.2). Lineage (NCBI taxonomy): Eukaryota > Metazoa > Cnidaria > Anthozoa > Scleractinia > Caryophylliidae > Catalaphyllia > Catalaphyllia jardinei. The sequence goes on along the minus strand of CM042746.1, from coordinate 33,977,765 downwards.
TATTTTTCTCAAGGGTTCATCTAAAGGTCAAACTGGATTCTTCCCAGCTTCGTATGTTCAGGTATGATGTAAGATGTTTCTGTTTGTCTGTCTGTTTGTTTATATATTGGTCTGTCTGTCTCTTTGTTTGTCTGTCTGACCTCCGTCTGTCTGTGTCTGTCTCTGGCAAGATTTCTTTTCAGTTGAAGCTGATTAGTGAATATCGCATTTCACCTGGAAGTGTTAATTTTTTCACTCAAAAATGCCAAAACGGCTTTAAAAAATTATTCTTTTATTCAAATTTGAGTATACTATCATAAAATCATTCCACCGTTATCTGAAACGCGACCAACTGAACTATCCGCTGATTATTTCTTAAGATATCGCATTGGCTTTCCTTGTTACGAAGTCTAACGCGTGTTTTTAATGTTTCAATTCCCTGGTTGACAACAAGGCACATAAGAGGTATCTTACAAACTGGTCGAGTTCAAAAGAGTATGCATAAATTTCTCGGAATTACTTGAATGCCATCTTGGAACTTTAGTCTGTACGCAAATAACGCGAAGCCTAGCTCCGTTACCGTCTGGCATACTGTTTCTTTCTTCCAGGTTATTTCACGTGATGACGTCATTCTTCGCTGTTTGTTCGATTTTTCTGGTCAAGAAGGAGATGAGCTGACGATTCAAGCAAATCAGGTCAGTGGCTTTCTGTGTCGTAACAGGCGCGACTTCGTAATGAGTGGTAAAGTGAAAGGCCGTCATTGTCAATGGACTCCGCGCCGGAAGCGAACTTCAGGCAGTTCCAAATTGTCAATGAAAATGTCTTTGTACTACGCGATAAGGACCATGTAATATATTATGAGAACGGCTGATTATTTTAACATATTAGCACTAAAATTTACACTTCAGAGTCAATTCTCTGTTACATCATTTGATTATTTTAACAGGTCTTTCGTCTTTCCACATTCTTTCAGATTGTCGTTCAGGTCAGAGACGAAGGCAATGGTTGGATCGTTGGAAGAACGGGCTCTGTGGAGGGGGCCTTCCCAGCGTCTTACGTGGAACAGCTTCGTAATAGTGGCCCAGATTAGTTACAGACCTCGAAATTAAATTATGAGTGTGAGTGTGATCCCAGTAGGGTTTTTACAGCAAGACACGAGTGTGGTAAATGGGTGAGAAGGCAAAGACATTGCGTGTTGTCTGGGAATGTTAAATCATTTTTGCAATAGACAAATTAAAATTCAATTCGATTTTTATCAACTTCGCCAGGATTGTAAGGGAGGAGCTAGTACTCGGCTTGTAAAGTGAAGGACAAATCACAACAGAAATAGTTTTATAGTTAGCCTACTTTGGTGATTGTTAGCTAAGTGGGTAGCTTGGACGGTGTGCATCCATTCTATATGAGATGTTACACAAGTCTTTTAACGGTTTTACGAAGAGAAACACCATTTTGTTTTGTTTCGTTTTTGCGGTCCATCTCAGTTAAGTTACTATCAACTGACCTTGGCAAATCGCAGCTGCTGTAATTTTGTGGTGCGGACTGCCATTCAATAGTTCAGTTCAGGTCATTGCTCTTTGAAATATTAATTAATTAAATATTTAAGGTGCGTTGCACAAAGTATCTCTTGCAAGGTAAACAAAATTACTCGGAATGGAAAAGAAGGACCAGTTATTAGCGTTCAAGTTAAAAAAGAAAGGTGCCAAAAATTGGCATTTTTTTTAACAAAACATATTACTGAATTCGGACGGTTTACAACATGGAGACTACAGCGGAAGTTCTTCCAGCCTTTGTATTTTAGCGAGGTGCTCAATATTAAAACGCTGCACTTGTGTGCGATGGCCGAAGCGCTTTCACAACTGTGTCTTGTATCATCAGTTGTGTTTACAATGAGTCACAAGGGACTGTCGCGTTAAGGTATCAGTTGAAAATGCTATTTTAATTTTTAAATCAATGAAATAAACATGACTGTGGAGTATTTACATGGAGACGGGTATTTTGTTTTTAAGTTGGCCGTTTAGCCAACAGTCCTCTGCCTGCAATAAAAACACTTGGAACAACTTAATGCTTTCGGAGTTTTCTGTGTGAGCAAGAGTTATTGTTTCTTTGTTTCTGTCTTCCAAATTGTTTATAGTTAAGGGGTTGCCAGTGTCTATACAATTAGACAATACAATGCAATTAGACTTTACCTCTGCTTCGCCTTCGACGGTCGCTCCACGAGGAAACGGAAGAGCCCGCGGTCGTGTTTTGTCAGCAGATATAAGCATCTTGGGTATAGTGATCGATTTAGTTTGGAAGGGAATTTGAAGTGATGATCGATTTAATGTCAACGATTTAATTTGCTCGATTTGGAAGGAAATTGATCGATTTGGACGGTAACTGATAGATTTGAAAAGTATCCGATCGTTACGAGAAAATGGCGATCGAAGGTTTGATGACCGAATTGGAGCTATGGCGCTCATTTTGGAATGTTGACACTCAATTTGACATACTGAATTTTGACAGTGTAAACGCGCCATATTTAGATAGGTATTTTCCCAGGAGTGTTGAGAGAATTATCTCGTGTCAGAGCCAGTAGTGCTTACTGAAGTGTGACGAAGGTCGCGTGTAAAGAATCGACAGAGGTCGTGAAGTGCAACAGAGAAGTTACGTGGATATCTTGGCAGAGGCCGTGTGTTTATTCAAGAGTGACGGAAGTCCAAGTGTAGTTACAAGCCTAGCGTGTGCTTGTTGTGGCATTTTGTGAGGAATTACTGCGTACGTGTGGAATAAATATCCTTGTAGTGTTTTCCGACATCCCTGTGTTCTGTTTGGACTACAAACTACCTACCACTTTAAAACATCGAACTCGTAACAGACGGTGAATTTTGTATTTGGGCAAACTGGGTCTCCCCTGCACGGGGACTCGTCACCAGGCGCCCTGAGCTCAGGCTCAGCGCCACTACATTTACATTTACATGTATTGAGTCGGTAAAAACCGTTCGGTTATCAAACCAACCATTAGAATAAAAAAAAAACAAATAAACAACTGAATAAAATACAAATATATCAATATATAATATAAATTAATGATCTAAAAGTGAAATAAAGAATACCAGTTAACTTTATAATTCATTCAAAATATTTCCCCGTTTCTGATTGGTTAAAATCACACGCATAATTTACCATAAACAGCTGTCGTTGACCAAATATTGAACCAATGACGTCACAAGTGCAGCCCACTGCAAATTATTGAACCGATGACGTCAAAAGTGAAGTCCGCTGCAGATTATCGAACCGTTGACCGAGAAAACCTTGGGACAAGGTTGTGTTATTTTGGTGAGCGGAAATAGAAAGAGCGAAATGGCGAAACTCCTTTAAAAACGGAGAAACATTTTGAATGAATAATAAAGAAATTATTGAATTCGGCCTTCGTAGGATATGAAGAATTCTGCAGACCTCAAATCCTTGAATGCATGTACGGACGAATGTACGGACAGCCAAGTAACAAGCAATTTTTTTAGCTCAATGGTTTACCAAATGTTCGTAGGCCCCACGTGGAGCTCCGCTTGCGTGCCAAAAGCTCCCCTAATAAAAGAACTCCTTGGAGCACACAAGTGTTTTTCTGGAAAATACACCACTCGATAGACTGCGAGCAGTCTCTCTTTTCCTCGAAAATCCGTGGGAAAGAACGCAAAACAAGTAACCGTGCGAACGTGACTGTGAGCGTGACGTAGAGCGGCGATACTGCGAGCCGCTTTATTCTCGAGGAAAAGAGAAACTGCTCGCAGTCTAACCACGCTAAGAATTCGAAGCCACATAAGGGACTCGAGTGGCGTATTTTCCATATCATTAGAGAAGACATCGATTATTGCACTGCCAAGTTTGTCTCGTAAATTGCCCTCAAATTCGTTGGTGTATCATCGAAACATCTTCAGGTCTTCCTCGAAAGTCTTTGGCAATCTTCTGTCATCTCCGCACATTTTTGGAAAATGTTCGGCAATGTTCGTGTGACCTTTGGATAAGTTTTAAAGAATCTTCTATATAATAAAAAGAACATAACACGTGAGCTCGAAGATACGAATTCTACATTCTTCGTGGCAAGAACAATCTCATTCGTTCGCTGCACTCACACGTGAGATATAGTTCTTGTCACTAAAACTAACCTGCGATCAGGCGTTAATAGCGGCAGTTCACCAAGAAAAAAAACGCTTGTAATCTTACGTCATTTCTTTTCACCGTACAATTCTCTTGCTAAGATAATTTACTTGCCATAGACGTATGTTTATTTTGTTTGATTCGTTTGATGTTCCACGCGCCTGGTTAATAGTTTTAGGTTGCTATCTTGACCAACTCAAGAAAATTAAAATAGAGAGTCTCTCAAAAATTTTATGTTCAAAGAAGCCCTGTGCTTCCCACCCTCCCGGAGCGAGATGAGACACCCTGGGAACGATGTTGGCGGATCGTCGTCTGTACCGTTGCAGTTATGTCCTATATGGCAGACATGTCCTCTGACGTAATAGGATATACTGAGCCAATCATATCATGGGTTCTATCTAATAATACGCAGCCATAAGACTGGTAACTGATCTCCGTTCTAAGAAGACACTGTCGCAACGCAATTTCATTGGAAGAAACAACGACACATACAATTGGTCAAAACGTTTAAGACATGTCTGCCACGCAGGACACAACTGCAACGCTACAGTCGTCCACCATCTTGAAAATCGTCGAGGGGAAGGCCCTGGGGACAAGGTCGGTGAGGGGCGATACCCCGCCTCTTGTCTTGTGACTACGATCCAATAGGCCTTATCACGGTTTTCGACGCCATCTTAGGCAAAGCGGTCAGAAATTACAGTGTTTGTATGGGAATCCGATAGCAAATAACTTCTTCTAATATTGAATATTTCACAATTTGGGAATCAAAACTTGAGGAACGAAGTTTCTACACACCTTTTAATCACACATATCAAGAGAAAATTTTCTCTTGCAAAGACCAGAGGCCGTAGACCTACACACTACCATTCCCTTCTCACAAAGGAACAACAACTGTCCCCTATTGCCCACAAGATCCTACCAAAACTGACGGCATATTTCCTCTCACCAAAAGGTTCAAGGCTAGCACATCAGAGTCTCCAAGTTTTTCAGTAAATCTCCCCGTCTCTCGGAATGCCTTTTGGGTGATTTTCGAAGGTTATTCCTGGAAATTGTCTTTAATGACATTCTCACAATGCAATGATTTCTGGACGTCACTAGATTTTTGTACTCTTGGGGTTGGCGGGTATGTCTTAGACTCATCTTTATGGCCTACCCAAGACCCACAAACCGGTCCTGTCTATGCGCCCAATTCTGTCCGCAACTGGAACCTATAATTTTAAACTAGCTACATGGCTAGACGAAAAACTTAAACCTCTCGCAACAAAGGCCCACACAGTGGATGACATCTTCCTGTTTGCTGAGGAAATTTAGAACAAGCTTGTCAATGAGGTTGACGTGCTCGTTTCTTACGACGTCACAGCACTGTTTACAAATATCCCTGTCGACGAAGCGATCCAGATTCTTGCCAACAAAGCTTTCAAAAACAACTGGTTTAACAACACGTATAATCTCCAGCTGAGGAAAGCAGACCTCATTGAGCTTCTAAGTGTCAGCGTAAAGAATCAGCTTTTCCAATTCGATGGAAAATTATTTGAACAGATCGACGGCTTCGCCATGGGATCCCCCCTTGGACGTCTACTTGCAAACGTCTATGTGTTCACTGGAAGAACAACTTCAGGAAGAAGGCACAATCCCAATCTTCAACAAGCGCTACGTCGATGACACCTTCGCGTTCATGCCTAAACACCGCGGAAGCCCATGCTTATCTTGATGTCCTTAACTCAAAACTTCACTATGGAATTGGCCGCTAACAGCACACTACCTTTTTTTGGTATGAATATTATAAAAAACGGAACTAAACTGGAAACCAGCGTTTACAAGAAAACAACCAACACTGGTCTTCTACTACACTTTCATATCCACGTTGATCAACGCTACAAAAAGGGCCTCCTTAAAACCATGTTAAAGAGAGCCTACAGACTGTCGTCTAACTGGAAACATTTCATCAACGAATGTGAGGCCTTAAAGTTAACGTTCTCAAACCTCCTTTACCCATCACAACTGATCGCAACCACTGTAAACCAATTTATTACTATTAAATGTTGCTACGGACAATGTACAGAGTGATGCAGACAGGAATTGCCACCACCCCTACGGTTATGTTTTCAATCCCTTTCATTAGCCACAGCGCTGCAGACAGCCCAAGGAGAAAACTGAAAGACTCAGCTCGAAAATGGTGTCTTCTTACAACCTATTTTCACTAGCAAGAAAATAGGTAAAATCATCAAAACCCGTGAGCCAAAACCGAAGATCACTAACGAATGCGTTGTTTATTAAATGTGGTCTATGCGAAATGAACTATGTTGGTTTTACTAATCGACACCTCTTACAACGCATCAACGAACACACCAACTCAAGACCTTCAATTGGCAAGCACATGATACTACAACACGTAGTCCAACGACCAGCCTTTGCAGAAAATTTCACCGTCCTGAAAAAGTGCCGGAGTTAACTGGACTGTTTGGTCTACGAAATGTTACTCATAAAAAAACCAAAACCATCACTCAATGTACAGTCAGACTCGATCCGCGCGAAGTTTTTTACTGATGCTTAACTAAAATATTTACGTAACATCAAGCACTGTGGAATGCGGGTATTAGATATTCAAAATCTTCAACGGCTCTCTCAGAACAACTTTGACATTAGCATATTGAGAATGATGTTTGATACATCAAAACGTCGATTAACCGTTATTTTAATTTTTCTCATAAGTCTTAAACACGGTTTTCATAAATCCAGTTACATATTATACCTGTTATTCAGGTTTGTCGTCCACCTTGCTCCCAGGGCCTCTCATCTTCCAGAAGATGAGAGACCCTGGGAACAAAGCTGGTCTGCCGTTCGTCCACTCGACCACCTCTGCGAAAAATGAATAGCAGTAGTCTAGTGATTAGGTAGGCGGTAAATTTTATTAAAACACTATTGCCCTGTCAACAATACAACACAGATGAAAAGGTGATTTCTAAAAATATATCAACCATAACAACATCTATAGTGTGCAGATATATGCATAACATGTAGATATATGGATATATCTACCTATAAATACTACTTAATACTAACACTAACAAACTAATTACTTGAACTAAAAGCTTTCCTTTTGAAATTCAGTTTTTGAAATTCGCCATCAGTCTTGATTTGGGTGGCTGATGATATTATCATGGGGTGGATAAAGAATGTTAGAGAAGAGAGGGCGTAGGGGTGTTGGGGGATCCCAAAGCGAAGGGATCCCCTACCAAAAAGGTTTTAAAATCGAAGTCCTCGAAAATGGGATCTGTGGCGACATTCTGAGGCCAAGTCAGTGTGTTATGATTTCTTTTTAGAATTAGGAGTTTATCCAAGCCCTCGGAATTTGACCAAATCCCCCCCCCCCGAACACCCTACATCCACCCCAGTCATTAACTCGAATAACGAGGTTGCAATAGCGAATTTGGAAACACTGTCGTTTCGTAGGCCGGCTCTTCAACGGGGCGATTACATAAAGAAGATATTTGTTTACATCCACTGTTTTCGTCCTTTAACTAACCAACAAGTTAAACAAAAGAACCATTTGTTTCACCAGGGACAAGTCCTCTGGTTGGAACATTAATAACAGTAGTTGCCATTACTGATATCTTCACAATAAAAAAAACGCAAATAAAAAAAAATAAAAAAATTACTTCGTCTTGTTTTTAGTTTATCAACACTCCCTTGCAGGTATAAAAAAACCCACCACTCTGAGGATGCTGCTATTTGAAGAAATTGTGTACATCAGAAAAAAGAGACTTAAAATGTCGTGACACAACTCCTTTAAAGCAAAATGAAAACAATGTGAGCACTAATTACAAAGACAACTTGTTACCGCTAGTGGAAAGCATGTGCTCACAACGCGAGTAGAACTTGCGTTCAGTCTTTCACTGAAATACTCTCATAACAACTATTATACAACTATACTACAACAGAATTCTAGTACTAACCACATAGTAGATGGTGTTTCACTTTCTCTGAAACAATGTATGCTTAAGATCGAGAAAAACAGCTAAAGGCCGACGCAAAAGAGGAAGGTGAGTGACTTCAGCAGTTTTTCTAGTCCTTGAAAACACATTTTCTTACAAAAGAAAGAAACACCATCTGAAAAAGAAAAAAAAAATACAACCATCTGACAAGGGGGTGTGATTGCGCTAGCAACATGACATCCAGGACATTTTCTTTTACTTCCGGCCGTGCATCGCTAAAAAAATAATACATGCTACCTGCAATAGAAGCTATATAGCTGCTAAATTCTAGTCTACTATACTGTTAATACAGTAGCTATTATACTATACTTAGTAGCTCAATTTTATCATCTTCTCCAGGGACTGAAAAACAAATAATTGAAAGAAAGAAATTAATTTATGACAGACAACTAATATAACTAAAAAACGTATGCACTTAGCTTAAGGTTATTCCACTGAAATAAAACCTGCACTGAGTCTTTTGTCAAACTTTGCCTATTGATTGTTTATATTACAGGAATTTAAAAATGAGGGGTCCTCGTGTTCGTTCAGGAGCAACAGCACCCTGTTTATACCCCATAAGAGCTTATAATAGTACCATGATAATAGTCCCGATTGCTCGCTAAATTCACTTTTCCGACGATTGTTTTTTGTTCTACACTGAGAATTGGTCCATATTTATTTTACATAGAGACATTTATTACTCAATTCAACACAACAGAAAAAATGATAGGTCATCGTACTTGTTTTCGAGAAACTGACGATTTGCCTCGATGGCGAGGTACAGCCGTCGCGAAAAAGCCGCCACTTGTTAATGCATGCACGCTGATCACGCATACAATTATGCGCCAGAGATACGCAATGTAATACTAAGGAATCAACTTGAAGAAATAAACCAAAAAAATCAGGCTTGAACAGGATATGACCTTAACTTGCAAGTATTCATGTGGGCATATTCCAAGTAAAAATCCTAGGGGCATTTTATCAGGGGTGATATGTGTGGGGGGAGGGGGGCGGCATTTTGACTTACCACGCACCGTGGTATCTTAATAAGGAACATTAAGGTTTACGAAGCCAAAAAGTGGTGGCGAGACCAAGGTGTAGGGTTAAATAGAAACTGTTAGCCTTTTCGGGGAAAATTACATCTACAATCCCGGGCAAAATTAGTTGGGACACTTCAGGACGTTCGTGCCCACTGCTTCTGCGCATCTCTTGTGCGCACGTTATTCATTCGCCAAGCACGCGCATTAAGTCGAAAACTCAACAAAATATAGAGCTGATGACCTTTGCGTTAACTTTGTGTGCGAATATTTTTGTTGGATGCTCGGTGACCCCCACTTTTTTTTCGGCAGATCACTTTCTTTTCTGATTCTTCCCATCATACTAAAAAAACAAAAAAAATCTGTACATGGGAAGTTTTCATTATTTCTCATATACTATTCAAATAGGGTCGAATTGGTACATTGATACAGGTGTGCGTTACTTAGAAGTTGTAGTTTTTAAGGCTAATTTTAGCTGATTTAATGACATATGTAGCAAAGATCTATCAAATAGGCCCATATATGCTGTGTTAAACACACATAACTTAGATATGATTTTTTAACTTAAATATATGCCGATAGTAATGAATCCGACCAGAATCGCTTCGAATGATTGGAAATCCTAGAAATGCTATGGTCTGTGCTACGCCTCATCTTCAAAACGAGTTCGTTGACCCCCGATTTTTTTTACGTTTTTAATGTAATCTTATCATTTTCTACCTGCAGTCAACGTTTTCAAAAAATCTGTACGTGGGAAGTTTTTGGGCG
>CM042746.1:33952870-33962870 GCA_022496165.2 Catalaphyllia jardinei | reverse complement strand
AATCATTACGGTACACAGCACAGCTATTACACATCAATTTTTTGCCAGGAACTGGGGATTACAAAGAAGTCCCACTAAGTCTTTAAGTGGTGGCAAAGGTGTCAATGAACATCATGTACAGTACAATTTGCATTAAACACATCTAATTAATATTAACATGTCTTCTAGCTGTACAGATTACCAGTTCTCACCTCCCAAGAAGTCAAATAGATACATGCTCCTTTGGGGTTTCCCTGCAAAAAGATAACACAAACAATGTCACTAATGTACCATACAGCATCTTTAATTAACAATTGATTCAAGCTTCAAACACAGGAAAAATATGGAGAGCATAAAAGAAACATGAAAGTTCCTCTGTTGATGTCATAGTTTCTGCAATGTTGCATGCTCCTGGCATTTGGTGGTAAACAGATGTCATGTCACCATGACCCAGCCAATGAATGGGTGTGCTGTAGTGGGAAAAACGCCAGCTACATGTACATGTATATAACAATTGCATTTTTATCTTTGCTGAAGAAGGCAACAGTAGTAGCCAAAATGTCCAAATATATTTTTAGCCAGTGTCAACTTTTTATTTCTTTTTACAAAAATCTTTACCAATCCTGGCCATGGCTACACACAGAATATTTTTAAATTCACCTTTCTTGGAAGTATTTGAGATGTTCATCTTATTCTCAATTGAGGTCACAAGTTGTGTATCTAGTAAACAAATCCAAAACATAATATATACATTAGGTAAGTTTATAGTAAAATTAAAGTACAGAACTCTAGTTAACGTACAACTTGGTTACTAGGTTGAAAACAAAGACTCCTGAATGTGTCAAAACTGACCAGCTAAATGCATAATTGCTTGGCCCACTGGTCAGCACAACTGAAGGGCTCCGAGGAAAAAGTGTGCTAAGTCTTGTCATCAAAAGTTAGTGAACTTTGTCAAAAACGATTTTGCATGCAGTTTTGTTTGGGTAACTTCCTGTTATGTTTTTCCATCTAAGTTTGCTTTGTTTTCGAGATACTGAGTAGGCAAAAAACGCTTGGTTTTTCCTAGAGGGGACTTCATGTAAAACGGCCACATCTCGCTTTTTTAAACCCATATAGTCACAATTATGGAATAGATAGATCCCAACTGGTCCAGAGTATTTTTGAAGTTTCTCTGCAGGAACCTGACCAAATTTATAACTGAGATGCAAATTGAGAGACCCAAGGTAAGATTACAATATCCAATGCTTGGTATCAAAATGCATATTTGGTCGCGTGGTTGGTCACGTGATCATACAAGAAGGCCAACAATGTCTCAGAATGCATCTTGTTATTCAGTTTTTGTTATTCAGTTTCTTCCAATGCATTAATTGTCTCACTTCGCTGGAAGTAAATATATAATTCACCCAGCCTGATTTCCATGTTTGAAGGGTAGTAACCCAACAATAATTACAGGTTAGAGACTGTTGTGAGTGTTTTGTTTTCAAATACACCCACGCGCTTACTGTACAATGAACAAGAAATTTTCAATACTGCACGAAGCAAAGCTGAGCTGTTATATCTCGAAAACAAAGCAAACTTCAGCCAAAAAACATACAGAACATTGTTTAACACAGTTAACAATCAATTGCATAAAAATTTTGATGTATTTTGGACAAAGTTCACTTTAGAGCAAAATATCTAATGCCCTTTTTCCTCTCATACAGCTTTACCCAACGAGGGTCCCATCTTACACGCTTTGTAAGAACTCACAACAGACAAGTGATTATTTTTTTTTATGAAAAGAAAAAAGGTAGTTGTTGTGCAATTTACAGTATATCATTTATTATATGATTAACTTGGTATGAAAATCAGTCAGTAACACGTCAAGCTATTATAAAAAAAATCCCAAGTTCAAATCATCCAGTATGACCTACCAGAGGGTCGCAGGTTCAACTCCTATGTTTTTCCCATGTACAGATGTAGCTTGTGTCAGTGGCATAATCTTAGTCTAATTAATATTTATTGCTGAACACAAGCCTAATTTGGCCTGTGGCTTTCCAGAGTTGGTTTACCTGTGCATAGTTCAGTAAAGACACCAAAATGGCCACCCTGCTTGATTATTGCAGGGGCAAGTCACGGCCAGAAACCTGGTACTGTTTAATACTAAGACGTGACTACATGTAGTACTATAATTATTATGTGATAAGACACATGGCGAGGATGTGAGCAAGCCATTGCAAGCTTGTCTTTGTGCCGGATCTTTCTCTGACTTCTTCCCAATTTAATCAATCACTAATTTGAACCCTCAGTGTTGGATTTGGTGAATTTAAAAGCTTTAATGGTATAGCATTCTAATATCGAAGTTTGAGGAAATTGTCCATGTTTATTTTATATGTTAACGAACACAACTTGGCTTTGGATGTTAACCATGAGAACAGCTATATTTTACTGGCAAAATTCTGATTGCATTTGTTGATTAGTTCCAGTAGCAACAGATAGCTCGGTCTTTATCCGGTCGAATATTGTTTGGAATCGGTGGAATATACTAAGAAGGCAAGTGAGCCAAAACCAAGGAATGGCAAATTATGTAAATAATGTTTAGTTTATTTATCAGGAGAAATATTTGAATCAGTTGCATGGGGTTTATTTACCATAAGATAAATGAGCATGTTTGCTAATATTTGTGCTTTCAGGGTTCTTTCAGCTTAGAATAATGAATGCAAAAGAATATATTTTTACAAATAATTTTTTACACAGTTTGTACAAAACCAGATAATTTGAGAATATTTAGCACAAAAGTTTGAGGTTAATATTCAACATTTTTGCGAGTCTACAGAAACTTGCACCATCATGCAACCTTTGAACACAGATCTGCCATCATAGCTGCTACAAACACCTCAAGGAAAAAAACAAAATTAGGGTGAAATAGGCCAAATGGACAACAAAAACCAAGCAAGACAAGCATATCTGCATTATTTATGTAAATAATACTTAGCATATTTTTTGTTGCGCATTTTTATCCTACATTATTTAAAACTCCACACAATGCCTTTTAGAGCACTCAAATTCTCAACAGCCCAAAGTATAACACAACACAGTACACTTTAGATGGTCACATGACGCTCTATGGTATATTAAATCATTTCTATCCAATCAAATCCTCGAATCATACAGTTATTAAACTTGTGAGTCTACCGAAACTGGGGCCGTCACGCAAGGTGCATGTATCAACAAATTGTACTTTACTTTATTGATACTATATGCATACCGACCTCTGTCTGCATGAAAAACCTTGGTTAATAATGAAAAAATGTTGATTTTAGCGACAGACAGAGGTTGAAAGTCAGCTAGTGAAATCAAAGAGATGGTATCGTGGTATCAAACACATTGTCATAATCTTTGACTACCACCTAGTAAATAATTGATAATTGCATTTGTAATCCCACCCCTTGACACTGTGAAAAGAAAACTAAAAGTTTTAATCATATTACATCCACGCTCTAAATCAAGATTTATTGAAGCACAGGAAATATGCCAGTCTGCTATTACAAGCTAAGGCATACCGGTCTTTTCTGTTTTTGACATTTTGTCATCTTGCTTATCCTGGTCCTTTGAGGTTGAAGGCTGAACATTCACCTTGGAGCAAGAAGACTTGACATCCAGCTGTGGATCACAGAAAGATCAAACAAATATCAACTGCATACTCTACTATAAGCAACAATATTAAAAAAAAAAAACAATCAGGGTGGCAAAGTTTACAGGGTCTTTATTGAAAAATAATTATGTAATAAACTTATTCCATTTGACTTCTCGAACTTTTATCATAAAAGGTGGGGACATCCAGGGCCAAATATTCTAAATACAAGTCAGAGCTTGCACCTATAATACAGATTGTCACGAAAGTATAGATGGCCAAACTTTTCTTACCGACATCTTGCTGGGATTGGCGAGATCTTGCCAAAATCTCAGCGAAATTTCACTGAGATCTCGGCAATCTCGCCAGTGGAGTTGAGATCTTGGTCAAAATTTTGCAGGGGAAGGGTCAAAAATAGCCTGAATTTTAGCATTAGGAGGGCCACTTAAAATTTTCATATTTTGGCTCTTCACATTTTGTTTGTGCTATGAGTAAAGGACAAGCAAAGTAGTCATGCATCGAGTCACCCAATCTGAGGTTTATGTTCTCCATGGCTTATGTTAGAACGGTTGTTTTTTCCCCTAGCATTGACACAAATGCTGCAGCAAGTTCTGGCAAGCTCAGCAAATATTTAATTTTCTTTCAAATCTCTTAACATGCTTTGATAAAACAGCAAAAGAATTCTTTTCGATTGCCTAAACCCACTAGAAATATTTGCAAAATTGCAACAAAATTTATGGCAGTCGCTTCTGGAGAAATGAACTTGCAAAGTAAGAGATCTCATTTGTCACATAGCAAAAGCGAAAGCTGCCACAACATTAACGCATTCCATGGATGGCGTAATTCCTTTTTAGCATATTTAATATTCCCTTCAAATCTGACACTTTGATAAAACCAAAAGAAAATACTGTATTTACCCGTGTATAAGTCGACCTTTTACAGCCTTAAAATCGGTCCCAAAAATCACCCTCAACTTATACATGGGTCAAAAGCTGAGGTAAAAAAGTTCAGGGCAAATTAGCAAAATAATTGTTGCACATGTCAACTAACATCCACTTTCACACAGTACAAGTTACGAAGTCTTTTCCCTGATCGACTTGAGCAGTTCAAGTTAAAATGCTAACGTAAAGGTGAATGTTGTAGATACTCACAGGCAAGTTTCTGGAATAAAGAATGTCTAATATTTGTTGCCAATACAGTGGCAAGTCTGCTCAGCGAAAGCCACAGTTCTAGCTTCGAAAGTTTGCTGCTTAGTAACCTGGCTTTCTAACCGTGCGAGTATGTGTGGTCCTAGTAGTTAGCTCGGTTACCAAGTTCCAAGGCATCGTAGCACTAGCTATGTCTATCAAAGCATTTTCGAAGTTTCTTGAGCTTCCTTGGAGTTTAGACTGTCTTCTGAACCTGCCTTACAACTCTCCACAACGATAAAGGTTCGTTAAAGATTAGTATGTGTGATTTTGTAAGCTTATTTCAAAAATTATGAAGAAAATGCAGCTTATACTTGTGTCGCTAAAACACGCTTCAACGCTCACGTATGTGCAATAATAAACTTTACGTCCAAACTTGCTGTGATTTTTTTTCTTGTAACTATAACATACGTGAAAGAAAATTCTAAAATAGAAGTTTTTCAAGAAAATTCCTACCCAGAAATAAGAAAAAACTCATTTTTTGGCTCCAAAATGGGGGTCGACTTATACACGGATAAATACGGTAATATTTTTCACACACCATAAAGAAAACAATATTTGTAACATTTTCCGTCTATTAATGTTACAACAGGTTTTGGGGAATAAACAATACAGGTTGCATGATAATTATAAATCCTGACTTGGGCGAGCAGAGGTCTGCATCGATCTGGTCATCAACAAAACTAAAAAACAATTTAAAAATTCCTGTACAGAGCAAGAACCGCGCTCAGTCACTTGGTTCAGTGTTATAATTAATACCACACTAGCTACTTGACTGCAAATGATTCAATATAAAGGCCACAACAAAAGTACACATTGTGTTTTTAAACAAACATAGCCTGTGTAGCTAACGTGATGCGTTAGCGGACGAGCGGCGACAGAGCTGTCATATTGTCTTGCAGGCAAAGCCTGCGAGGAATTAGCGAGCGGCAAAACTGCAAGTTAACTTGACTCTTTACCAATCCTCTCACGGCTTCGCCACAAAAGCACTTGCGCATGAGATCCCGCCAGATACACAGGCTAAAACAAACATTAGGGACCTGATTAAGAACACCTAGGTAGCCTAATTTTACAGTTGTATTTAATATTTAACAACCTGTAGAGGTTAACTCGAAAAAACCTAGTAGGTTTACATATCCAGGTTTTTACTGTTAGTATAGAAGTACTGATTTAAATTCACACATCACTGTCTTTTTGTTGACAAGTTATTAACTAAAGCTTCTTCCAACTGTTGTCAGTAGTTCTTTTGATTGAAATGCCTGGTCTTTGATTCTTCGCTAAACATTTAACAGCAAGCCATGTACATACATGGAGATTTGAAGTCTATGTTTTAACAGAACTTTGTGATACATGTAGAACATTCTCTAAGGGGCAGAAACCTTAAATCTATAAACCTTTAAATCTATTTTGTGCCAACCCAAGCAAGGAACACTTAATTAGCCCCAATATCACTCTCATGACATCGTCATCTTATTTTGGGTGCAATCTGAATGTTCACGTACCTTTGTCATCTGTTTATTTTTAACTGAGTTGCAGTTGCTGTCAGAATGTTCATCCACAATAATCTTTTCATCATTTTCTGAAGTTGGGGGACTGGTCCTCTCTTTCAGCTTTTTTCCTGGCTGGGTATTTTTTTTATTAAGCCAAGAAAAGGAACTCTTTGATTCGTCCTCCTCATTTCCACTGCTGCTGTCATTAGCATCCTTTTGCTAACAGACATAACAAGATTGCAATTTAAGACAACAAACAATGAAACAGTAGACCAAATCTCATGGTCTCCCGCAGTGAACTAGACAATGTTGCAACACGTATTGCGAAAGTAAGTGTTCATTGTTCTTCCAAGACAAGAGAGACGTTCGGATCCGTTGTGTTACATTCAATGATGATTGTACGTTCTAGTTTGCCTAAATCATAGAAAATGCTGCCCAGGGAAGGAAGATCGTGTAAACCAACAATCACTATAATTATCTTAAGACTATAATGCTTGTGTTACTGGTGTTGATGCAGAGCAGGGTGGTGCAAAGATGAAATTGAGCAGGACTACCCCGGCTGTGATTTCAAAAATGACAGGTAAAGTTGCAGAGCTGTCATTACGTTTTGACTAACCTTATTACTTTGTGAGTAGCAGTTTGACCCGCAGCATCACAGGAAAATCAAGCGTACTCAGCTGTAACAGGTGTTACAAGTTGCGTAATGACAGCCCTGAAGCTATGTCTAAAGACACAGCTGTAATCTTTGTAACTAATAACAACTTGAATCAACAGACTGAAAATGACACATGATGAGTCACTGAGCTAAAGAGAGCTCTAATAATTTAACTTTAAATTAAGGATGTTTGTGTGAAAATTTTCCAGTCAATAGAATTATTTTAAAGTTTTACTGCAGGCAGATAATGAATTACTTGTGCCAGAAATGCAAAAAAATTGGGGGTCACCGTCTTCATTTCAGAGACAAAGTGTGTGGTAAAGTATACTGATTTCGAAAAATTGCCCAATATAATTGAGCACGGTCTACAGGGGTTTATACATGTAGTTAAAAATATCGACGGTGAGTCAACGGAGGCAAACAATCTTAGTAATATTTTGTAGAAGTGGGTCTGTTGCATAAATAATCCCAAATGTTACTAACGTTTTCACAAAATTTAACCCTTTAAGAGGCATTTGAAACCGAGGCACCGATGCACGAAGAGCTAATAAAAACTGGATAGTGCATTTTGCCAAAAATTCAAACTTTTAGTCGATAGATTTTCTTCATTTTTCCCCTAAATGTAGAAAATCAGTAGAGAAAATGATCCATAGAAAGAAAAATAGGGGTTACCGAATGTCCAAGATAGTTGAATCCAGGCAAAGCTCTAGCAATGGCCATCGGCCCTATCATTAATTTATTTTATGACTTAGCGTGTGCGCTCATGCATGACATGGCACGTGAATTTGCATGCGCAATAAGGATGTGCTGAAACAATTAGTGCGAAAGTCCTTAAACACTGGGGGATGCCTACAACTGTCAGTGGATATTCACACAACTTGGAAAAAGTCCCATCTTAACAGTCATCAATGCACTCTCGTCCCTAGAGGCCATGCTCCTTTTGGTCAGCACCAAGAATTGCAACCTCTCGCCAGGTCCAGCGACATTTCGGTTTTGAATAGCTTTGTAAACACAATAGATTGAGACCAGAACCAATCAAATTTGTCAGACTTGACTCTGAGCATGCTCGGAGTGACAGGAAGTCTGTGAATTGCAGACTTCCGGTGCTGGACCTGGCCAGAGGTCACGATTCTTGGTGCTGACTAAAAGGAGCGTGGCCTCTGGGGACGAGAATGTCACCAATGGTGAAAGCATCAACTAAAATTCAAGAAAAGTGCCCTTAATTGTATTTAATAATTTTTTTACTTAGATGTAATTTGTTAATAGTTCTATTGCCTCATTCATTCACTTCAGGTTCAGTTACTGCAGCAGCAATATAATAAACAGCAACAACCCAGCAAATTAGAGTGTGACACTCCTGACCATTAACTGCGCTTTAAAGATTTGCTTTTAAACTTTTAATACCAAAATAGCAGCTTACCTGTGGACTGTGTTTCCTCTTAACTAACTGGGTTCCTTTTCGCATGGCTTTAAGAAACGAGATGGAATAATCTATGATGCAAAAAAGAATTACACTTTGTATCAAATATACAGACTATCACTGATACAGTCACATAATTTATCTGGACAGATACATCAAATAATTAAACGAACTACCCAGCTCTCTTTGAGGGTCTGGAAGGGTATTCTCGTGATCCGGGATATGAGCAAAATACAGTGAAATCGGGAAAATGATGCGCCAAAATTTGGGCATGGGATACGAAATGTTTTTCGCCTGTCAGGAATTTGGGAAATTATCATGGCCCAAATACACGCTCTAGTAGCAAAAGCTTCTGGTGTCTCCTTCAAACCAAACTGTAGAGTGTGCCTGGTTAATATTGTTATCTCATTGAAACTGTCAGAGAGTATTTTTTTTCAACCAGATTCCAGAAAAGTCCACGTGGTACAATAACAAATTAAACAGTAATTGACTTGATGCTCAATTGACTCAACTGCTCAAGCTTGTAAATCTGTTAGATGGCTTATAGTGACGCCAACTCTACTACAGTAAGAGTTTTGGTCCCGTCTTATCTCTTGGCCACAGGCGCCACATACTCCTAGTTCTAGCGCCAAAATCTTAGTGATCCACAAACAGAAACTTGATGTTCCGATAAACGGCGACGACCACAATGGCCTTTTCAACTTCTTGAAGTACTTAAAAACCTTCACTGGGTTGGCAGAATTGCTAAGAGTAAAAGACTCGGAGAGAAAACCCAGAGGCCACAATTTACATATTGTGGTCTTTCCACATATTGAGGTACAAAAAGCTATTTTGTTTTTGTAGGAACCTTTAAAAACATGCATAAATTCACTGGAATATCAATTGAAAGGGCCAATCTACATCTTACATTGATTAGCTTTAGTAGAAATTAGACTTTTTTATGTCTTTTTCTGAGAAAGAAAAACCGGATGCAGGATTCTCATGAAAAAGAAGCAGGAATGCAAGATCAGGGCCCCCCCCCCCCCCCCCTTCCAGACCCTCCCCTTTGTCTATGTATAATATCAAGCTAGCAACACAAACGTCTTTACCAGAAGTAGAGCTTCACCACAATCCATCATAAGGAAAAAGATGGCGACTGGTACAATTACCTATAATGCTTTGCATACGAAAACTCTAAAAGAACGTATAAAAAAACAAAGAAAAATTGTCATTCAAACTCAACAAGAGCAATGCTGTCAGTATAGGAGTGACTACCATTGAACCATGTCTTTCTATACAGTAAACACCCGCGTATAAGAACCTAGAATTTTTGGGTTCAGGCTGAATGGGTTCTTATATTATGGGGTAGTTTTTCCGAACTCAGGCTGATTAGGTTCTTAGTAGATTCTTATTTGTAGGAGTTCTCATAGTGATACCATTCAGAGAACTAAGTACTGTAGTACTAGTATGTCATAATGGTTGAACATTCGTATTTTAAACAGCAAAAATGCCAAGCCTTATTTTTTAAACAGATTCAAGTCCCAAGGCTAGCTACACCAGTATAATTTTATACAGTATTCTATACTCTGTATTTATAAGATTTTCAATTACACAAATAATTTTCATGGTATTTCTCAGAAATTTCACAATTTCTATCAATTAAAATCCAGTATTTTG
>CM042746.1:33931801-33947870 GCA_022496165.2 Catalaphyllia jardinei | reverse complement strand
TAATAATAATAATAATAATAATTATTATTATTATTATTATTTATATAGCGCTATTTCTATTACTATCCAATAGCGCTTTACAATGCATTTAAAAAATATCATCAAAAAGCAAAATAAACTAACCAATCAAATAACTAAACTGTAGAAATCAAAATAAAAACTAAGAATAATAAGCCCTCATAATAAAAACCAAGAGAAAATAAAAACTCACTAACTGACTAGCAAACAAACAAACGAACTAACTAACTAACTAACTAACTAGCTAAATGAGTAACGAACTACCCACTAGCTAAAAGCTTTCCTAAAAAGATGTGTTTTAAGATTGCGCTTGAATTGCATCAAATTGTCGTTTGAGCGGATATCCAGTGGCAGTACATTCTAGAGTTTAGCCGAGGATTCGTTATCTTGATGAACAGCTGAAAATTTAGACAGATATAACATAATGATAAAGGCCACTATTTTTCAGTGGATCATTCGATTTCCTTGCTTTTTTGGCAAGTTCAGGTCCAATCCATTAACTACGATTTGATGGCCTTTGATGGTCCGTTGCGTGACAGCTCCGGTTTCAGTGAACTCACAAGTTTTATAGAATATTTGCCTTCAAAATTCGTGCTAAACATCTCATTTTCACTTTTACTGGTAATGTTTAAGCATACTGGCTAATCAATTTAAAAGGTATACTTGTGTTACATCTGGTTTTCTCTGCTGGAAGTACAAATATCAGCACTCGCGTGCCGTTTTACAGTGAACAAACTTAGGATTTCGCAAACAAATCCCTTGTGACTGGCAACTGATTCGAATATTTCCGCTGATGAATAAAAATAGTCAGCATTTACGTACAATGCTGCTCCCTAGTTCTGGCTTTGGGCCTGTTCACATGAAAGCGGGGTACCTCGCAGATGTGAGGTACCTCACCATCACATGCACCCGCGGGAATGCGTGGTGAGGTCCAAAATACAATCGTGCGGTCGCTAAGCACTCACATAAACAAAGAACTAACGTTTGTTTCTTCATTTGAGTGCCCCCTCCCCCCCCGGGGATTTCGATGAAGCTGCTTTTCGCTTCAATGCCGTTGTTGCAGGCAAAACTTCAGTTTGATTCCGCTGATTTTCCTAACTATCCGATTCCACGCTTAACTGTCGCCAGCACTGTCAATTTCATCAGCGTTTTGACGGTTTTGAAGGTGAAATCGTGTGAAATCGAGTGATTTGATTACCCCGACTAGGTGGGTTACCCCACTCCGCAGCTTGTAGAAAACTCATCCACCGAAGCGGGTTACCCGGGCCGCGGCTGACCGGGTTACCCGCCTTGGTGGGGTACCCTCACCTAACATGCGAGACTACTGAGAGTACACTGATAATACTCCTCCATCGATTCAATTTCGACCTTCGCTAGATACTGAACAATTTGTGGCCACTGGAACGATTAAAGTAAACAAATGTAATCAAAATATAGCCAATCTCACGGTTTACTCCCAAAGCCAGGCCTGTCCCCGAGCCAAAGATAGTATGCTGTGGCACATTCTGTTTAAAGTGAATTTAAAGTAGTGTGGTATCGCCAGAAATCTGTCCTTGTCCTCCCCATTTATGCGTGTACTCGTGCTAATCACGCGCGTTATTCATTGGTCCACGTTAGTTTTGCGGTAGCTGAAAGTACAGTTCATCGAAGTAATACTTGGAAGAAAACTTGACAGGAAGAAAGTATGGAACACATGGAACAATATCATATAAAATTTGTGGAAACATTCGCACCATTTAAAACGAGGTGGACGAAATTAATGCGTTCGTCGAGTCGATGTTTTCGTGGTCATAATTTACATCCTAGAGTAACGGTTTTGTGCACACTTTCAGCTATATCTTTTTTTTCCTTCCGTTAAATGTTTTAAAAAATTTAAAGAGGATAACATGCGCACTATTATTATGTAATAAAAAATAAAAGTCCCCATGTTGGTTTAAGGCCTGAGGTACACGTGACGTCGCTTAACATGGCCTTTCTGCCAATATCTCGGTCACGTTTCAAGCGACCCTAAATCTCTATGTTTATTTCATTAACCACTGTTTGGCGGTTTTGTGTAAATTTTTGAGTGATTTTTGGGCCTTTTGGGAAAGAGACTTTTATTCTCAAAGAATAGAGTAAATTGAGGAAAATATGAAATATTGGAGATTTGAAAGATTTGGAAAATTGAAATTTGAAGTGACGAATTAGTAGACAGATACCAAACAGTCCCCTACCAACCTGGGGCTTTTTTTGGAGGGGGTCAACTGTCTGGTAGTGTTTCCATCCTATTTTAATCTTAACAATTCCCTTCTAATTATACTTCAAATTCACTCCTATTCATGTGTACCCCCGCCTTAAGAGAAAACGAGCTTTTATTTCGCTGTCAAGCCTTCAATTGTTGCTTGTGGGAAATTTCTTACGTTTTGCACGTGCACGCGCTCATTTGCGCGCGCTAATGACGCAAAATCGTGCGCAGTAGGGATGCGCAATGCAATACTGAGGAATCACCTTAACTTTTCTCACTGGAATCTAGTGTGACATCCTCGAATTATTCGTGGCGCAATGCATTCTGGCAAAAAGTGGCGCAGTGCACTCTGATTAATTGCAATCAGTGGTTTGCAACGCGCGCATACCAGAGTCAAAACTACTGGAATTAGAAACGATCGAAAAAGGGCACAAACAGCAAACCTTCTCGTATACACGTGCTTTGCAATGAAGTTATTTGTTTTCAACCGGTCAAAACATCTCACTCCAGCTTACATTTAGAGACTTGCTTCCATCGACACTGCAGTTCCCTTTTTGACGAATGCTATCGGAGTGAAAAACCAGTTGAAAGGAAACCCCAAAACGTCGAAAAAAACGAAAGAAGCCACAAAATTCAAAAGAGAATCAGCTTCTTTATTTATCACACTCAGTCAAGAATGGATATGGACACGAAAACGAGGCCCAAAGTCCTCAAAAAAGACCTTGAGGGTAGCCGGCTGATTTGCATGAAAAATCTCGATTTCACGTTGTTGAGGGCAGACCGAAACGAAATTAGGATGTGTTCTCTCGTTCCTTGAAAACTCAAAAATTAATATCAGTTCTGACTGCTGCAAAGGGTATACCACCAAACAGCGCCAACGGATTTGCGGACGACGTATAAAATTCTTGCGAAGCGTGTTTACGCACAAAAAACACTCAGAATTTCTCAAACGATGTTTCGAATTAGCGCTTCTGCCATACAGAAATTTTGTAGTTTTTGAAAGATAATATATTTTTCAATGTTAACCTGAAAAACTAAGGACTTCACCTATTATTCCAATTTTCACTTTTAACTGTTTGGAGTCAATTCGGAACTAGTACAAATAACTTACACCCTACAGGTCAGCACTCAACGATCGCCCTATATTTAGCTACGTCTTCATAAGAGGAAGCATGAATTGAAAATAATAACCGATAAATGAGTTATATGATTACTGTCATCTAGTGGGTGATAAATTATTCCTTAATGGCCAGTTGATCAGTACGGCAACGTTTCCTGAACCCACGATTTTAAGCGTAATTTGTCAAAGGCGAACTGAAGAAATTTTCAGAATATGTTAATTATTTTCTGATTTCACAAGGATAACCATTTGATTAACCATTTCATAAATAATGGACACAAGTTTCTTTCATTGAAAATGTCCACTATTGTGTGTTAACCATCGATAATTTTAAACTACTCAGGTTGTTTACTTACTTAAGATGCTGGTGAGAAAAGCTACAGGCATGCAGCCATCGATGGGAAGTTTGAAATGTTAAGAGCTACAACAGGATTTAAAGCATCTTTCGCTCGCTTTGTTTTTAGCTTGGAGCTACTGTAGCTATCCGACAATGATTGCGGAAGTTTTGCAATCGTTTCCAGTGAGGTATTTGGACGCTGTTTCAAGTTTTTGTCTGCAATTTGAAGACAGGCGGAAGCAGTTTTGTACATCAGCTTTGTAAATCACTAGACGTTTTGGACGGTCTGTGACGGTTTGTAACAAAGTTCTCTGCCTGGAAGCAAGAAACCATGGTTAAAGGTATAGTTAATTGCATAGATCTATCATTTTGTTCCCTTTGCTCTACCGAACGATCTTCGAAGAAGGTTTATAGGGATCAACTGGAAAATTGCCCTACGTAGAGTCGTAATATTCAGGTCTATCAGGTATCTTGCAAACAATCATCGTCTCGCTCGTTTGTATTCTAAAGTAATAACAGGTTGTGCAAAATAAATTAGTTTGTGACAATAGAATGTGTACGAGACAGAATACTCTCAATAAATTCGGTCTGAATACACGAGGACTGACCGAACTGGTCTAAGGCCGACTCTGGATGCGGAGAACTCTCCCTTATAATGTATGAATGGTTTTATCCCCCTAAAATTTTCAACCGAGCGTTTACTAACTTGAATATTGAACCCGCCTTCAACAACAGCCACTGTCTGCAAGCCGATTACCTGGCAATTATGAGCCAGTTTGAGGAACCCCCTCTTCAAGAACTTAAGATGTTACATAACTGAGGAAAAACGCGCACGTGAGGGATGATTGAGCCACGTGCGCGTCTGTTTGGCCACCTCGCGCGTAGCCCTCGCTTAGGGAAATAAGACATTCCTGTGAAAAACATTGTGCGCTGGGCCACCCACCCCACCCCTCTGTAAGGAAAGCAAAAAAGATAACAAGCGATAAGGTTTATTTCATTTTGGACGCATTTCCCTTGAGAAGCATTTGTTTATTTTTGTTTCTTTACAGCAATGCAAAAAATTCAATAACTGTTTCCGGCATGGCGTTGTCGTGCAGATTGTTGTCGATAGATTTTCACAGGTTTTTCGCCACATGTTAAACTGAAAATCAAGAGGCAATGATCATAAACATGCACTAACAAGGACTTCTGTTCCACCATGTAGTAAACCAATCCTGTGGGAGTTGATTGACTCCCGCGACTTGCTAGAGCTCTCGCACGTAAGGTCACGTGGTTCTACTAAGCTCTTGTCCTATTTGCTGGGTAGCTTTGATATAGCACTGCTAAAATTAGAGCGAGTTTACGTAATCTGCAGTGTCAAAAGCCAACCGCTCACTTTTAAAGCATTGAAACAACAACTCACTCACTTCAAAATAATCACGTACATCTACCACAACCAAAAACATTAAGCTGGATCAGACAGGGGTTTGTTTGAGGTCGGACGTCGGACACTTTTTCCGGGTGTTTATTATTTCACGTCCGGTACTTTGATGCCAAATAATTGAGAAGAGGATGATTTCCATGGAAACATTTTGAACACAGTTAAGAAGATCTTATCAAGGCTGTAGCTCTCAAGCTGACACCGCAGGAGAAAATTGAGCGTAAAGTTATACTTACTTCAATGTTAAAACAGACGTTTCGAGTTAGAGATCGTTTTCACGTGACGTCATCGATTTCCAAAATCCAAAACTAAATAGCATGTAAAGAGTCACGAAAGTTTTTATCCTCATCAGGCATAAGGAGTTTTACATTAATATCTGTTTATAGCTTTCAGCTCAATAGCGTGCTTGGTTTGGTAAACAACGCAGTTTGAAATTTAGAGTTATGGCGGTGCGTGACGACATACCGGTCCGACAGAAGTACCCAACGAGAGAAATTTCAAAATTGACTTGTCGCTGCGCAAAACGATTAACCGACATCTATTAAGAGATTTACGGTTAATAATTAATTAACGTAGGAAAATAATATCCGCTCTTCGCAGCCAGTTAGCATTAGGGTCCGTTTCCAGGATGCTTTTCCCCAGCCAGCAACACTCATGAAAGGCTGATTTTCCCAGCAAGTTCTTACAGCACTATTTTGCCAGCCAGGAATAGTAAAAATAACTTTGTTTCGTATCATTATAAATCAATTTTAATTCAATAGATTTATTTATTAAATTAAAATTGGATGTGCAATGGTTGGAAACAATGGAGAAACTGCGAGAAGTGAATGGATACGTGCGGATGCTGTGACAAGCTACCAGGGCTAAGAGGGGATCTTGTGCGAACAGAATGAGCTCCGGAAATGGACAGAAAGAAACCCGATCCAATCTAAGCAAAGTGACAAGCCTTGGTGTGACAAGAATTGTCAAGTCCAACAGCAATCGAGGATACTTTTATTGTTGAAAACACTCACAAAAGGGCGCTTTCGTCCTCGAAATGAAAATGACCCTGGTAAACAAAAACAGCTTTTATCTCTGGAAAACCCTTGCTACCAGCAGGACCTGGAAAGGTATGACCACTTAAAGGGACTGCAGATGGACGATATGGACACAGAGGAATATCCTTCTAGTGCACCTTACCTTGAGAGTGTGTGACCATACCAAGATCACTGAAGACTGAGACCGCACTTCTTATTGGAGCCGCGAACGAGCCTATGGATTATTTCACCAGGAAAGGAATTGGATCTGAATCTAATGTTCCTATACAAACAGTAACGATAGATTACGACAATTCGTGCAGACTGGACGTACTTGGACTCGCGGATTGTGCAACGGGTGAACAAGACGAGGGGTATATTCAGAGTTCAAAGAGCAAATTAGACGAGACGAATTCGAAGAGGTTGGTACAAAACTAGCCTTTCCTGGAAGAGGAACCACCACCTCTACCAAGCAACGAAGCAGGAAGTCTTCTTAGGTTAACCGGCCTCGTAAAGAAAAACTTATACAGCCAAGGAATGGTGGACCGTTACGATCAAGTGGTCCAAGGCCAAAGCAACGCTGGAATAATGGAGAGAGTTTAGCAGACCTGCAACTGGGCAGCACGAGTTTTACATTCCTCGCAAGGCCGTGGTACGCGTCACAGCAGAAACCATCAAGCTTGAAGTAGTCTATGACGCCTCAACACAGGCCTACTCTGGTGTAGCCTCGCTAAATGGCTGAATCCTTGTCCACCTCTTCAGAGCAAGCTTTGAAGTGTCTTGGTTCTTTGTCGATTTCATTAAGTAGCATCGCAGGGAACATCAAGAAAGTTTTCTTACAAGTCCGAATCAAAGAGCTAGACCTAACGCTAAACTGGGATCCAAAGTTAGCTAGAGAGATGATACAGAGTTGGATCTGATAGGAGGAGCGACTTCCCGAGCGGTTTACAGTCTAGAGATCTATAGGAGCCCATCAAGAAGACATTCAGTCAATCGAGTTGCACACTTTTGGTGATGCCAGTGGTAAGGGCGTAACCGCTGCCGTGTATGCAGTATTCGTCCAGGAGTCAGGCGTCAATCAGGGGCTTAATTGTGGCAGCGAGAGCGAGACTCTCCAAAAAGGGACTGAAGATTCCTCGGCTAGAGTTGGTGTCTGGACATATGGCGGTGAATCTCTTGGTGAACATGGCCTCAGCCCTGGATGGAGTTCCCCTCAAGGAAAAGTACTGCTGGCTCGATAGCACCGTTGTCTTGCACTGTATCAGATCCCTAGGCACATATAAGCAGTTTGTGAGCAACAGGGTTGACAAAATACCAGCACATTCGAAAGTGACCTGGCGGCATGTAGGGATCTTGGAGAACCCTGCTGACCTTGGAAGCCATGGTGGAGAAGTGACAAATCATCCCTCTTGGTGCAACGGACAGCAATGGTTGAAGAACAAAGCAAGCTGTCCTCCTGCAGATATTGCAACCAAGGCCTCCGATGAATCAATAGCAGAAGTGAAAGCAATGTCTTGCTGTGGCGATAGCAACTACAGATGAGCTAGAGACCCGAGCACAGTGGAAGTTGAGAGTCATTGAAGACCTAATCACCGGCCGTGATGGCGTGATTTGTGGGGCGAAGATAAACTCCGGAAAGTCGCATCTGGAGCACCCATTTCAGCAATTATATTTTCTTGAGTTAAGCTGTGACCAATCAGTACAGACCCACCAGAAATCCTGAATGCAGACCAGTTTACAGGCCGCAAAGTGATGCTGCAGCGGGAGCTAGATTCCGGGCTAAATAGAATCCGCATCCAGGATATAAACGAGAATGAAAAACGACAAAGCATAATTTGATGATAATAACTGATTTTCCAACTGGTTAAGTTTGTGAACATTTGCTGTCTTGAGGCAAATGGGGGGAGGGTGTCGGGAATCGTTTGTTCCCATAATAAAAACGGCCCTCCAACGCGTCAACAATTGATTGTTTATTTAACCCATGAGTAACCCACTGGGCGTTAGCCCTAGTAAAGGGAATCAGGGAACCACACGAGGTAAAGAAAAAATCTTTTGACCTCGGTGGGAATCGAACCCACGACCTCTGGATTAGATCTACCGTCACTCTGCCGACTGAGCTACGAGGCCGGACAGAGAAAGTCGGGGTCGATTTAGATGGTGAATCGCGGCGAAGAGAAAGTAAGGGTACATATGAATGTTGTGCCGCGTAGCACTATGAACACAAATGATGTAACAGAGAATTAACTCTTTCAGAGTTAATTCTCTGTTGATTTGTCACTCTTTCAGAGTTAATTCTCTGTTACATCATTTGTGTTCATAGTGCTACGCGGCACAACATTCAATTGATTGTTTAGTTGACCAGAAAGGGAGAGACATCGAATCTGTCATCATTAGTATAAACTGTAGCTAATCAAGAAATCAATGTATAATTTATTTTATCCTTTATTCTAAGAAAAATCAAAGAGTGTGTTGTAAAGGAATTCGGGACGTTGTGAGAGACAAATATATCTGTTCAAAATTCTATCGTGAGTGATTTTTAGCCCGAGTTTTATCGGGAAAATGTCGTGTTGCATTGACACGAGCGATTTATTCTTCATGTTTTTCCGATCAGGAATTCAGTTTTTTAAATTGATTTTTGAACTGTGGTTGTAAACCTTTTCTGCTTAATTTGAATTCATCAAAGTTGATCCGGGGAGGGGTCGTTTTATTTCGCATTTCAGTTATTCTGACCAAGATTGTAGTTCTCGCCACTTCTCGTAAAGGTGCGCAAGACAAAGAGAGGGCGATAGGGGACACGATACGATGGCACGATAAACGAGAAGACGAACGTATCGCTCACTTTACCTCACGCCCTTTTTGATATTCGACCTTCTAAGTGACTTCGTAAGCCAACTAATCAGTCATTGTGTTCTTCAGACACTATCTTCAAAGAACTGGGTTTCCTTTCTCGACCTGTCTTGCCCTTGTTCTCCGAGACGCTAGTTAAATCAAGACGTGTCCTTTTGTCGAATCTGCTTTTGGCTTGAGTTCACTGATTCATGGTTCTCCTTGTAAGCTAATGCGTTCTTAGCAGTTTGAGTTTGTGCCAGCACAGGAAATCGAGCGAACGAAAACTCAAGACATTTATTTTTGCAAGGACCACCGCGGCAAAACAAAAGGACCGGGTCCTCGCTGCAGAATATCTAATCAGCTATAAGTTTAATTATAATAGACGAAAATTAGCACACTATAAAACCAACTGAAAGGCTGACCGGACGACTAAAAATGATAAAATAATTTGCCCAATATTTCGGTTAGACAGGACTAACCTTCCTCAGCGGCTACCCTGAAGCTAAGAAAATATGGATAAAACGGTTACAAGATTTTAAATGATACTAAAGGAAATATATATGTGACATGATTGGTTGACAAAAATAGAAAAAAATTAAAACGTGTTCCAAGACCACAGGGAACCCGAACACTTTATCACCTCTAAACGACTCAAAACAGACACGGACAAAGGTAAATAACAGTACATTTATTTTTATTACCAATAAAGTGTTCGGGGTCCCTTGTTCTTGTATTACAGTTTACCGGAAAATTAGCCGAAGGCTGATTACACAGTATATATGGGTTATTGACCAATTGTGAGGTCAAGATGGCTGGATATTTTTGGCCAAGTTCCTTTTCTTTGTGTGTTTATTCAAGCACAGTTCTGAGTAAACCTTTCTTGTACCGTTTGTCAGCATGACTGATGGTGCAAGAGTTAACCTGAATGAGTGGGTTTTACGGATCCTGAAGTCCTTATTTAACTGTGACAAAGTCCTGTACTGTGTGGCGCGAGAAACTCGTCCACTCCTGGTTCCAACTGTTGGTTTAACTGGGCCTGAAGATGGCTCCTAGCTTGGAGAATCTGTCACAGGTTCTGTTTCAGCAAGGTGGTTTTGGATTGGTTGACCTGGAAGCTGGGGTCTTATTGGTTCAGCTGTGGCAGGTGCTGTGTTAGACTGGTTGTCCTGGGGTGGTCAAACTAAACTGGTTTCAGAAGTATAAACATATGGTTCCTTAGTTTGGTGTAGGTGTCTACGGTTCTTCTGTACTGTCCACTGTATTCTGTTCTGACTTCGTAAGAACGGATATCAACCTGGTCTTCCACTCGTGCCTTAAACCATTTCCGCTCTCTGTCGCCTGCTTTAGGGGCTACTCCGACGACGCCTCCCTTCTGTAATGGCTGGAGCTTCTTGGTGCATATTTTGATTGCAATACTTGGCTTGTTTGGACCTTTGCTTGAGAAGTTTCTTTTTCACACCTTCTTGAACCAGGTATCTGGTGGTGGGGAGCAGTGTTCTTGTTCTGCGTCCAAGCATCCTTTGGGCGGGGGAGCTAGCCATTCTTCAGAAGTGGTGTTTCTCCACTCAAGCAGGAATAAGTAGATGTGTGTGCCTGCTTGAGAACTAAATGGCATGTTGTCGATGATTAGCTGATTTGGGATTCTATGGACTGACAACAGCTTGCAGAGTAACTTAGCTATTCCCTTTGCGGTCTTAATTTCTAGTCTGTCTACCTTGAAGTAATTCAGTTGAGTAGTAGCCAACCACCCAGAGGTAGTCTGTACCATCAAGTGTTAAAACATCTGCACCAATCTTTTGCCAAGGTCGATCAACAACCTTATGAGAGATGAGAGGCTCCCTTGTCTGGTTTGACTGATAATATGAACAGATGTCGCACTTCGAAATGTGGTCAGTTAGGTCGGAATTCATTCCTGGCCAATACACGGTTTCTCTTGCTCTTCGGAAGCAACTTTGAATTTCAGAGTGGGCTCCATGTATCTTCTCTTTAATCTTTGTGCGCAGGCTCAAGGGAATTACACAGCGCTGACCTTTGAAGATTAGAACATCCTGAGCTGATAGCTCATCTCTGACAAGGAAATACGGGTGGAGACATGTGGGGATTTCCTTCTTCGTGTCAGGCCATCCAGTGATGATGGTTTTCTTCAGCTGTTGAAGAGTGTCATCTTGAGCCGATGCTGCTTGAATTTTCCTCAGTTGGGGCTCTGAGATCGGTAGGAAATCGGTTACATGGATAGTTTCAGCTTCCTCTTCAGCCTTAGACTGGATGGTGTTCTCGAGAAAAGCTCCAGATAGGGTGTCAACTAGGCACATTTCAGGGCTAGGCTTGTACCTAAGGTCAACATCATACTGCTGGAGTCTTAACAGACGTTTCTGTAAACGCTTTGGGGCTGAAGCCAGAGGCTTGTTGTAAATCGATATCAGAGGTTTGTGGTCAGTTCACAAAATCACTCGTCTTCCAAATGTGTTGTGGTGATTGTGCTCTAGCCCGAAGAGCTGAGCTAGAAGTTCTCTCTCAATCTGAGAATATCTCTGTTCTGCTGGGGTAGGTGCACGGCTAGCATATTTAACTGGTTGACCCTCTTGTAATAAGACAAATCCGAGGCCGTTTTGCGAAGCATCACTCTGTCCTTCAGTTTGGGCTTCTGGGCTGAAATACTTGAAAACTGGGGCTTGTATAACAGCCACTTTGAGATACTGAAAGGCGTGTTCATGTTCCTGGGTCCACTGCCACTCAGCGTCCTTGTGCGTAAGCCTGCGGAGAGGCTGAAACACCTCGGACAGGTTACTGAGGAACTTCGAAAGGTACTTAACCATGGAAATCCTTGCAAGTTTTGATCAAGCTCCAGCTGGAAGTATTCAGGCGCAGGGCTGATTCCATAAGGCATTCGCAACCAGCGATGTCGGCCCCATGGTGTCTGAAAGGTATTGAGGCAGCTCGACTCGTCATCTAACTCTATCTGGAAAAAGCCATCTATCAAGTAGGCTTTGGAGAAAACTTGTGCTTTCCCAAGGTCTGACGGAATGTCATCAATCACAGGCAGGGGGTAGTGACTTCGCTGGAGTGCCTCGTTCAGGGGTCTTGGGTCAATGCAGACTCTGACCCATTCGATTTTGCCGTGACAACTGCACTGGACACCCACTTAGTCGGCTCTTCTACTTTTAAGACACCAACTTCTATGAGACGGAGAGCTACTGGTACTCTGCGGGGAGGCATGATCACTGGGGAAACATGATCGCTACGTCAAGGTGTAACTTTCCCTCCGTTCCTCCAAGTCCCTTGAAAATGTCCTCAAAGTATGTTAGCACTTGCTCTTTAGTAAGAGAGGTACTCTGAGAGGCAGTGACAGCCTCATTGTTGCTCATCAGCTGAAAACCCTTTTGTTGCCCTGCACGAGCTTCCTATTAAACGCGCGTAGTTGCCATCCACTACAACAAACTTGGCGTTGTACTTCATTCTTGTCCTAGGATAACGCATGCTCACTCTTGTCGTTCCAAGTGCTGAGATTTTCCACTTGTTGCAAGCTGTCAGAAGCTTGTTTGTTTCCTGGATCTCCTCCAGAAAAACTCCTTGAGGATATTTCTTTGAAAGGACATTACACGATGCACCAGAGTCAATTTGCATTCGTGCGGGTTTCCTTTGTCAGTATCGCCATAACTGCATAGATCTTGTTAGGAAAATTTATTTCATAGAAGAATTCGCTAGGTTGAGAATTTAGCAAAACTCTCAGCAAAACTTGTTATTTTCCTACAATTTGTGCACTACTGTTGTTTTAACACAACTGTTGTCAACAATGGTCTCCATGAGCCATATTTACTGCTGACAAATACCTCGTTTATATTGCTTTCGTCTGAGTCGCACTGGGGATGTTAAATTTTGGGTCAAATTTGCCAAATTTCTGAAGCAAAAATTTGAAAATCAGCTTAAAGTCATCAACCCGTGCTCTGTTCTCCGCACGCTGTTTTAGCCAAGCAGAGCGCACGTTGTATGGAAACTTTATTTTGAAGTGCAGTACCTTACTGTACTACCAAAAAATGGTCTGTACGCTCTTTCATTACTGTTTAGCACAGGTTTTGGAATACTTCGCAAAAATACGTACAAAACAGGACAGCAGAAGTGAAATACGCCATTAATTAATTGAGAACCCAGGCCTTACATCCAATTGTTTGGAATTATTTCAATTTTTTGGACAATGAATATCGTCACAAAATTTTCAATATCATAGCTAGTTAGTTCACAGTGTGAGAAAGAGAAAGCGCAATTTCATGATTCAACTTAGAAAGCACTCTAGCTAAGACAAACAGACATCCCAAAAGCGTGATCCTTGATAAATTATGAGCAGAAGACATTTTCCCAAATGATGAGGGTATTATAATTTGTCACAAGGAACGGTTGCTTATGTAAAGTGTGTCACTACATGCACTCAATTATCAGTGGTAAATTGGTTTTATCATAATGTGAATTGGCCACCGTAAAGAGATTCGGAAGCTGACGTTTCGAGCGTTAGCCCTTCGTCAGAACTGTGTGGGTTGTGTGTTTTTTTCTAAATACAGTAAGGTGGAACTACGCTATTGGTTGGTGCCTGGCAACGTGAAAAACAACAGAATAAAGTGTTGAATGAAGAGCGTTCGTTGTTACTGTAAGGATTAAGAGTACCGATTTGAAATATATAAAGTTTTGTTCCAGAGCTTTGCTGCTTTCAGTGCTTCCTTGATGTAGGGAGACTGCCATATGTTGCTTAGAATGATTGGGGAGATTTAATTGCCTCACGACCGGTTGGATGGGTTTTTGTCGTTTTTCTCTACGTCACGAAGGTGTTCTCGGGATCGGTCGCCTCGTCGCCTACCTGTTTCGTCGATGTATAACTTTTTGCAAAGAGTGCAAGTTGATCAGTTGATGACATTGGCTGATGTACAGGTGGAATTAAATAATCAGTGATCTTGATGGATCGCTTGAGTCCCGACATTTTTTCAACGTTACGAATGACAGGACATGCTTTGCATCACGCGCGTGCGTATTTAAAAGTTCTGGGTTGATCACTGCACTTGTTTGGAATGCACTTCTGCTCCAGAGCTAGTCGACGGCATCTTTGAAGTTTGTCCGTCTGCAACCGAATTTTGTCCTTTGGTGAGCAAACCAGTCGCACTTGTTTTTCGTCCTCAAGTGCGACTAAGCTCTTCGGTCTTCGTAGTTTGTAACAATGTTCTCTGGACGCAGGAAAATATGGTAAAAGATATCGTTAATTCGGTTTTGAGGATTTGGCCAGCTTTTGGTCGGGTTTTTCGATTTTTGCTCTTAAAAAACTGCGGTTTTTCGGTGGTGTCTTGTGCGGTTTCCGCGGTTTCCGCGTTTTCTCCAATTTAGGCTTTGCACGGTTTTCGGTTTTTGTCAACAATGATGGCGGGTTTTCGGATTTTTCTGCCCAATGCATTTTACGGTTTTTCTGGTTTTGCCAAGGACGTTACATCCCGAACTCGCCGGCTAAAACTGTAATTCTAAGGGACCACTTACAGTTAGAGGAATGCACGACAAGCCTAGTCTCTAAAGCAGTCGCTATTCGGGTCATAACGGCTGCCAACCAGGCTATGAAAAATTAAAGATAACGTCGGAGAAAAAGACTGTTTCTCAAATATCACGCGGCTTGTGTACTAATTTGACCTTAGGCTGTGGACCATCGAGTTTCTATAGCTCAATTTCGAATTGTCTCCCCTTTTCGTCGCAGGAATAACATTGCGCTCACTTGCTCCGTATACGTGGAATGAAAGCAAAGGAGAGACTGGTTGGTTATAAGATAAAGTAGTTTGGTAGTGAAATGGGGCTGCCATTGTACCTACACAAATGAAAATAATGTCAATGGCAATCAAATAGTAACTTCACAATGTAGTGTTTCTTTTAAACAAAAATCACCTAAAATCAATTTTATCGTGTAACTTGTTTCTATAATTAATGGACCCTGGAAATGAGGAAACGAGGAAACAAGATTGCACATTGCTAGAGGTCTGAGCATCTATAGGCCTGTGGAGATGATTTTCAAAAACTGAAGAGGAGCTATTTAGACTACGATGTGTTCTGCACTAACGAGCAAATACGCAGAAAAAACTTCCGAAAGTAAAACAAGTTAAGACGTATAAAAATTATATAGCAGAAAGAGAGTATTCTGAAGACTTCCAAAGCTTTGTTAGTAGTGGGGGCTTTTATTTCGGTTGGCGGTTTTAGACGAAATTCCTTGCCGGTTTTGCGGTTTTCCGCTATTTATTACGTGGTTTTTCGGTTTATAATAGGCCCCCAAGCCCCCTCCTGAATTGCATAAATCTGTTATTTTGTACCTTAACACAATCGGATCATCTTCGAAGAAGGTTGGTTAGGTTATCGACTGTAAAATTACCGTACAGTCGTAATTTTCAGACATATCGAGAGTTTTTCAAACTATAATTAATCGTCTTGTTCGTTTGTGTTCTAAAGTATTAACAGGTTATGCAAAATTAATAAGTGTATGAGAACAGAAAATTCAAAGAAGGTGTACGAGACAGAATACTGCCAATAAAGTCGGTCTGATTATACACACGGACTGACTGGGTCCAGGATCGAGTCTGGAAGCGAGGAACTCTCCCTTATAATATATGAATGATTTTATACCCCTTGCATGGTATGTACTACATCGGAGAGAAATTTTCAACCGAGAGTTTACTAACTTGAATATTGAAACCGCCATCGACAACAGCCCCAGTCTGCAAGAATCGGCTATCTAAGACCCCCCCCCCCCCACTATAAGTGCTTAGATGTTACATAACTGAGGATATGTTACATAACTAAGGAAAAACACGCACGCGAGGGGTTGCTCGTGAGCCACGTGCGCGTGTGTTTGGCCGCCTCGCGTGTAGCCCTCGCTTAAGAAATAAGACATACCTTTGCTAAACTATGTACGCTGGGCCACCCGACCCAACCCACTATAAGAAAAACAACAAAGATAACAAGCGATAAGGTTGATTTCTGAGCAGCATTTGTTTATTCTCGTTTCTTCTTAGCAAGGCAAACGATTCCATAACTGTTTTCGGCACGGCGTCAAATTGTTTCCGTGCAGATTGTTGTCGATAGATTTATTTCA
>CM042746.1:33916801-33926801 GCA_022496165.2 Catalaphyllia jardinei | reverse complement strand
CTCTTGATGTCTTTCTGATCACGAATTCATTTTTCCGAACAGAATAAGAGTAACAGTGGTTGCAAACTTTTTAATTTCAATTAAGCAAAGTTGGAGCCAGCAAAAGCTGAATCATCCCCCCGAGGGGGGGGTACTCCCTATGACGGTCTATACAGGGAGGATCCGCCCGAAAGGGGTACCTTTTTCAGGTATATAAAAGGGTAGGGATTTCACAAGTTGATGTATATAAAAGGATAGGACAATCGGTCATTTAGGCATTTAAAAGGGCCTTAAATTATAATATTTCGAATAGACGCCCCTTATGGCTGTATCAGCTTATTTATTAAGCACTACATGAAAGTGAGAACAAGACTTCCTAAAGTAGGTATGTGAAAGGGTACCTTTTTACAATAAAAATTATAAAAGGGGTAGCTTTTCTGTCAAAATAGTATATAAAAGGGTAAGGGGCTGGACCTCGGGGTGGAGCCTCCCCGTATTAGACTTTGTTAAGTACCCCCCCGGAAATCATCACCGTCTGTGTCACTCAGTGCCCACCTTGCAAAGCCCAAGATCGGCTCTGGTCAGTGCAACCTGCAAGCAAAAAGGAATGAATAGCAAACAAGCGCTCATATCTCGTTTAAAATTTAATATAGACTTTTCGTGACGATAACCTTTCCCCCTGGAAACAGACCATGAAAATGGAACTAAACAACGGCAAATGAACAACACTCAGAGCAAATTGGTGCAAATTGTTACGGGGTGGTTTTATTTCGTATATATAGTTCTTGCCACTTCGCAGGCGTTATTGGGCAGCCTGAGTAATTCTAGGGAGCGAGTTGTAATGGTGCCCAAGACAATTAAAAAGACGTGCGAGACACGAAGACACGATAGACGGGAGGACGAGCGTATCGCACTATTGCTTTATCTCGTGCTCTTTTTGATATTCGAGCGCCTGCTGTCTAAGCAATTGTTGCCTAATTGTTTTCCAAGTGACCTCGTGAGTTAATTAATCAGTCACTATGTACTTCAGACACCATCTTCAAAGAGCTGTGTTTCCTTTCTCGACCTGTGTCACTGTTGTTCTCCGAGACACTTGTTAAATCAGACGTGCCCTTTCGTCGAATCTGCTTTTGGCTTCTGTTCACTGATTCATGGTTTTCCTTGGTAACCCGAGAGCTCTTTCCAGTTTTCAAGCTGGAAAATCGTTGCCCTGCCAGGACAGGAAATCCGGCAGACGAAAAATCCTTTCTTTTCAGTGGTATTTGTTCGCTTTTCAATCGGCCCATTTCGTCTGCCGAGCTGCCCCGACGTTCGTTGGAAGGTTGGTAGGCTTTAGGCGGAGGTTTGGCGGAGGCCCGGAACGTGTCCAGCTGCTGCTCTCTTTGTAAATTCAACAGTCTCGGCAAAGCATGTTTTGTCACTGATTCTCCTGCAAACAGCAGTCAAAGTATGTTTTGTGGTTGATTACTATAATTATTCGCCGGTGTATTACAGCTCGAGAGAGAGGATAACCCTCCTAAAAGAGACATCCTATGACAATTCTGTTCGATATCTAGGTTCAAAAATAAAGAAAGATCAAACGATAAATCTCAAGCAGTTTAAGACCCATGTACGCAAGATAGATCTAGGCATGGATGTAGTGGCTGCCATCTTTGTAACCAAGAGCTCCTGTTGTAACTCATAATTTTAATTTCTTGTATAGGACTTTCTGTATATTATTTTTAGACAGTTCTAGTTAGGTGTCCCCTATTAGCAGATGGGATTCTCCTATGCTAGATGTAATTAACACGATAACAACGTCACTCATTACCATTACCATTATCATTATCATTATCATTATCATTATCATTATCATTATCATTACCATTACCATTACCATTACCATTACCATTACCATTACCATTACCATTACCATTATCATTACCATTACCATTACCATTACCATTACCATTACCATTACCATTACCATTACCACTACCATTACCACTACCACTACCACTACCACTACCACTACCACTACCACTACCACTACCACTACCACTACCACTACCACTACCACTACCACTACCACTACCACTACCACTACCATTACCATTACCATTACCATTACCATTACCATTACCATTACCATTACCATTACCATTACCATTACCATTACCATTATCATTATCATTATCACTATCATTATTATCATCATCATCATCATTTTTGGAACCACACCCTTATAGTTGTTAACAAGCGGCCTCCTGATTTACCGAATTGAACAAACTAGTGTGAAATAGCTTGATTGAACTTACCAGTGTTCACAGGCGACTCGGTTGGTTTGTCCTTGTCGTGTGCTGTTTTGTCCTGGACTGAAGTAGGTCCTTTTATGTGAATAGTCAGTGTAAGCTGTTTAGCCACCTCCGGGAACTTTGCACTTAAAGAGAAAGAAATTCTGGTTAGCCAGGAGAAGAATACGCTCATCCCAGCGCAGGTAACAATAGCGGACAAACACAGAAACTGATATTGATGAATGAAAACACAGGGAATAGAGAAATAAAAGTCCTAGTCAATTAGGAATGTTTATTTTGTAATTCTGAAACTTAAATCGTGACGAATAATAAAGTCGCGAAATTCTCTGAGGTTAGTGGGAGGCTCGCGCGATGGCCCCATGGTCGCGGTAGACTCCGGATCGAGCACTGGGTTCGAGCTCTGACCGAGGACATAGTGCTGTGTTCTTTGGCAAGACATTTGACCCTCACAGTGCCTCTCTCCACCCAGAGGTATAAAATGGCACTGGCGAATTGTTGAGTCAACCTGACAGAATGCTAGGGACCTTTTATCATTGCACAGCATCCCATCCATTTGGGAGGGGGACGGGTGGCAATACGCCTATCCCCTTTAGGCTTCAGAAACCGAAGGCAAGCGCCGCAGCTCTGTATGAGCCAATCCTCTGCAGCAGAAAAGGAGGCGACTAGTACATTCACCCACAACTCTTGGCGTACGAGAAAGTTAACAAGGCTCTTTTCATCGCGGTACGAAGATTGGGCTTTTAAGAATTTTTTGCGTTGAAATCTTGTTCACATGGCATATGACTAGTTATGCAGTTACTAACCTAAAGTAAGGTGACAGCTTCCTGGGAGCACGCACCGTCCACGTGTGTCTCCATTCCTCGGCATTTTTAAACACGTGATCGTCTCGCGCCGTAGGGCTAGCTTTACCGCTGTCTCGGAGTAACATGGCGCACTCGAAATGTCGAAATTTCTCCGCTAAAATCAGTGGCGTTTCACGGGCGTTATTTCTCTGATCGATATCTAAGCGATATTTCTTCATCGATGCAATAACCATCCGCGTTATCAGGTGATTTCCCGAGGCAGCCGCGTGATGTAAAGCCGTATTTCCATCGTTGTCTTTATCAAGCCAGATAATATATCTTTCTTTTATCATTAACTCGACTAGCTTGGTACGTTGGTTAATGCAAGCGTGACAGAACACTGAAATCCCGAACTCGTCTTTTTGATGAATTCCAGCTCCGTGACGAAGCAAAAGACGCCCGAGGGACACCCTCAAGCGTTCATTGTCAAGATCGCAGACGAGACGCATTGGAGTACGCATGCGTGAATCAGGTCTGTTGACGTTGCAGCCCACATTTGTTAGAAGACGTACTTGTCGGGGATTACGGCGAATTATTGCCTGATGAAGGGCTGACATGACGATGTCAGCTGCTTTCTTCCCTAGTGATTGAAGAAAAAGCGTTTTATTTCGCTGCAGGAACAGTTTTACTTTCCAGTTAGATGGAGGGTTACATTTACCTCGAATATAGCTGTAGCTCCTATGGGCTCGTGTTCCCCTAGCATTGGCTCGTTTTCTCAGACTTTCACTCTATAAAAAGAGGAGTCCATTGGGCTCTTGATAGAAACAAGGAAAAGTATTTTTTTTCTAATTTTTAATCATGTGGAACAAAGTTTGATTTGGCTCTTCTGCAAGCCAGCTAAGATGTCCTAGCATTCTAGATTCTCAGTTTTGCCGTGGCTTAACCAGTTAACTCTCAGAGATCGATCGTGAACCAAATTTCCCAGAATCTTGTGGAAGTTTTTGCGCTAAAATTACAACGGCATCTACCGCCACCACCACCACCACCACAACATCAACATCCACAAAAGGCTCGATTTCTTTTTCTCTGTTAACTCATATATTTTCCGAAAGCCGTCGATAAAACGCCGAATACAATTATATTTAGAGAGAGATACAGAATAATTTTCTTATTGGCGATTCAGTCTAAATTTATAGTCAAACAAATCTGGTCTAATTAAAATGATGTTGAAATAGATTTCTTTTTCATTTAAGACGTCAATTAGTGCGACATTGTGTCATAGTGTAATTATTTTAGTCATAAACCTGATGCGTTATTATATCAATTATTTCGAGAGTGTCACTTTTTAAGTTCAAATACTGTCTTTAGGTTTCGTTTTGTGGATTTCATTTGATTCCTTCCTTTTCTTATACGCGTGTAGTCGAATGTACATGACATGACAATAAATTGAGGTAACAATCACAAGTATAATCCTTCGAAAAGTTCATTTGTTGCAAGGCACTCTCAGGACTTAGATTCACAATTACAGAGGCTAAGCTGCAATTGTATGCCGGTAACCAGTGTGGCTGAAAAAGCAATTCAGCATCAGATATCGTTGAATACATGCTTCATATCCCTACCTGTTGTCGAGTCTCAGTAATTCGTGAAATAAATATTCCGTTTCAACGAAGTGAAAACATTTTGGTGCCTTGACGAGATGTTACCATGGTGCAGGCAGGTTGGCAATGGAGGCGCCCTATATTTCGCCTCGTTGATATCAGTACAGTAACATAGTTTGTTTGCTGTGGTTGGTCCGTAGGAGAACTGAAACCAAACTTCATTTCTTTCATTTGATGACAATTTCTTCACTAATTCAACAGTGGACATTTTAATGACTTTTGTTATTGTATCTACGCAAGCCGGCCTAAATAATTGAATACCTGGCGATGAAATATTTCTTTGATTTGGCAGCTGCAGCTTAATTATTAATCGCAATGATATAATTTATAGAACTATCTTTTTTTCCTTTTTATCGGTTTGTTAGTCGTTCTTCCACTTCATTGTTACTGTAATGAAAAGTGCGAGGAACGTTCGTTAATGAGAAAGAAAGTAATTTTGTAGTTGAGAATAGTTTCCCTGAAATTTCAGAGCGAGCACTATATATTTTGAACATAGCTACCTTTGCCCAGAATAACAAACGTGAAATTTTGTTGGTATAAACATGCAAATTAATTAATTGTTTACTTTCTTAAGATTTTTTCATCTTTTCACCATCCCTCAGCATGCTGTGCAACAATCGAGGTACACAAAATAAGTATGCAGACGATCACATGACTCTGACGTAATCATGCTTGGACATGATGCATGCATACTGGGTAGGTAAATCACTCATAAATTACTTTAGCTTTTGAACGTGAGGGATCTGAAAATGCTCTTGTTTGGACCAAACAAGACCATTGTTGCCGCTATTGTGAAACAAAAAAGAGAAAATTACTTGAGCTTAATTTTCAGTCATGTTTTCAAAGGGAAGCTAGCGAATTAATTTGTAAGAAGGGCTCGACCTTTCTTTCTCTTTTTGGCTTGAGCCTATTCATAAAGTGTCTTGCTTTACCCTCAACCAAAAAGATCAACAGAAAATATCTTATTTTGTTCAGTTTTTTCCCTTTAATTTATCAATTTATTTGTTTAGTTTTACACAAATTTGAAAAAAAGGATTCTTTGGAAACTACATTTAACTCCTGACAACTCAAACCTTCAAGAGAAATTGAAAACGGTTGGGTATATCTGGGGTTTGAGTTATCGGGAATCGGAAACAAATGACTGGAAATAAGAAAAAAAACCTGTATTTTTATTCATACAGTGTACATTTTAGTCAAATTTAATTATAGAGAAGCCAAGTGAAAATCGAACAATATATTTCTTAAATTACTACATAAATCAAGCGTATACATGTAATGGAGAAACAAAAGCGTTAGCGAGGTTTCTAGTTATCGGGAGTCGACTTTACGTTATAGGACTCTGCATGACTGATTCTCATAGGGCGCCATGGCTGCTGACAAGAATTGCTTTCTAACACGCTCGAAAGTACTTAAAAGAGATTTAAGCCAAAAATATCTGTTTGGAAGCCAGACATAGTGGCAAGAGGACGGTCAGATACACCCTCTGTAAGATATTAAACGTTTGAAAGTCAACCTACCCTAAATGACAATCAGCCGCCAGATAAATCGACGCTGAACAAGCAGATACTGTAAGAAGCGCTGTTAACATCCTTCAACATACAGAACCACCAGAGCTCAACACCACGAAGGAAATGCAAGACGCTCCAAACACTTAATGAGGGACGAGTCTATCATGGTTCTCCCAGAGAACAAAGGACGCGCCAGCGTAGTCATGGATACCGGCACCTAACACTGAGATGTCTACCCTTATTGAGAACGGACCCTACCAGCTGCTCAACAAGACCCGACAGAATGACTGACCCGGAAGATGTTGGAAACGCTGCTAGCCTTGAAGCGAAGCGGGCATCTATCATTATCAGAGGCCCTTTACAACAAAATCAGACCTCGACACAAACAGCCGCCTAGAATCTTCGGTTTACCGAAGATTCACAAGGCCGTTATACCCTTAAGACGCTATTGTGTCATACGCTACCATCTTCGCATATGATTTATCTGCTTACTTTGCCAACACCTTCTCTCTTTTAACAGGTCACCCAACTGTTA
The DNA here is from genome assembly GCA_022496165.2 of Catalaphyllia jardinei. Classification (NCBI taxonomy): domain Eukaryota; kingdom Metazoa; phylum Cnidaria; class Anthozoa; order Scleractinia; family Caryophylliidae; genus Catalaphyllia; species Catalaphyllia jardinei. Next base: position 33,920,045 of record CM042746.1, on the reverse strand, counting down.
CAACAGGAGAAGCGTACGACAGCGGACCGCCGAGGAAACAACACACTGAAACACCGAGGATCGAAATGCACTAATCACAGATGCTGAAAACCAACCAATCACAGAGGAGCATCCTGCTTAAACTTGTGACGCATAACCAGTCGACCTCATCGCCTGAACAAGACTAGCAGTATGCAGTGGAAACGTCGCGGGCCGCATCACAAGTGACCACATCGTGAAAAAAAACGAGAATACTTGATTGTCATTGTACTTCACGACGATGAATGACAACAACCATTTTTACCATTAAGCTTTAGTAGCTTTCAAGATTTTAATAAGCAAATATTAATTAATTAGTTACGTAACTTAAATTTTAATTTAGTTTTACTTCTGGTCTTAACGGTCACGTTAAAATATACGAAACGTCAAATAAAAAGATGTCAATTTGTTTTCCAACAAAGTGTGTTATGGAATCTTCTTTTGGTTTTATCGCAAATTTGTCGTCGCAGTTAGCGTGTTACTTCTTTTTAAAGTACCTGCAACATAGAACGTTGGTTTGGTAACTCTACTGACGAATCAGAATCAGCGAAGTATCTGAGTTGGTGTCGCGTAGTATTTCGTGCGCATGCGTGGAAAAATATAGTTGCTATGAACAGTCTAAAGCGATATTTGCAAAATGGATTTTCTTGCCCTTTCCGAGGAATATATCCTTGCATTGACCGTTAATATAAGTTCAGTGTATTAGAAAGTATCTCTCATTATTGAGTAACAAGTTCTGTTTACGGAAGCTGCGAGACATCAGTTCCAACATCTCTGAGAAATGGCGGTTGGGAGAGGTTCGAGAGTGTCAACAGTGGACAATCAGTTATTGAAGACTTGGCTTGCTTGCTGTTTCCTTTCCTGTTAGATAATATGTCGTCGTTTCACCAAGTCCCTGGCACAGAAAACAAAATAAGATTAGTTTGCTAGGGGAACATAGACCGTTAAAAAGCACTGATTGGCAACAATGAGGAAGGATTTCGATAGAAACAAGAAAAAATATATTTTACAATAACTGCAGAAATTCTCGCACGCTCATTGGGTAATTTTTATTATCAATATATGGACAGACACATGAATTTATAATTTATGCGATGCATCAACGAACGAGAGCAGTAGTCATGCACCTCTTCGGAACCTCTAATTTTATTTGCTCCCGGAGTCATCCACCTCTATTGTTTTCAGGACTAGGGCCATTGTTTCTGTTGTTTATTCTATTGTTTTCTCGGCCAATCCTGTTAGACCTTACGAGAGGTGCGTGGCGCCTCAACGAGAGCGGACAATTTGACAATTTGTTACCGCTGTAAAAAACAAATTGATGTCAGTTTCCAATGCGTCTGGCCTGTTATTGATCATGAATTTCGTCATAACATTGTCAAAGTAACTGTGGCACCACGAGGCGATAGCCGAGGGGATTCGGGATTCGCAGACTACTTTGACAATGTTTTGACAAAATTCATGACCAATAACAGGACAGACGCATGAAAAACTGACGTCAATTTGTTAAATAGAAAAGAGACCATTAGAAGGACAGAGAAGAAGCCAATTAACCACCACCAATCAAATAAACAGACAAAACAAAGCAAAACAACAATAAACAAATAAACAAATAAATAAATAAATAAATAAACAAATAAACAAATAAATAAATAAACAAACAAACAAACAAATAAACAAATAAAACTAGCTTCTATATCTCTAAACTTCAATTCAATTTGTTTAAAATGTTCAAATTATTTAACACACTATGTAATATTCTATTTGAGTACGTTAAGTTTTCTATTTGTCTCTTCACATTTAAGGTCTTATTGCTATTTATTTATTTATTTATTTATTTTTTATTTACAAGAAACGTTACTGAGTAAAATAAAGCTGGTATTGGTAGGATGGTAATGCCGATTATTATAGTCTTCAAGCACTACTCACTTTTATCTTAACCTGGCCTCTCTCTTCCAGACTAAAGCCTCCCAGCGTATCTAGGATTAGCTTGCACGTGGAACTCACGTGGATGTTCTGAGCTGTAAAACGCGTTAAAATAGAAAATAACACTTTATACAGCTACTAATATATTCCTTTAAATCTAAGATTTATAGAAAATGATATAAATACAAATCAAATACTAGGTGAGTTATCGCGCGAAAAAAATGATATCTTTACGCTTGGAAATAACATGTGATCGTCACATGTGAAAAATAACCGTTGCTATGGTTACATACTAAATGGCGCTTTTATTTGCATATCATAAACAGAATATTACCTGGCCACTTAGAGATACAAAATTCCTCTTCTCTTGTTAAAAAATATTTTAATCTTCCACACCCGAAGAGATATTTCGTATCTCTGCGCAGCCATGTAATCCCCTTTATGTATGTACATTTTAAAGTCATCTAGGAGAGCCACTTTATAACTGAGTGACAAAGAATTAAGGAATGCCGAAGATATCCAAAGTTTTGAAACCGTGTTTTTCCGTTTAACTTTCCGTTTTAGTTTTGTTCCTGACTGAAATTATTAAACTACGTAGAACTAAACGTTTCTTTTAATCAGAGTACAACGATTTTTGAACATTGAACTACATCAGAGTTTTTTTGATGTCTGGCATCTTGGTGGAGCCCTGATCAAACACAAAAGCCTTTTGAAAATACTTTTAGGCTAAAAAGCGCAACAGCCAACACTTTCCCTCAAAAAGGAAGGAATTTACGTCCTAATATTAGCATTCCTTTAAAATCGCACTTTTTGTCGTAATAAATCAGGAATATAAACGGCACCAAAGAATTATACGATGTAGTTAATGTTGTTGACTGTGTACCATATATAAAATGGGCTGGGGAATTCTTCCTTCAGCTTAACCAAAGAAAAAACGTGAAAGGCGACCCAAGGATGTCGTCTAGGTTTGATTAGCCCCGTAAACGAATACAAAATCCCACCAAGCCGTTCCCCCATCGCATGAAAATTTGAACGTTGCCTTAATTCTCAGTTCATTTTATCATGAATATCTACCTACCAGCTCCCGCCTCTTTCAGCTGCCTTGTAATGTCCACTGTTTCTCCGAATATGTCATACCGAGGTTTCTTGAGACCCACCACTCCTGCAACACAGGGGCCTAGAAAGAAAACATGAATGGAGAGGCCATGCTTGTTGTTTTCTCTTATGATGCGCGAAGAAGGGCAGACTCATTTTTCCCACAAACCCTCTTCACATATTGCATCCACATAAGCACACTATTGAA
>CM042746.1:33883476-33896112 GCA_022496165.2 Catalaphyllia jardinei | reverse complement strand
TTCCCAGGGCCTTTTCCCTGGCTTGGGCACCCAGCCCATACCAGGGAAAAGGCCCTGGGAACGAGGTTAAGCACAAGCGCAAGCATAATGCTCCGTTTTCACACAACGCAAGGCGACGCAAGCATATTATAAGTGTAAGCGCGTGCACAAGGATCAAAATTTTTCCCTTTTCTTATGCTTGCGCTTATGCTTGCGTTCGCTTTGCGTTGTGTGAAAACGGAGCATTATGCTTGCGCTTGTGCTTAACCTCGTTCCCAGGGCCTTTTCCCTGGTATGGGCTGGGTGCCCAAGCCAGGGAAAAGGCCCTGGGAACGAGGCTGGCTTGTGCTTGCGCTTATGCTTTTGCCTAAGGCGGCTTCACCGCGAATTGTTTTTTCTTTTAACGAAAATAAAGATATGTTTATCTCTGAGTTCTCTTCGCTTATGAACCTCGGTATTTATATAATTAATAAGTTCTTTCACGGTTAGCTCGCTTGTACGATTTTTATTCACTCGTTGTGTAAAAATCGTACGCGCTCACCAACCGTGAAATAACCTATAAATGATGTTAGGAATATTGTAGCTTTTTTGTTAGAATTAAAGTGTTTGAGATGATTTTACAGTAATAAATAACATTTCTGCAAAACTATGCCCGTAATTTTACCATCGAAGGTAAATTATCTCCTGAATCCCTCAAATGATAAGGTTCTTATCTTAACTGCATTAGAGCAGTAATCTTGACTAGTATTTCTCAATACATTAAATAGTTTAACTCAGTTTATCTTCTATTTGCGAGGCTGATGCTACGCAGAGCTTAAACAAAGAAACGCAAGTCATTAGAAATGTGCGATGGACACATTCAGTTTTGAGGAAGCAGAATTTTCTATCGCATGCAAGTTGCAATAAATACCGTTACGAGTAATTTCATTTTCTTTGGATCCAAGCTATCGCGTTTTTCCCCAGTGTGCCCCGAAAATCTTAGCATAACAAAATACCACATCAACGAAGAACCCTTACCAAGTTAAGGTTGTGTGCGTTTCCTTCTGGCTAAGAGACTGATAAACAGATTTGCGAGGAATTTTTAACCATTGGCTTTTCAACCACGACGAAAACCATCGTGTGCTTGGCAGAATATTTAAGGACGTTCACGCTAATTGTTTTTGCGCATCCTTACTGCGCATGCAAATTCACATGCCACGTCATGCATGAGCGCGCGCGCTAAGTCATAAAATAAACAAATGATAGGGCAGATGGCCATTGCTAGAGCTTTGCCTGGATTTAACGATCTTGGACGTACGGTGACCCCAATTTTTTTTTGATGAATCATTTTCTCTACTGATTTTATACGTTTAGGGAAAAAATGAAAAAAATCTATCGACTAGAAGCTTGAATATTTGGCAAAATGCACCATCGAACTCCGTTCTTATTAGCTCTTCGTGCACCTTTGTGGCGGTTTCAAGTGGCTCTTAAAGGGTTAAATTTTGTGAAAACGTTAGTAAAATTTCGAATTATTTACGTAACAGACCCACTTCTACAAAATATGACTATTAAAGGTCGTTTGCCTCTGTTGACTTACCTTCGATATTTTTAACTATAAACCCCGGTAGACCGTGCTCAATTATATGGGACAATTTTTGGAAATCAGTATAATAGTTTACCACACGCTTTATCTCTGAAACGAAGACGGTGCCCCCCAATTTGTTTTGCATTTCTAGCACAAGTAATTCATCATCTGCCAGCAGTAAAAATTGAAAAAAATTCTATCGACTGGAAAATTTTCGCGCGAACGTCCTTAAGATGTCTGGCCTTTCTTCTTACATGACGATGTCATTTCTGCTCGTATCATATTATTTCAAGAATTCTGGCTTTTCTGCTCTCATCTGTCACGGGAACTTTGCCACTTGTGGATCGATAACGAGACTTGAAATGCGAAAACTTGTCACTCTCAAGTTGCGAACTGACCGTGATGAGTGTGTCAGAAAATCAGAGATCTGAAGTATATTGGTCGTGGCCATATTTAGTTTGCTCGGGTTAGTTTTAAGTTAGATAGCGTCAAAAAAAGTAGATAACGGTTGTAGGCGGCTCTCATGTCACCCCAATGCCGTTGGTAAAAACTTTGAAGCGACAGACCACGAATCTAATGACTTTCCTAAAAATTTGCTATAATGCCTGGCACGGCATGACATTGTTTTCAAAGTTTTACATTTTTTATTACTTCAGTCCAATTGTTTAAATTTCATTGCGATATTCTTAAATAAAGATGAAATCAAACATGGCGAATCAAAGATGGCGGCTGGTGAGAAATAATGACGTCATTTCTTATGGTTTATGACGTCCTTAGCCACTGTTCTAGTCTTCAAGAAAATTATTTGTGAAAGTGTTATAACAGATTCGCGAAACTTCATTGTCAAAACTTTAATGCTTTTCGAATTAATATGAGGGTGGCTCCAAATTCTCCTAAGCTTCCCCCAGATCCAGAAGACCGAACAAGTTCCGGAATATATAGTTCTAGGATCTCCAATTGGGTATCTCAACAGACCTAAACGCTGTTTGTTTGCAATAGATTGGAAGTAAGAATTTTTACAAGGGACAACTGTAGCTATTTAAAGTTAAAAGCTGTTTTGATGCAAATCTGAAAATCGTTTTCACAATATGTTGATATCACGAAGGGCGGCAATCTCCATATCCTGTCAAGGTTCTGAAATATTTAACTAATTATGACATCCATTCATGTACAACTTTATTATGTCTAAAAAGAAAAGTTTTAAAGAAAAACATGTACAATATATATGAGAATATGTTTTTACATATATTTTAAGAAGCACATTTTTTGGGAAAACGTTCTAAACAGAGTTTAGCATACATTCAACAAAACTACGAACTGTGAGAGAATGATGTAATTTTTCAATTTACAAGAATAGTCACTAAAATCACGCAAGAATTACGGAGAAAGATAATCAAACAACAGTGTTGTATCAGAAACGCTAAATGTTTCCTGGAAAATGAACATATTTAAAATTCAGATGGTTCTAATATCACTGGACAGATTTGTGTTTTCAAATTTGCAAAATTAAAGCAGTTGTATCTTATCATGCTAATCTCAATTCCTATAAGGTCATCGAACCTTTCATTGAGGGTGTTTTTAACAGGTTTTACTATTGTTAGGGAAATTTATTTTCCTCGACGTATTCACCGGTATTACATAAACAGACACGGAATAATCAGCTCTTATTTTAAAATAGAATAAAAATTAGAGTACATTTACTTCCAAAACAAAAATAGTACACCTACTTGAATCAAGAAAAAACAAACTTTTTTGAGGGAGATCCAGCCCACCAACAGTGACAAGACAGAAACAAATGTTATTTAGAAAACTGTCTTAAGCTGTTAGTAAAATTCGACCAAGAAGATTTTAATGTCTCTTAATTTATGCAGGTTCCTTTTGGATGACTAATAACAAAACGAAAGTCAATTGCTGCGTTTCAGTGCGGCAGGCACGTTAGAGTCTGCGATTTCAAGTTTTGAAGAACCATGCAGCAAGTACCCCGGCTGATGGTTGTCTCGACGACAAAGAGAAGGGTTGTTTTTAAAGCTTTATTGAAATCGCTTTCATTGTTTACACAGTGCAATTAAATGACAACAACACAGTTCAACTTGATACGCCTTTCTCCTTCCTTAACCAAACGACAGAAACCCAGAAAGCATGTTTATCAGTTGAATTAATTCAAAAAAATAGAGAATACGCAAAGCCTTAGTTCTCGTGTCTCAACAAAGGATGATTTTGAATAACAAATTCAGCATTAACGGTGTTTTTTCTTTTATAATGTAAAGGAAACTTGCCATAAACACTGTATCAATCATAACAGCTTCCTCGTTTAAAAAGACTTAATGCTTACCTTTGCAGACCATCCGAGATAATTTTCTTCGATGTTTTAATCCTTTTGTAAAGCTGAAATTTCCAATTTTCACTCTCCCTGGCAACTCACAATTATGTAACATTGCAAGAAAATTAAAACTGCCAGTGCTGTTTGATTGACAGCAATATCGGGAGAAACCAATAAAATTTACCGCTTTTCGTTTAAACTAATCGTTTCGATTCTTTCTGGATAGTCGTATGTTATTATCGCCAACTTCCCAAACGGAAAAAACAATATTGTCTTAGTTTTGTTACGAATTCAATTTTACAGGAATTACTTCAGTATATTTATAGGCGAAGAAACTTAGTTATTACCTGAGCTACAATTCAAGTCCATTGTCAAGTGAAGAATTAAATGGCGTGGTGTTTTTGGTAGCTGTCTTTCCTGGATTTGACACAAAGCATATTATTAAACTTCGAAACATATTGACCTTTATGACAAAAAGCGTGCCGACATACTGATATTTTTCAAGATTAAAGAGTAACGAAAGCGAAAAAAAAAAAAACAGAGAAGAAAAACTTGCGAACGAGGAATTTTAAACTCTTAACAACAAAGAAAAAAAACACTGATAAATCGCCTGTACACGGCGTTAAAGTTATTGTCCTTTCTTGAGACAATTCAAGCCGTCCTGTTGTTAAACTAACTGGGAACATTCGATTGGTTTCATTATCAGGTGTCTCAAAAAACAGTCACTCAGCCGAGGAGAGATTAATGAATTCTCTTTGCCACAGTATGTCCACCTTTGAAAGTTTGCCAAGGAAGATGTTTTTCGAACGGTTTTGCTAAAGTTTTTTTGGAAATTGATATGTTAAGCTTGAATCAGTCGACATAAATTTGTCGCAGCGTTTCTCTAAATAGAGATCCCTACAAGAGTCACTTTCAATAAAATTATCACACGGGGAACTGTTTCTCACTTAACTTCAAAAGCAATAAACACATCGACATTTTCGACACATATCTATTGAAGAAAAGAGTTATGTTAGGCAGATCGTCTACTAATTTCTGCGCAGGTATAATTTTGGAAGTATTAAACTGACCGCTGAAATACCAACAAGTAATACACTGCAATTGAAGTAGTAGCAAAAACACGCGCGCGCTATAGTGGGATTCTCGGAATTCAGTAATGCGGTTCACAGAAATTGAATAATTTATCAGGCAAATCTAAAATAAAAATGTATGTTTGCCAGCGAGAACTCAGTCGAAGAACTCAGCGAATTGAAAAACAGACGCTGCCAATGCCTCTCAGAAGCGGCCAGTTTCAAAATACGCTTGTCGGTACCACAAGGTTTCATCGCTACAAACTGTACATGCTCGATGTATTTAGATGGTAGTATGGCGTTGCAAAGATACTTCTATGCGAGGAGGATCTCACGGCGATTCCCATTTTAAACCTAGGCATGTAGTGACCTTAAAATAGTGCAAGGACGAACAATTTCTGACCTTCGATAAAACAAAATAATAATAATAATAATAATAATAATAGATGTCACTCTACAGAAGCTAGTAGGCGGCAAAGCTAAAGGTGTGCTCAAGAAGATGCAGAAGGCGTGTCTCTCAGGAACTCTAAATATTGCGCGCACTTTCAAAATGGTAATTTAACTCGTAGGCGAACTCTGAAAAGAAGGTCAATCTCATACATATATACACTACCAGTTTTAATAGGTTTTAAAATGATGATGTTAGTTTTTAGTTATAACGTTAGATTTCGTTTCTATTTTACTCACTGATTAGCTCATGGGCTACGCTGCGGCGCCTCGTGTTGCTTTTATTGTATGTGGCATACAGAGATTTTTACTGCTTTATTATAATAATACTAATAATAAAAATAATAATAATGATAATAGTAATAATAATAACACTAATACTAATACTAATACTAATAATAATAATAATAGTAATAATAATAATTATTATTATATAAACACCAGTGTTTTATTAGGATTTCTTCCACTGAGAAAATCCATATATTTTCACATGTAAAAATTAAAAAATTAAACGAGACTTACCTGTAAGTTGAAGTTTGATTGGAATTCTATCGAGTCATCAAACTGCACCAAGGGATCACATGAGATAGCTAGGCGCATGCGCATAATCAGTTTTCACAGCCGAATGTGAGTGTCGCAATTGACACCAGGGTAAAAGACAAAACATACCCAGTCTGGGAGGGTAAAACGTGAAGTGAACATGCTGTGGTGGGCATGTGATCCCTTGGTGCAGTTTGATGACTCGATAGAATTCCAATGAAACTTCAACTTACAGGTAAGTCTCGTTTAATTTTTTAATTCTATCTCGTCATCACTGCCCAGGGATCCCATGAGATTTCAAAGACAAGACAGTCACATGAGGACAAATAGACTGCAGGATACAGTAATATAAGAACTTCCTTTAATGGAAGTAAGAAACAGTAACACTCATTGTCACAAATCTACAACAATACAAACAGTGGGGTGTTACATATAACAACTAACCCTAATATAACTGGCCTCAAATTTCATACTGGCCAGATAAAAAAATGTGTGTACAAATAATCGGGAGATTTCTCCTCCCGGGAAAAAACAGGTCCGCATTTAAGGAACAGGACTTCGTTAGAAGTTACTCAATATGTAGTACTGCTGATGCAAAGCGGGTGGTGGATTGGACTGGTTTATCGTAGAAAAGATCAAATGATGTAGACGAGGACCACCCTGCCGTGCGCAAAATCTCGTCCATTGGAATACATGCTGCCTTGGCTTTGGAAGTGGAGGCAGACCGAGTGCTGTGTGGTTTGAATGATGCAACATCAATTCCAGCAGAGGACATAATAGTTCGAATCCATCTTGACAAAGTTTCCTTTGAAATGGCTTTGTGTGGTCTGGTGAAGCTAAGAAATAGCTGAGTTTCTTTTCCTCTCAAGGGCTGGGTTCGTTTAAGGTATTATTCAGGTATGAATAAACACAGAGGGACTTGTCATGAGGGTATGCATGCAACATAACTGGCTGTGGCGGATAGCCAGGCCTACTTTGTTTAATGTGAGCGGGTAAAACAAACTCGAAACATGAAGATGTATCTTTCATGAAGTTAATATTAAGCATACGCAAAGTCTGGCTCCTCTGTGCTGAGACCAAGGCAACTAGCATTGTTACTTTCAGAGTCAGTGTCTTGAGTTCTAATTTCTCCATAGGGCTTAATCCTGAAAGATATGACAAAACTGGCTGCACATCCCAAGTGGATTGATATCGAGGCATAGGTGGTGTACATTTATAGATCTTGATACTATCGGGTGACTCCCAATAGGTGTCCTGTCTGTAGATACAGTGAGTGCTGATATAGCACTTCTGGCTGTATTAAGTGTGGTGTACGTTAAACCTTGTCCATGAAGGTGAACTAAAAAGTCCAGCACAGTGGTCACAGATGGGCTATAGGGAGAAGCTTGTTGTTCACCACAAAACTCAAACCATCCCCTGAGGTATGGTTGGTATTGCTTCTGTGTTCCAACTGACCAGGAGTGTATGATAATTTCTGTAGCTTCCCCTGAAATGTTGTTCTGAAGGAAGCCTTGCCGGAGATTCTGCAGGCCAACAGGCGAAGTCGCTTTCGCAAGGGGTATAGAGCACCACTGTGAGGTTGTGTTAGTAGATTGGTGGATTGGGGGAGAAGGAGAGGTCTGTCTATCAGAAGGTGTAACAACGTTGTGAACCATGGCTGGGATTGCCAAAGAGGAATCAGTATCACTCCTGTTGCCTCGTGGAATTCTATTTTCTGCAGGCATGAGGCAATTACACTGAATGGAGGAAAACAGTAAAAATATGAGTTAGCCCAATTCATATGAAAAGCGTTCACAAACTTCGCTCCAGGATCCGGCTTCCATGAAACATAGTCCTGAACCTTATAATTTAACCTGGAAACAAATAGGTCAATTTGGAAAGGACCCCATATATAACTGATATCTTCAAACACTTTCATATTTAGGGACCCCTCTGTGGAGCCATCAAAATTCCTGGATTCTTGATCGGCAACTACATTATTAACGCCTGGGAGGTGGCATGAGCTAAGCCAAATATTCCTGCTATTAGCCCACTGCCAAATCTGCAATGCCATGTCATTGCAGTCATTCGACTTCACGCCCCCCATAACATTGATGTACGACACTGTAGTAGTGTTATCTGATTGGATCCTGATGTGTTTATCTGTTAAGTCACTGCACAAAGATTGCAGGCCAAACAAAACTGCTTTCATTTCTAAATAATTGATGTGAAAACAGTGTTCGTTAGCACTCCAAAGCCCTCCAGTCTGCTGTCCTTCACACACTGCCCCACACCCTGTGTTAGCGGCATCAGTAGTGAGGGTTAAGTCAGGGTTGGTGTGAATTATATTTTTAAATGCTGTATTCATGTTGGTCACCCACCAGTGCAAGTCCGATCTGGCCTTTGCACTCAAGCTCATGAGTGCATCATAATCACCCTTGTTAATCTGTACAGCTGAAATCTTATTTCGTTCTAAATGTCTGTAGTGTAACTCACCAAACTGCACTCCTGGAAGACTGGATACTAACAGCCCTATAACCTGAGCAACCTCTCGTATAGTAGGATTGCTCTGATTCAGAAGGTTCTCACAGGCCTGTTTAACAGTAACAACTTTCCTGGGTGGAAGGCGTATAGTCATTGAGTTGCTATTCAGCAAAAGTCCAAGAAACTCCAATTCTTGCGTGGGTATGAGCACTGACTTTGTAGGGTGAATGACAAACCCTAATTTGAGAAACGTATTTGTTGTCTCCAAAATGTTTTCCTCGCAGGAGGTATAGGTGTGACCCATGAGAAAAGAGTCATCAATGTGTCCCATGCATGAGCATAGATTGGCTTCAACACTTTGGTAAACAATCGTGGGGCAGATGCTAACCCGTTTGGAAGGCAAGTAAATCGAAAATAACTTCCTTGCCATTCAAACTTGAGAAAATTACGATCCTCTACTGAAACAGGGATAGAATAATATGCATCCTTAAGGTCTACTGATGCCATAAAGCATCCTGGTCGCATGAGTTTGAGGGCGGCATGGATGGTATCCATTTTGAAATGATAGTATGCCACAAACTCGTTAAGGGGTTTTAAGTTCAAAATAAGCCTATGGCTACCATCTTTTTTGGGTCTCACAAATATGGTAGAGATAAAATCTCCATCACTGGGCTTGGATGGTTCTATAACCCCTTTTTTGAGGAGTTTAGCTATTTCAAGGTTTATGATGTCTTTGTCCCCAAATGAAAAAATTATTTGTCTGGGTTTGGTAGCCTGCACAGGTCTGCAATGCCCCTCAAACTCTATGTGTTGATGCTGGATGGCATCAAGAATACCAAAATCAGAAGTAATTGCCTTCCAATTTGTTATGTGGTCCTTAACACAACCTGCTCTAAAATTAAGGACCAGTTGGGATAGCAAATCTACAACCACAATAGATGTGACTTGTTCCCTCACCTTGTCTTTCATTGATCCTTCCGGATTGGAGTGTGTTGTTTGGTGTGGGTACCCCTTGGTGCCCGGCTGTTGGCTAAAAAATGCCTTTGGGAATTTGTCTTCTGTGTGGCAAATTGCCCATGTACCCTAGCATATGGCTTTGCAAAATGTGGCCTGTTGAACCTTTGTTTAGGGGCCTTGTAGCCCTGGGATGATGTGCCTGTACTTGAGGGTTTTTGCATCTGAATCCCCGCTTTTTTCAGTTCCGCCATATCTTTTAAGTGTTTAGAGAGATCATCTCCAAACAACTTAGATGTTGTTTTAATCTCTTCTTTGCAGAGTCGAGTGTAAGGTGGATTTAACTCGGGTTTAATTAATTCCCGTCTCTTCATGTTCAGCTTGTGGTGCGTATTGCACAAAAGAGCAATGCTATCCATGATAACAGTGAGAGTTTCTCTCGTATTTGGCGTGTCGCCAGATTGAATGGAGCCAACAAGCTTGCCACTCAAAGTACACAGCGCAGTTAAGCCAGGCAACAAAAGCTCCTGTACTTTTTGGAATTCTAAACCCACCGTTCGACTCCGACGGGGAAACAAATCCCACACCTTTTCATTGACGCTTGACATTCTCCGGTGGTGAATATTTGTCGGCGCTCTCTTTGACCGTGTCGGTAGAGAGGCCCCCAGTGAGCATGTTGTCGACGAGGGTGGCAATTTTTCCCTCGATAGCCGGGGATGTTTTCGTGTTGGGTAGGTAAGCCTGAGTCAGGCTTTCTACGATGCTGTTGTGGCCCTGAGGCTCCGAGTCGGAGCGAGTATCAGAAGCCATGTTGTTTGTTGCGTTTGTGTTCGAGCCTGAATCGCGCGTGCAGTCATTCACTACTGCTGTGATCTGAGTGATGTCCAGTGAATCGGCGGGTCTGGCGGGATTTGGCCCAGCTGCATCGTCTTGGAGGAGGAGGATATCTGTCTTTAAGTCCGCCAATGCTGCTGTTTGTGCCTGGGAAGCCTCGCTTAACTGAGACAACGTGGTGGTAAGATTTTGGAGGACGACCGCCAAGCTGTTGCTGCCGTCCGTAACGAACTCGCGGAGTTCTGAGCCTGAGGGTGTTGTTGAGCTATCTTCTGTCGTAGCCGACATAGCTGCCTATGTAAGAAACCGACTGGCCAACTATTTGCCTGAGAAAATAGTAGAATAGGCTAAAACAAGCGAAATTACTATCCGAAAATCTAAAGCTGTAAAACTGATTTCGCGCGCCAAAAGCACTGATTATGCGCATGCGCCTAGCTATCTCACGGGATCCCTGGGCAGTGATGACGAGATAGAATACGATATTCTCACATGTGAAGATATCGATGATTTCCCTGACATCAGGTTTGTCTCTTAAATTGTACTTAAATTCGTTGGTGTGTCATCGAAACATCTTCGAGTCATCCTCGAAAGTCTTCGGCAATCTTCGGAAATTTTCGAAAATTCTCGGAAAATGTTCGGGAACGTTCGTCTGGTTTTCGGGACAATTTGAAAAATCTTCGGAAATCTTTAGAAGGTGGTCGGAAATCTTCGGAAAATCATCAAAAACGCCGTCATCAGTATGTTTATATAATAAACAGAAAAATACATGGACGCTTGGAGATGTGGAATTTATCTTCTCGTGTTCACATTCGATATCTCACTCGTTCGCTGCGCTTAATCGTTCGATATCGATGTGAACACTCGAAGAACACTAATTAGTTTTCTTAATTAGTAATAGGTTAAGAAAGTTTAAAATTATGCAGCCAACTACATCCATCCAAGATGTCACTCAAATCAAGACTTCGTATCCGGGTCTTAAACTGCGTAAGACTGGCAGCCGATCTGTCTTTGCTCGATATCTTACTCCAGAGTCTTGGACTCAAGTATCGGATTGAGTGTTTTCCGTGCGTAACTTTGTTAAAACTAGATTGATAAAGAATATTTCTGCCGTAATTGTAAGTATGGCTATTTGTCAGAAACTTGCATTGCCATAAATAGTCCGCCGACAAAAATTATGTTTAACCTTATACATTAACATACATATGCCCTGTAGGCAACTTTGCTTTAACTAACAGCTGTTGGTCACATGACAGGACGGAAACTCGTACACTGTAAGTACCTCCCGTTGTCCCATACAAAGCCTTAGAAAACTTTCCTAAGGCTTTAAAACGAAAGGTACTTACAGTGCACAAGTTCTCCGTACTAGACTGATTGTCTTAAAATACAGCGCGCAGTCGCGCAGTCCACGCTCCTGTACTCTCTCTAGTCTACGGGTGTTGGAGGCTCTACAAATTTGTTCGAGCAACGCCATACACATACAGGCGGCCCAAGCTCAATGCAAGTTTTCTTTTATAAAGTCAACTCACCTCGATTCTTTGTTGTTCCTGCTGTTGTCTGTCAGCGTCTCATGCGGATCGGAACTTGCAGTTCTCGTGAATTTTCTCCCCTTGTATTCCCCCTAGTACTTCTCTTTTAAGACTTTTGAATATACGTTATTCCGACTACTCTAACGTAAATTTCGCTGTCTCGCTGTTAAGTCAGTGGAAGTTACGTATTTCTCCTAAAGACATTTTCAAGTTGACAAACATTGTATATAAGGAAGATTAAGAACACGTGCAAATGCGTGCTGAAACTAATAAAGTTAAAGGAGCCTCGTCACGGTTAAACAGTTTGAAAAATGTAGCCTAAACTTTTCAATTTCGTTGTTGATAATCCGTGTCAATCTTCGCCATCCTTAACCATCCTTGTTCCCTTATGGTTTATTATTATGTCTTTAGTGTTTTCTTATCTTTCTAAAGTATTATTTTCAGGTTTCCTTCAATTTAAGACCAAAATGGCAGAAATATTTTTTATCAATCTAGTTTTAACAAATGAATGTTGTGCCGCGTAGCACAATGAACACAAATGATGTAATAGAGAATTAACTCTGAAGTGTAAATTTTAGTGCTAATTTAACCCATGAATAACCCACTGGGCGTTAGCCCTAGTAAAGGGAATCAGGGAACCACACGAGGTAAAGAAAAAATCTTTTGACCTCGATGGGAATCGAACCCACGACCTCCGGATTAGATCTACCGTTACTCTGCCGACTGAGCTACGAGGCCAGACAGAGAAAGTCGGGAACGATTTAGATGGTGAATCGCGGCAAAGAGAAAGTAAGGGTACATATGAATGTTGTGCCGCGTAGCACAATGAACACAAATGATGTAACAGAGAATTAACTCTGAAGTGTAAATTTTAGTGCTAATTTAACCCATGAATAACCCACTGGGCGTTAGCCCTAGTAAAGGGAATCAGGGAACCAC